>JAIGNY010002837.1:320000-692500 GCA_020152595.1 Chiridota heheva | reverse complement strand
TAACCTTTAAGCTATGGGCAAATGAAAATTTGCAAAACTTTTGACAAATGAAATGACAGATGGCTCAAAAGCTATTGTGTAATTCTTTATTAAATTTGCGGCATACCAGTCACTACAACTTTCAATGTCTCTAGCGGTTAGTATTAGTGGGGTGCATGGTGAAGATCCCAAAGGTTTGACTCATTTGAATATTATGATATGAAAATTGTAACAGTTGTAATGCTTTATTTTTAACCATTTTAATGAAATTTGATTGGTTTCTTTACATTTTTTTTTTTAATTTTAAAACACTTATAAATACTATACAAGCTTAAAAGCATAGCATTTTTGACATAAATTTGAATTGCCACTTGGGCAATTTTGAAGGCCTTTACATTCCATTTCATTTTCAACTCTATGGGCCCTTTGTAATGAGTAATTTTGTAATGACCCAACCCCCCCCTCTCCCTTCTCTTCAACCTCCTGTCCATGGAAACGACATATCATACCTGCATCTGAATGAATAGTAGAGACTTCGTTACTGTATCCTTTTTCTTAATTCACTCAATCTGTTTCAATGAACTAGATAGGCCTTAAAACTTACCTGCCACTATGACAAAGAACGAGCAGGTAACCGCTACAGTTGCACCATCTGAGCACGTGCAGGTCACTTGGGTTGGTCCAATGCCAAATGAACTACCCGATGCAAAGCTACATTGAACCACTGGATTATCATTAACGAAATCATTGCAGATAGGAGGGTTCCAAGTGGCCACAGCTTGGTTCAGACCTGGCGAGGTGGTTATTGATATAATAGGAGGGCATGTCAGCAGTGGCTGTTCCATGTCTACAAAATCAAAGAATATTGTAAAATAATGTTTGTTTGTTTGATGAGGTCTTAACGGCACCACGACAACAAAGCTCAAATTGTGCCTGAGAGGTCAGATCATTTTAGAGGTAGGAAGGAAAGGAACCAGGGGAGAATGAGAGAAATTCAAGAACAAAAGCCAGAAAGCTGTGATCGAGAGAGGAGCAGCATGGGTAAAACAAAAACAAAGTAGAGAGGGGGTGGAAGAGGAGAATTAAATATGGTTGTAGAGGGATGCATGATGAAGGAAGGAGATTATTTTATCCCGAGGATTTTTCTGGAAGAACTTAGCAATTGAGTTGTGGGGAGCGAGGGAAGCTCTGGGAAGGTTGTACAGGGGGCAAGCAAGGAGAACGCGTTGGATTGTGAGGATGCAGTGGCAATTGTTACAGAGGGGTTGGGGGAACCAATAAGGAGGTGGGAGTGAGTGAGGTGGGTGTGACCAATTCTAAGACGGGTAATATGAACGTTGTCGATACGAGAAAGATTGTGAAATAAACGTTTATCTGACAAATTTTGTTAAACACTGAACTCAATGCAAGAAGGGAAAGGTAGGACTTCGGGCAACTTGGCTGATATTATCATTATGTTTGTTTGGTGTGACGTAACGGCACCATGACAGCAAAGGTCAAATTGTGCCTGAGAGGTAAGATTATATCAGAGGCAGGAGAAAAGGTAAGAGGAATTATCTGAGAAAAGGTTGAGAGCCAATAGACAGAAAGCTATGATCATAAGAGGAAGTGCAATAGGGTAAAAAAAAAAAAAATATATATATGTATAATAAAATATTCATTATTATAAATGGAGTCATCTCTCTCTCCGCTTGCAAGCAGTAAGAAAACTATAAATACAAAATAATATCATAAAAATGCCTCCCATTCCTCCTCCTCAGAAAACAGAAAACAATAAGCCGCTAGCTTCTACAGGTTATTTTCTTTGCTTGGTTGGATGGTGGGGTTTAACAGACCCTTGACAGTGTTGGTCAAATTGCGTCAGACAGGTGAATTTTTATAACATAACAACATGACGGGCTAAGAAGGGTTAGTCACCCTATAAAAAGTCCCCCCATTAAAAAAAAAATAAATAATAACATCGCCACTGCTACCACAAAAAAAAAAAAACATGCCAAGATTTGCCCGAGTCAGTAAAGAACTATGTTGACTTTGAAATTGTGAACAGAATTGTAGCCAACCATGTACCCACTAAAGCAAACCATTCCACTCATAAACAATTTCCACTCATAAACATTTCTTTGCGAAAAGCTAAAACGACAATTATCAATTCATGGTCAACTTGATATAAACTAAACTGAGTAGGGGAACTGAAGGGCTGGTGGATTATTGACAGTGATTGGATAATGAGTCAGAATAATATAATTTGTTGTAGTGGTGGGGAGGGGGCAGTGTTCACTCACATTAAGGTGCACGATTGCATGATTCCTGCACATATTATCAAATTCCCCTCAAAAATAATTGGCAATAATTGCCAAAAAATAAATTAACAAATGGCAGAAAAAAAAGCCAAATTTGGCCTTTTTCAGTAAATTTTGACCCCTTTTTTTGGCTTTTTTTGTTTTTGCTATTTTTGGGTTTTGGGGTTTAAATTCCCCAAAAAATTACACAAAGGAACCCCCTCCAAAAAAAAAAAAAAAAAAAAAAAAAAAAAAAACTTTGAACTCTAGTGTGAAAACTGGAGGGGAGGTGAAGGGGCTGATCTTGTCATCCTTGATGATGTGGTCATTTTGTTACCTTTGATGATGTGGTCATTTTGTTATCTTTGATGATGTGGTCATTTTGTTATTTTTGATGATGTGGTATCTTAGTAGGGTGCTAACCATCTTTCTAGTTTCTATCATTTTCTCTTCTTATCATAAATAATATTAGGTATAACATGTTACTAAAGACTGGTAGAAAATTAAATTTTGTTGTGTTTAACAGCACTTTAACACTTAAAGTTACATGTGCCAAAAGAGGTTATGAATGGTTTAATGTATATGGTCTGAGTGCAAAGAGAAGTGTTAGCCTTGTGACTGATTTATGGGCCAGTGTTCGGTTAGGTTTGGCTTCAACTTGAAAAATATTTTTCGAAAACAGGATCAGAAGAAATGTGCATGTTAGTACTATTTCCTTTGGAATGTAAACTGGAAACATTTATACGTAATATTACCTCAATATGAATAGTGAAGAAGATTTGTATATGCATATGTAGAATATATCTGCTCACTAGTTATAGGTACATATATGCACAGACAGCTGTGTCTGCTACCAATAAAAAGACAAGTATGGCAAAATATTGCTTTTCATGCACATATAAAAAAGATATTTCTGATATTCAATTAAACATAAATTTGCCACTGATATCCCCTTATGAAGTAGACTGTATTACAGTTGTATAATCTGACCAAAAATATAAACACACAAAAAATTTAGCTTGGCAACAATTAATTCATAAATATTCATACAACAATGTAAAATTTAAAGAACACAGTACTTCGACCACTGCTGGGGGAGTTTCCCTTTGCTACCCAACGAATCAGGTGCAGTTACTGGTGGAAAAGCTGTAAGCAGCAAAGCATGTGCGTATACCTTCAAGTAATGAAATGAATTGTGTTTAAAAGCATTACAATTGGTCCTATACCATGCGTCAAGAATTCCCCAGTATTCGATAAGATTCACAATAGATTGGCCAATAATGGACACGCGGATTTTAGCCATGTGACATTATTCAAATTAGTTTTCTGAAAATTGCTGCTTTAGATTTGAAAAATTGTCTACAACTGTCCGTAAGAGTTGAAACAAAATTATTTACCTTGCACGATTAGCACGAATTCACACCGATTGGACAAGTTAGAGCTGTCAGTGCAGGAACATGTGACAGTGGTTTCTCCCATGTCGATGAAGGTCCCTGACATGGGGGTGCAGGTTACTGCAAGGTTGGTGTTTGAATTGTCAATACAGGTTGGTGTGTTATACGTCAGTAGCCCTTGCCTGCTGCCAGGGATGGTATCAACTTCTCTATTTGGAGGGCAGGATATGCTTGGTGGCGCTGATGCTATTGAATGAATCAAAATAGCAAAAAGTCAGTACAACATGTCTTAAATTTTTCGCAACGATTTGTTGAAAGAAATTACACCTGATCTTAGAGAATTTTAAAGTATCCGCCATTCACCTACCATACCCCACTCACCTACCATGCCCCATTCACCTACCATCCTTCATTCACCTACCATCCTTCATTCACCTACCATCCCCATTCATTCACCCCATACATCCACCATTCCACATTTACCTATCCCCATTCACCTACCATCCTTCATTCCCTAGCATCCTTCATTCACCTACCATCCTCCATTCACCTACCATTTACCCACCCACCATTCACCCACCATACCACATTCACCTATCATCCCACATTCACCTACCATCCTCCATTCACCTACCATGCCCCATTCAACTACCATTTCCCATTCACCTACCATCCTCCATTCACCTACCATCCCCCATTCACCGACCATTCCCCATTCACCTACCACGCCCCATTCACCTACCATGCCCCATTCACCTACCATCCTCCATTCACCTACCATCCTCCATTCACCTACCATCCTCCATTCACCTACCATTCCCCATTAAACTACCATTCCCCTATCACTCCCCATTCACTTACCATTCTCCATTCACCAAACACCCCTACCCACTCATCTACCAAACATACTCTTAACCAACTCATCATTCCAACCTTCATAACATTCACTCACTCCATTGCACAAAAGCTCTCTTCTCATTACCCCCTGATAATTTACATAATCAGTAAACATTAACCCTTAATATCAATCTGACTCTCCCCATAAAAACATGCTCAACTTAATATTTTCACATTTAAACCAAATAAGGCTGATATGTCTACCAAACAGAATAAAAATCCATTGCAGATAAATTTGGAGACTGTTTTTTCCTGTTCATCCCCAAGACACTTAATTACAAATTCTATTGAAGGGTCAGAGTTATTGCTTGACTTTTTTTTCATGCCAGAACAAATACTTTAATTGCTATTCATGTCAGGAATGTATGTTCTTTGAAGGCAAGAGTAGCTATTATATAATTTCCTATTCAATCGAGCTAGAAGTATAGTTGGAATTCTTTTCCAAGGACGGAAATCTTTTGTTCCCCAGTAGCTGAACAATGCATGTGGTCTGAGGGACAATAGATGTGGATGAACAAACGAACGGTAAAGATGCTACATCCCCTCTTCACCAACTTTGTTGGCGAGGGGATAATTAACCACTGAAATTAACTGAGATAAGTAACTTCCCTGAGAAAAAGTAGAATAACCCTCTATGATGCATCAGATTCACAACATCTGTTTGTTGGGAAAAAATGTACACTGCAAATTAACCTCTCTAAGTTAGATTGGCAGCTTTTTCAACCAATCATCACACGATATTGCCTAGCAACAAAATCTGTGTAACCAAGTGAGGCAAAAATCCCATGCAGTACTGGTACAGTACATATAGCTGTTTGTTTGATGAAGGCTTAACAGCATCACAACAACAGGGGTCAAATTGTGCCCGAGAGGTTAGATCATTCCAGAAGAGGGAAAAAAAGATAAAAGGAGAAGTCTAATAGAAGCAAGGGAATAATAGCGAGGAAGCTGGGACCGAAAGAGGAAGTGCAGGGATGTAAATGTAAAAAAAAGAAGGGAAAAGGTGAAAGAAGGTAGTGGTATGGGGGAGGACTAAATATGGTCGTAGAGGGAGGTATGGTGAAGGATGGAGATAATTTTATCCAGGGAGTTATTATGGAAGAGCTCAGTGATGGAGTTGTGAGGGGTGAAGGAGGCTCTGGGGAGGTTGTATAGGGGGCAGGCAAGGATAACATGGTGGACAGTGCCATGCCATCCTGTCCTAAATGCCATCTAAATAAAGTTGAGGGCAAGGAGAATGGCCTTAGCCTCGGCTGAAAAGATGGATGAGTTAGTTGGGAAGTCTGCTACTGAGGGTGATGTCTTGGATGACGGCAGCAGCAGCTGTCTTGTTGCCTTCCTTGGAGCCATCAGTATAGATGGAGATGTAATTTGAGAGTTGGTCTTTGATTTGGTTGTGGAGATTGATGAAGAGGTTGGGGTGGGTTTGAGTTTTGTGATGAGTGGAGAGGCCCAGGTGGACAGAAGGGAGGGGGTGGCCCAAGGAGGAAAAGTGGGCCAGGAGAAGGTGCCGAGAGTGGTGGGGTTGATGCCGAGATGGAAGAGGTCTGATTTAATGTGTAAGCTGAAGGGAGGGAATAGGGTTTTAGTCCTATCAAAGAGGGTGGAGAAATTGGGGTACCTAATGAGGTTGTAAACAGGGTTCTGGGTGTTGGTGAGGACTCTAAAAGCATAGGAGAGGCTAAGCTTTCTACATCTAAGTAGACAGGGGGGTTCGTTGGCTTTAATATGAAGGCTGGTGATTGGGGAGGTCCTGAAAGCACCTAGACAAAGCCTAAGGGCTTCATTTTGGATGGTGTTGATGTAGTTAAGGTATGAGTTGTGAGCGACACAGTAGACAATATTGCCATAGTCAAGCTTGGCATGAATGGGGAGCCTAAAAATTTTGAGGGGAGCATAGCGGTTCACGAAAAGAGTTGGTGGAGGAGGAGGTGGCACATGGGGTTATCCTACTTGATGAAAAAGGTGGAGAAATTGGGGTACCTAATGAGGTTGTAGACAGGGTTTTGAGTGCTGGTGAGGGCTCTACGGGCTTTGTTATTCTGATTCCCGTTACCCAGAACAATTAGCAAACAAAATTTTGCTGGGTGATAGGAATGTTTATTCCTTGTGCTAAAAACTCTAAAGATCCGGAGAAGTGCCATACATGGATCAAACTTGCGGCAGGCCTCACGAACAACCAAATGAACATCAACGCATGATTGCAGATTTGAGGTTTGTTTCCCCATTTAGTTACTACGTTGCTATGGTGGGTGTGGCTTATTTCCTCACCCAGAGACGTCAATTAGGGGTGGGTTTATAACAAAATTAACCACGGAAATTAACTGAGATAAGTCACTTCCCTGGGGATAAAGTAAAAATAACTTTTTATGACAAATTTCAGATTCACAACTTCTGTTTCTTAAGAAATAATTTACGCTACAAATTAGGGGTAAGTTTTTACACAAAATTAACCACTGGAATTAATTGAGATAAGTAGTTTCCTTGGGATTAAGTTACAATAACTGTCTATGATGAATTCAGATTCGCAACATCTGCTTCTTAAGATACAATGAACACTGCAAATTAGGGGTGGGTTTTAAAACAAAATTAACCACGGAAATTAACTAAGATAATTAACTTCCCTGGGATAAAGTAGAATAACCCCCTATGATGCATTCTGATTCACAACCTCAGTTTCTTGAGAAACAATTATGAAGACTGCAAATTAGGAGGGTGTTTTAAAACAAAACCAGACATCGCAAACGATACAAATCCCCTCGCCATGCTTTCCACCCTCTGTCACAACTGCCATCCCACCCTTTGTTCCACATGTCCCATCCTACATCACTCTCTACAGGAAATCATACATGCATTCCAGATACCATTCCACCACATGACCCATATGCCATCACACCGGCAATCAAGATAACATCCCACCATATGCCTTGCCACCCTGTCCCATATACCATGCCATCCTGTCCCAAATGCCATCCTTCCCTGTCACATATACCATGCCACCCTGTCCCACATGCCATCCCTCCCTGTACCAAGTGCCATCCTACCCTGTCCCATATGCCTTCCCTCCCTGTACCTTGTGCCATCCCACCTTGTCCAATAGGCCATTCCATCCTATCCCACATGCTATCCCATATGCCATTCCACCTGAAATCCAGATGACATTCCATTACATGCCATCCTGTCCCACAGGTCATACCACCCTGTCCCCCATGCCATTATATCTTCTCCCACATGCCATCCCAGTCTGTCATAATGCCACAACACCACCTTCTTTCACATGCCATGCTACCCTGTCCCACATGTTATCCCACCGTGTCTTATATGCCATGACATCCTGTCCCAAATTCCATGGCATCCTGTCCCATATGCCACCATGTCCCACAAGCCATTGCAAACTGTACCACATTTCATCCCATCCTGTTCCCTATGCCACCCCACCATCCCAGTTCCTACATCTACCAATCATTCTACCATCTTCCACCCAACATTCTTTCCTCAGTCATCCCCTTACTTCTATCAACCAATATACCCCAGTCACCAACCATCCCCATCAGCTGCCATCCTCTATTCATCTACCATCCTCCATTCACCTACCATCCTCTATTTCCCAACATGCTTCATTCACCTACCATCTTCCATTCACCTATCATCCTCCATTCACCTAACATAATCCATTCACCTACCACCCCAACCCACCTTTTGCCATCCGCTCATCTACCAAATATACTCTTAACCAACTCATCATTCCAACCTTCACTATAACCTCCACTCACTCCAATGCACCAGTCCACCCCTACCCTTAACTTAAATCTGACTCTCACACTCACATGCTTAACTTTTTCCCCTTATAAACCAGAAAGGGCTGATCTATCTACCAAATTAGAATGAAAATTCATTGCAGATTATCATAAGTATTACGTTTCCAATCTGTTCAAGGTAAGATTTGTTTTTTGCATTTCAATCCCAAGACTTCATTACAAATTCTATTTGGGCGTCAGTTTTTTTGTTCTGCTTTTTTTTCATGCCAGAACTCTGCTTATTTTTTATGCCAAAACAAATTCTTTAAGTGCTATTTAAATCTGGAATGCACTTGTCCTTAGCTCTTTTAAAGCAAGTCTCCTTTATATAAATTTATTTTCATAAAAATAGTTGGAATTCCTTTTCTTGGGCAGAAATCTTTTGTTCCCAGTAGCTAATGCATGAGCCTGGACGGACAATAGATGTGGACGGACAGACGGATTCATAAAAATAGTTGGAATTCCTTTCCTTGGGAATAAATATTTTGTTTCTCAGTAGCTGAACAATGCATGAGGTCAGACGGACAATAGATGTGGATGGACAGACGGACGGACAAACGGGTGAACGGACAAATAGTTAAGATGCTATATCCCCTCTTCACCAACTTCGTTGGCGGGGGGATAATTAACCACCAAAATTAACTGAGATAAATAACTTCCCTGGGGAAAAGTAGAATAACCCTCTATGATGCATCAGATTCACAACCTCTAGTTTCTTAAGAAATTATGTACACTGCAAATTAAGGGTGTGTTTTATAGCAAATTAACCATAGATTCAGTTTCCCATCATACATTGGGTGAGAGATAATTTACAATGCAAGAAAGAGGCATTTCCTCTCTTGTCCAATCACAGTAACATGAAGAAAAATTGATTTCAAGATCTGATAGTTCACCACACTTATTTCTTCATCTTTCAACATACACAATGATTCCAAGCTACAATTTTCCAAAAATAAGTTCAGAAAAAGGTAAGCTATATGAATGCAGTTTTACTTACGAACAATATTCACTTGAAATTGGCATAAATTGGAATTGCCTGCAGCATCAGTACAAACACATATCACTTGACTTTCACCACTAGGAAATACAGTGCCAGAAGCTGGATCACAAGTAATAGAGGGATTGAAATCAGCATTGTCGTTGCATGTTGGTAAGGGCCAGAAGACTGGCATCAGCGCCTGACCTGGCGGCATGATCTCATTGAGAAGTGTGGGGCAATTATCTATCAATGGGTTCTCGTTATCTGAGAACAAAGGAAACGGAGAACATGAAGAAAATATCTTGCTTAAGTAAGTCTGTCATAGTCTTTACCCTAAGAGTAGGGGAGAATGGAGATTTTTAGTTACTGATACTAGTCCAGGAAAAAAAGTTTCCAAATTTTGCTTGTATAAGTCCGCCTGAAAATAACCTTTTTTTTGGTTGGGGGGTGGGGGTGTGAGGGGCGTTGAAGGAAAAAAAAAAAACATTTATTAAAACAGAAGAAATGGATAAAAGGAACTATTTGGATGTTTTACGAAATGCATTAAGGGTTAGAAACAGCTTTCCACATGTGCAGTGCTCGGGTGACATTCAAAGTATTGATGAGATCTAATTAGTTATTTGATTTGATTTAATTAAATTTGATTTGAATCACTCTTTCTCACCGTTGACCGTGACTGAGAATAAACATGTATCTGTAAGACCCGCGCTATCGATACATGTACAAGTGACTGATGTTGTTCCCACATTGAATGACCCTATAGGTTGACAGGTCACCTGAGGAGATGAGTCCATGGTGTCAAAGCAGTTTGGGTTGATCCATGATGGAGTTCCTTGAGCTGAGCCAGGATTGGTTGAAATTTCTTGGGTAGTTGGGCAAACACCAATGACTGGTGCTGTTATATCAGCTGAAAAGAAAAGACAGGTGCATCATAAATTATGATTTTGCTCAATATACAAACACAGTATGCCTACTGCTTCTTCGTATTGAATTAAGTAATTATGCCAGTAATAAAGAAAGCCCCCTTACTGTGACTCCATTATCAATTTAAAAAAAAAGAGGTGCAAAGCTTCAAAAAAATGTTACTAAATCATTTGCAAATGCAATACAAGTTTGAAAATTCAAAGCAACAGCCCTACCACAGTCAACAATGAATGCATATTTTCAAAGATCTACAAACTTTTAGACACAAGTGTTTAAATTATAAGTACATTTTCCAAACATGTAGCAAGCAAGCAAGCAAGCAACCAAGCAAAGGGACAAATATAACTAGAACAGTAAATACCGTTATAATTCGCATGCCCATGCAAATTGACACCCATATTATATGACCCAGCCAATTATAAAAATGGCATCTCACACTAAGTCCCACATGGCATTCCATGTACCACATGGCATCTCACCCCATGTCCCACATGGCATCCCATCCCATGTCCCACATGGCATTCCACCATATCTTCCACATGGCATCCCACCCCATGTTTCACATGACATCTCATGTCCCATGTGGCATTCCATCATATGTCCCACAGGGCATCACATCCTATGACCCACATGGCATTCCACCCAATGTCCTACATTCCATGTCCCAAATGACATCTCACCTCATGTCCCACAAGACATCCCACCTCATGTCCCACATGACATCCCATGTCTTGTCCCACATGGCATTCCAACATATCTCCCACTATGGCATTCCACCATACAGTGTCTCACATGGCATTCCACCATATGTCCCACATGACATCCCACGCTATGACCCACATGGATCCCATCCTACATGTATGTCCCACATTATTCCAAGCATATATACCACATGACATCCCTCCCTATGTCCCACATATTCCTCCGTGTCCCCCATCAGTGGCTTCCCACCTGATGTTCCACATAGCATTCCACCATATGTTCCACATGGTATCCCTCCATATGTCCCACACGGCATGACATCCCATGTCCCCATGGCCTCCTACCCTATGTCCCACATAGCCTCTTATGGCCACATACCCTATGTCACACATGGCATCCTACCTTATGTCACACATGGCATTCTACCTTATGTCACACATGGCATCCCAACCTGTCACACTCTTGTGTTACTCGTGGCATCCCACCCCATGTCCCACATGGCATTCTACCCTGTTCCACATGGCATCCCACCCCATGTCCCACATGGCATCCCACCCCATGTCCCACATGACATCCCATAGGCTCCATAAGAAGTCTCATCCTAGCTATCACAGTCCCTGATTGAGCATACTATGTATGTAAGCTTCAGTTCATATAATAACTTATATGCAATATAACTTGTTGAAATGGGGTGGGACACCATGTCCCACATGAGATCCCATATCATCCCAAGTCCCACATGACATTCCATCCCATGGCAATCCACCCTATGTCCTGCATTGCATTCCACCACATATCCAACATGGCATTCCACCCTGTTCCACATGGCATCCCACCTTATGTCCCACATGGCATCCCACCCCATGTCCCACATGGCATCCCACCCCATGTCCCACATGGCATCCCACCCATTGTCCCACATGGCATCCCACCCCATGTCCCACATGGCATCCCACCCCATGTCCCACATGGCATCCCACCTCATGTCCCACATGGCCTCCCACCCCATGTCCCACATGGCATCCCACCCCATGTCCCACATGGCATCCCACCCCATGTCCCACAATGCATCCCACCCCATGTCCCACATGACATCCCACCCCATGCCCCACATGACATCCCATAGGCTCCATAAGAAGTCTCATCCTAGCTATCACAGTCCCTCATTGAGCATACTATGTATGAATGTGTCAGTTCATATAATAAGTTATATGCAATATAACTTGTTGAAATGGGGTGGGACACCATGTCCCACATGAGATCCCATATCATCCCATGTCCCACATGACATTCCATCCCATGGCAATCCACCCTATGTCCTGCATTGCATTCCACCACATATCCAACGTGGCATTCCACCCTGTTCCACATGGCATGCCACCCCATGTCCCACATGGCATCCCACCCCATGTCCCACATGGCATCCCACCCAATGTCCCACATGGCATCCCACCCCATGTCCCACATGGCATCCCACCCCATGTCCCACATGCCATCCCACCCCATGTCCCACATGGCATCCCACCCTATGTCTCACATGGCGTCCCATAGGTTCATAAGAAGTCTCATCCTAGCTATCACAGTCCCTGATTGAGCATACTATGTATGAAAGTGTTAGTTCATATAATAACTTATATGCAAATGAGCTGTTAAATAAGAAAAAAAGGTGGAGTCGTATAAATATGCCTGATATAGCCCTTAATGTATACAACATGGTATATATTATATCATATGTCCCGCATGGCCCCCATCCATGTCCCACATGGCATCCCTTCCTACGTCCATATGCAATCACATCCTGTCACACTCCCTGACTAAGCATACTAAACAAAAAAGTCTGTACTGTAGCAACTTTATGCAAATGACAAAGATAAAGATGGAGTTTAAAAATCATGCCTGATACAACTGTTGGTGCCCAAATATTTTGAAGAATTTTAGGGATTTTAAATCTCCAGTGCTACAAGAGAGACACTTGAGGATCTCTAAAGAATATTGGAAAATTATATTATCTTACAATTATCTATTAAGGAAATATCAAATGTTTTGTAGACTTTTTAAGGAAACTAGTCTTCAATCTGTCTTAACCCTTACTCTACCATGCAGCAAATAGTATCGCCGTTTTCAAACCACCTTTTCTAAAAAAGAAATCAGGACTTTACCAAAGTCCTATAATAGTAATCTTAAAATCATTTTAAACTACTCGGATGTTTCATTCACAAAATGTAACTTTTCTTGGGAGGTCATATTACAAAATTTTGAGAAAAAGTAGCTTGAAAAAAGGGTTAAATTAAAAAAATACTAAAAAAAATTTCAAAAAATGTTTTTTTTGTTTCTCTCAACTTCAAGATCACATTTTTGCTTCAAAATCAAATACGCAAGTCCTAAGACATGATAGTATTGGTTTCTGGTTTAATTTTTATAATCCCTACCTGCAATCTTTTGTTCTAAAGAAATTTCTTCATTTTTGACCTGTTTATTTCTCAAAAAATCGTGTGCCCAAACCGTTCATTGCACTTGCTTTGCTGAACCACCGTTCAAAAGTGCTTCCAATTTCCTTTCATTTGATATATAAATAATGGCATACCCCCTGTATTTAGAACCTTTCCTATAAGAATTGTATTTCACCTCTTCAATTTCAATGACTACGTGGTGCAGAGGAAATGTACGCAGCTAGCACTCAAGCGCCCAAGGTTCGAGTCTCACGGCGTAATTATTTTTCGGCTGCAGCTTTCAGGGGTCTTTTGACTAAAATCATTTTTGGTGTTTTTTCATCTTTCCTTTCTTTCTAAAAATTAAAGATTAGCATCATTGGAAAGGAAATTTTATGAAGAATCTAAATATATAAGACAAATCTCTGTTTTCAATATTGACAAGAAATTATACTTTTGCAAAGATTGACATTTGTTGACCAAATTTAGCCGTAAATTGCTTAATTGGTAGTCTCTAGGTGTAGTTAATAGCCTTTTAGACAAAACAACCTTCAGAAAATAGGCTCAAAAGGAATATGTCCCGGGGGGCACTTCCATATGCGAGGTATATAAACATGTGTCACCCAAGCAGTTGCCTTTTTGCAGAATTTTCATACTGCAGGTATCAAAAATGACTTATTTTTATACTACAGGTATAAAAAATTACCTATTTTCGCACTGCAGGTATCAAAAATCCCATACTTTCATACTGCAGGTATCAAAATCATAAACTGTCATACTACAGTTATCAAAAAAAAACTCTCATACTACAATCCAATTCTGAAATTCTGGCTGGCACATACCTACCACTTTAGTATGGAAGTGTCCCCTGGAGGATACGTCTGTAAACCATGCTGAAAAACAATACACTTACAAGAAAGGGGACTTACCAATCACCCCATCCCACCTCCCCAATCAATTAATGGAGTACTTACAAGAAACGATGACGCTAAAAGGGCAATTGGCCTGATTGCCACTAGCATCCACTGCCGCGCAAATCACTGATGTTGTGCCAATAGGGAAGAAGTTTCCAGATGGGGGGTCACATGTGACTGTCACTACTCCCGAGTCGTCAGTGGCTACAGGGGACAGGAATGTGACAATAGTTCCAGTCTGACCGGCTCCCATAACATCCGCTGTTACTGGCGTGGTAGGGCAATTCACGAAAACTGGTACGGTGTTATCACCAGGGACTGATGGGATTGAAATTAATAAAGATTAAATTTATATATCGCCGCATGGTAGAGTAGAGTAAAGCACAGCCTGATTATTCAAGGGTCCTCTGTCTTCAGAGCAGCAGAGTCGGACTCGTTCCACTTCAGTGACCCAGTGGGCCGCCCACCGGGGCCATGCTGCATATATTTTTGAGTTGACACACTTGTCGTGGGTTGATTAACCCTTACTCTACCAGCACTTTTTTAAACCGCGCTTGGGAGGCGGGGTCAAAGATGGGGCAGCCAAAACGGCAATGATATTGCTGTATGGTAGAGTAAGGGTTAACTATTCTCTTATTTTCATATATATGATAGAGGACTATTAAATGAATTAAATTAGTGTAGCGAAAAACATATTGATTCCATTTTGGAGTTAATACATTTCTCCTGTGTGTTGAAAAGTGACCTTGCGGTGATTTCAAACATACTGTAACTATGAAATCTTTTACATTTTTTATGCACTATCACCTCAACAAAACGTTCAAAGAACTATCAGTATAATAAAACTATCGGTATGATAGAACTATCGGTATAATAGAATTATCGGTATAATAGAACTATTGGTATAATAGAATCATCGGCATAATAGAACTATCAGTATAATAAAACTTTCGGTATGATAGAACTATCGGTATAATAGAATTATCGGTATAATAGAACTATCGGTATAATAGAACTATCGGTATAATAGAATCATCGGCATAATAGAACTATCAATATAATAAAACTATCGGTATAATAGAACTATCGGTATAATAGAATTATCGGTATAATAGAACTATCGGTATAATAGAACTATCAGTATAATAAAACTATCGGTATAATAAAACTATCGGTATAATAGAACTATCGGTATAATAGAATCATCGGCATAATATAACTATCAATATAATAAACTATCGGTATAATAGAACTATCGGTATAATAGAATTATCGGTATAATAGAACTATTGGTATAATAGAACTATCGGTATAATAGAACTATCGGTATAATAGAATCATCGGCATAATAAAACTACCGGTATGATAGAACTATCGGTATAATATAACTATTGGTATAATAGAACTATCGGTATAATATAACTATCAGCATAGTAGAACTATCCGTATAATAGAACTATCGATGATAGAATTATTGATAATAATTGTGAATACATTGTTGGAATTTTGGCAAATGTTTATTTAAAAGAAAATTAAATTTGACTATCTTATTGATTTGTAAACTAAAAAAGGATACAGTTTGAAAAAATTCTCACCAGTGACAGAAACAGTGAAGGAACAAAAATCTGTTTGACCAATGTTGTCAGTACATGTACAAGTTACACTACGGGTCCCGACACTAAAAGAAGTTCCCGAGCCTGGTGAACATGAAACGGCTGGTGAAGCAGTCAAGTCATCAGTGCACAATGGGAGGTTAAAGGTCACAGCAATCTGAGACGAAAGAGTTGCTACAGTCCTCTGTTGGTTGCCAGGGCATGTTCCAATGTTTGGAGACTGATCAGTTGCTGCAAGATGACATATGCCATATTTCATCAAACCAACATAAACTGTCACATGAATTTAAAGGATATTAAGCTTAGCTGTCAAGCATGTTTCTCTTTTAGTAGAGGATAATGACATTAACAAATTAGTGACAAAAGTGTGAGTGGCTTAGGAGGCTAGAATTTAAGAAGTGGGAGTGGCCTATACTGAGGCAGGCGATGGGGATGTTATCTTTGTAGTCACACATGATGTAGCAGGTGGAAGAGAAATTGAAGAGAAATTACTGAAATCAGTCGAGAAGTGGTATCACAGCCCCACAACAGTGAAATGGTTAAGAAAGTGTGAGTCGCTTAGGAGGTGACATTGTGAGAAGTGGGAATGGCCTATCCTGAGGCTGGTGATGGTAATGTCATCTTTGTGGGGAGGTTTTTTTTTTTTTGTATGTGACTTACAACCACTGGATATGTGTCTCTCTCTCCCTAGGTGCCGAGTCTGGAACAGACATTGGCAATCATGGCCCTCCAGGCACTTCTCTTTAGAGCTAAATGCATAAACTTATTGTTACTTAGGCTGTTGTTGGTTGCCCAGTTGTTTGGGCTTCAGACATATTTAACTCGCTGTCTTTCTCTTCTCCTTTTGCCCTCAATTTTCCCACATACTGCATACTGCATATATGTCTAGAGACTTCAAAAACCCAGTGAAGTAACAGTGATTATTACAAAATTCCACTGTTGCAATACCAACCACATGAAATTCATCATTTAAATTGATGTACATACAGAGGACACATTTTGAAAAATAAATTCTCACTTGAAGTGACAGAAACTGTGAAGGAACAAGTGTCTGTTTGACCAATACTATCACTGCATGTACAAGTTACACTCTGGGTCCCGACACCAAAAGATGTTCCCGAGCCTGGTGAACATGAAACGGCTGGTGAAGCAGTCAAGTCATCATTACATGATGGGCGGTTAAAGTTCACAGCAATCTGAGATGAAGGAGTTGGTACAGTCCTCTGTTGATTGCCAGGGCATAATCCGATGACAGGCACCTGATCAGCATTTGATCCTGTAAGAAAAAGACATCGGATCATTATCAACTGTCATGTGATTTTAAAAAATAACTTTAGTTGATAAGCATGTTCGCCTATTTTTAAAGAAATAATAACACTTACAAAATGAAGGAATTGTTCAAAAATTAATCCCTTAAAGTTCTATGGACAAGTAGCAAAAAGTTTAGCTTAATTAGAACAAAATAGGATATAAACCATAAAAATAACAAAAAATCATCAATATTTCATTAATATATTAACCTGTTTCGTTTTTTGATTCTTCGCCAACTATCTATCAAAATTTAGCAGGAGAAAAAAGTATGATTTTCAATGACTGAAATTTAGGGCAAAATTTAAAAGAATTACATTAAAGATTGCGAGCTGTCCTCTCTTTCATACATCACAACTTTTGCAATCATTCAAAATTCTTCAAACTTTGATTGGTCGTTATTCAAAAACTATAGGTGCTACTGTAGTATTTTAAAGACGACTCGGTTCAGAATTGATAGCTCATTCTGGTGAATATAAAATCTCTACCTGTCCATATACCTTCATGATGATCTAGCCGCCACATTGAAAAGTTGTCCAAATTGGGGGTATACCTGTCAAATAATGCATGCAACATCTCACCTCCACTAATTAGAAAACCCCCACAAAAGTAGTATCGACTTTCAGCACAGCAGGATAATTTGCAGACACGATTGCATGCCTAACAATCATTCAAGTTAGTTGAATTACTTATGCATGAATCACGTCGCGCAGCTTGCAAACTGTATCCTATAATTTATTGTGCGAGTGAGAAAGTAATGCAAATCGGAAGCGGGAGTGGTAAAATGTTCACCCGACCAGTTTTCTATTAATGATCAAGTGTTTAGGACACATTTCACTGCGGCCCTAGGATTGTAATGTAAAGAAGATTTTCAGTTTATATAACTATCAGTGCAGAAAAGACCGTTATCAAATTGATAGTCACTTAACACCCTCACATCATTCATCATCTATGAACATGTAGCAATTTCTATATTTATTGAAAGAGTAATAAATTCTATGCAGATCGGAAAAGAAGAATTACATTCTGACCAGGGTCAATAGTTGATGGGACAACATCCGGAAAGGGTCTGTGCTTTACTCAATTTCAGTCCGACAAGGCGTAAGCCATATTGTGTGTGACTTTCTTGTTGACAACACTAATTTCAGTCTGGAAGTTAGAGCAGGATGGAAGACAATGTTGGTATTATTCCGTATGGGTATAGAGATCATTTCTTCATAGGCCAGCAAGATCATCATGCATTGATTGCGGATTTCATATTCTGCCAGAAAAGTTTCATTTGATCAAACCAGCTAATGCGGGTAAAATCCTAGTGTAGCAGTACAAATTTGGCAAAATTTTTCTTTTGTATTACAAATTCATTCTGTTTATTGAAATAACTGAAATTTTAAAGATTTTTTCAAGATTTTATCAATTTGGTTTAAATAATTGTAACTGAAAATATTCATGTTAAATTTTAGTCTTACAAATGAAATTTTAGTCCAAGAATAAGAAATATAATTGAAAAAAAATAATGAAAGAAACCCATAGTAACTAAGGTCACTAAACTCTATATAGCAATTTCACTCTATATTAGGATTTTTCCAGATTTGTTATGTTTGAAAATATACTCACTAATTCTGACATTAAAAGTGCACATGTCTGTGTTCCCTGCAGTGTCAGTGCATATGCAATTGACAGGAGTTACCCCTAATGGAAAGGTATCGCCTGAGTTTCTGGTGCAGCTAGGAACTAAATTGACATCCCTGTCATCACTGCACAGTGCTGAGGGCCACGTGGCGGATGAACTAGTGCCCTCTATCAATATCGAGATGTCTTCTGGACATGAAGCTTCCGGAGGAGTGTCTGGTCCAATGCCTATCAAGTTTTAGAAATAGAATATTATTTCAAAATTAAACTCATTTATAAATACAGGTTTCGATTCAGAGTATTGAGTGGTAAATTAGTGTGTCAGGTCAGCGGTGCTAAAGAGGTTTTTAACTCAAAACTAACAAATATTAAAATCTAATAAATACTTGGAGTTGGAAAAAACCTACGGTTCCGACGGTTATAACCGCTGGAAAATCGGGAATTCACGAGAAGAAAAACCCGAACCAAAAAATGTTGTGGTTCCGATGCTTTTTTTCTCTCCATAAGCTGATTGATTTGCTAAATTTGTATTAACTGTCATGTTATTGCATATCATGAAATGTTTGTTTCATGATAAGCCACACTCACCATGTAGATCGATAAAAATGTTAACAACAGTAGCATTAGCACAATACAACAAGATAACAACATTATCATAGCAAGTATGATACAAAAACAGTTGCTCATTTATTCTATTTCAAGAATTTGTCAATAAGCCCTGACTAATCATTGATATTTAAGACATCCCTACCAGAACATTAGAAAATATATGTACAGACCAAGGCCAATCTGTTTATCTGATATAGCATAAATCTGATATATTGTGAAAATCATGAAATACAGTATGGTGTTTACATCATTTAGCACTTTCATATTAAGCCACGCCCACCATTCATACTAATGATATCTACTGATAAAATAAGAATGTACACAATAACCAACAAATTTATCATGCCCAATATGACGCAAAACGGATATAGAGTTGCTCATTTTAATGTTTTCACGATTTTTACATTAACCCCGCCTACTCACTAATATGCATGATATAACCACCTAAAACAATAGGGCACACCTACAGACCATGGGCTAGTACTATATGTGTACTAAATATGACATGAATCCAGTTTACCGTTCTTGAGATGCCATGTTTACAAGCTCTTTTCAGTAAAATCATACTAAGCCCCGCCTACTATGCATATTAATAAATTCAACATTTTTACATCATAAACATGTACACACTAGCTAACATCATAATTATACCACATATGAAAGAAAACAGACATGCAATTGGTAAAATATGAACATTTCAAGATTTTTACATTAAGTCCCGCCTACTTATTAAATGCATGACATCACCATCAAAACAAAAGGGCACATCTATGGACCATGGGCTATCTGTGTAAAACATATAGAATGAATCCAGTGTACCGTTCTTGAGATATTGCATTTATGAGGTGCCCGTCACATACACATGAAGCAATATCTTTCCTTAGAAGAAATGGTCCGTCAATCATTCACAATTAATGCACATTATCACCTCAGGCATTATGATACACAGCTATTTTTATCACCAGTTTGATAACAAGTTTCTCCCACTAAGACACTTAACATGGATGAGTGATTTCAATCACAAAAGCACCTTGATTATTAAGCTCATGGCTTTGTGTAATCTTATACACACAAATATCCTTGGGCTACTTGGCTGTGGTGTGCATGGGAATGGCAGATAAACAATTATTGTTTTGAGTGGAAACAAAATACACTGAACAGGAAGTCGGGTTGGTAATTGTCATACCTGAGTTTTAGGTTAAACTCAGGTGTCGGGTGTGGGTAGGCTTAAAGATAAACTTTTTGGCATGCACACATACACACCCACCCTTGCAACCACACACCCACACACATGCCATGACTGCATATGTTCCTGATGCTATGTCATTGGAACCAAAAAATCTTGATCTCTTATTAAGTAAACAACAGTATATGTGGTGAATATGTGCTATAAAAACGTCCCCCATGCAATTGTGCGATGAAAAGTACATTAAATTGCAAAAGAGGGAAGTAAATAAAGATGTATTCACTATATTAATATTATCTGTCACAATTTTTCATGGGAAGATTTTTGACACCTTTATTCAGAACAGTGGGAAATTTTTTAATTAATTCCAACTTTGCAAATACTAAATCTAACAAATAATAAATCTAACAAATACTAAATCTAACAAATACTCAAATCTAACAACTACTCAAATCTTACAAATACTCAAATCTAACTAATATCTTTTACAAGTACTAATGCAATGATACAAAGAAATGATGCAATGCAATGCAATGAGTTTGTTTGTTTGATGAGGGCTTAACAGCACCACGGTGAGAATGGATGAGAGCACATGACTTCCCCAGTCCATGACTTCCCCAGTCCATGACAGGTTAACTCCCCAGCAGTGCTGGTACTCATTTTACAGCCGAGTCTACTGAAGCAAGTAGTGGAAAGTGTCTTACTCAAGGACACAATGCAGCACTCATGACAGGAATCGAACTCTCTACCTGCTCTTCTGGTTTCCACCCCAAAGCTATAGCACAATCATCATCTATTTCTCTTCTTGAAACATGTCCAATCCAGTTCCATCTTCTTCTTCTTATTTTATCACTTACTCTTTGTATCTCTGCTATCTCTATCACTCGTTAATTCATCACCATTTGTTGCCATTTAATTCTCAAAATCTTCCTTAAACATTTAAACTGGAAAGTGTCCAGCTTCTTTTCATCTCCGTTTGCTAGCTTCCATCTTTCACATCCGTATAATAGCACAGGAAGTACCAACGTCCTCTACAGCTTGATTTTCATCTTTCTTCCAAAGCTTGCAGAACTCCATATCTTACTTAATCTAAGAAACGCTCCTCTGGCTTCTATTGTGAATGTCCTTAGTTCTGCCTCCATCGGCAGTTAACGTTGATCCAAGGTATACAGTCCTCTACATCCTCAGCTTCTTCACTTCCTGCTTTTATCTTTCCTTCCTTCTGCTATTTATCCTCATACTCTTACATTTCTTATAATTGAGCTTCAGTCCAACTATCCCAGATTCTTCCATCAACACCTCTGTCTTATATTGTATGTGATCAAACGTTGATGATAGTAGTGCTATATCATCAGCAAAGTTTAATCTTCCAGCATTGACAAAAGTTTCATCAAATACCTGTTCTCTTCTCGTCCGTCACTCTCCTAATCACCCAATCAATCGTTAACAGAAAAAGAAATCCAGACATCACACACCTCCTTGACCCCCAACTTTACAAGGAGCCAATCTATAACATCTCCATCCTTTATCACTGCACATTCAAAGCCCTTGTACATTGCCTTCACCAACCCAACTATCTTTGCTGGTATTCCATATGCTCTCATGATATGCCATAAGTTCTCTCTGTGCACTGAAACAAAAGCCTTTTCAAAGTCGACAAAGTGTATAAACATTGTCACATTCCATTCAATAGCTTGTTCAACAATGTTTCGTAGAATGAAGATTTGGTCCACAGTGCTTCTAATCCTCCTAAATCCAGCTTGCTCCTTCCTCAGAGTATTGTCTACTCTGACTCTTAATTCTGTCAATCAGAATTTTTCCTAGAACCTCACTGAATACTGGCAGCAAGGTCACCCCTCTCCAGTTAGAGCATTCCCGTATGTCGCCTTTCTTAGGAATTCTAACAATGAGTCTCATCTTCCATTCCTTTAGTATTCTTTCCTCACTCCGTACTTTGCGATAAAGGTCCTCCAGTGCTTCGCATGTTCTGTCTAGGTCTGCTTTTAGCATTACAACAGTAACTTGATCGATCCCAGGAGCTTTTCCATTGCACATGCCTTTAACTGCTTTTCTGATTTCTAGTCTTGAAGGGTCCTCAATCTTGATTGGTTATCATGCTAGTTCTAATGCTCCCTGAAAATAGTAGGTTACTTGGTTCTTCTACCTCTACAAAGTACTCTCCACCTGCCCAATCTCTCTTGCTTTCCTTTCAGCACCACACCATTCTTGTCCTTGACTGTCGTTGATTTACGCATGCTCTGGTTTGTTAATTGTTTGACAATATGTTACAGCTCGTGTTGCCTTCCATTAACATTTGCTGCCTCTGCCTTCTCTACTATTTTCGTCATCCATCTCCTCTTATCATCTCTTGCACATTGTTTGGCTTCCCAATCTTTCTTTTTGTACTCTGCTATCAATCTTGCTTTTATTCTTTCTGACTTTGTACTCTCTATCTTTCTCTTTACATCCTTTATCAATTTTCTTCCATGTTTTGTTTCCTATCCATGCCTTACTACTCCTCTTACTGTACACACTTCTTCCCCAGCTAAACACGTATGCATCTGCCAATACTTCATTCATCTCTTCGCAGTCACCATCATGCTCTGTATAGTTTTTTATCCTCCTCCTCCTCCCTCCTCACTGCTACGCAGTCACCATCATGCTCTGTATACTTTTCTATCCTCCTCCTCCTCCTCACTGCTACGCAGTCACCATCATGCTCTGTATAGTTTTCTCTCCTCCTCCTCACTGCTATGCAGTCACCATCATGCTCTGTATACTTTTCTATCCTCCTCCTCCTCCTCACTGCTACGCAGTCACCATCATGCTCTGTATACTTTTCTCTCCTCCTCCTCACTGCTATGCAGTCACCATCATGCTCTGTATAGTTTTCTCTCCTCCTCCTCACTGCTACGCAGTCACCATCATGCTCTGTATACTTTTCTCTCCTCCTCCTCACTGCTACGCAGTCACCATCATGCTCTGTATAGTTTTCTCTCCTCCTCCTCACTGCTACGCAGTCACCATCATGCTCTGTATAATTTTCTATCCTCCTCCTCCTCCTCCTCACTGCTACGCAGTCACCATCATGCTCTGTATAGTTTTCTATCCTCCTCCTCCTCCTCCTCACTGCTATGCAGTCACCATCATGCTCTGTATAGTTTTCTCTCCTCCTCCTCACTGCTACGCAGTCACCATCATGCTCTGTATAGTTTTCTCTCCTCCTCCCTCCACACTGCTACGCAGTCACCATCATGCTCTGTATACTTTTCTATCCTCCTCCTCCTCATGCTCTGTATAGTTTTCTCCTCCTCCTCACTGCTACGCAGTCACCATCATGCTCTGTATAGGTTTCTGTCCTCCTCCTCCTCTGCTATATTTACTTCTTCTTGTTTTTCCCATTCTTTAGTTTTTCTCCAGTCTTGGCTTTATTGCCTTCTTTGTTTTCTGCATACTAAGTTTCAGCCTGAGTCTTGTTATCACAAGGTATTATGATTGCTATATACATAAGCTCCTCTTTGCACTTTTGTATCCCTCACACTTGACCTCCACTTTCCTTTTACCATAAGGTGATCAATCTGATTAGCAACTTTCTTGTCTGCTGACATCCATGTCACCTTATGGATTGTTTTGTACTGGAAAATTGTTCCTCCTAACACCAAGCCATTAACTTCACAGATATCACACAGCATTTCTCCATTTTCACTAGTAACTCCTACTTCATGCCTTCCCATAACTCTTTCATGACCAGTGTTGTCTGCACCTACTTTAGCATTTAGGTCACCCATAATAACTGCAATGTCATTTGTGTTGCAACCATCGCATGTATGCTGTAGCTTATCTTCGTCTCTCTCATTGTGTGGGGCATATACCTGAATCACGCTCAGCTTGCGGAACTTTGAGTAGAATCTTGCAGTTATGATTCCATTGCTGATTGGGGTCCACCGCATCAGTGATTTGCTGGCTTGCCTGGTCAGCATTATGCCCATTCCTTCCTGATGCAACTCTTCATTCCCGGAGTATATCAATGTATGACCTGTCGCCAACCTTTGTTTTCCTGCCCCACTTATACCTAAGATATCCATCTTGTACTCATCCATCTCCTTCCCAACTTGTGGTGTAGCTCCTAACCTGTACATACTCCTCACATTCCAATGACCCATTCTTAACTCGATCTTTGGTTTCACCATACATTCTGTCGGACAAAGGGCTTCCCGTAAGCTTTCATCCATTCTCATCATCCTGCCATCATCACTGCTATTGATCACGGCATCTAAAGATTCACCATCATAGAAGTTTCTTGGTGGATGTCTGCCATTTACAATTGTGTCTGTGGTTCAGTGACAAAATATTTTTACAGGAGTGGGTTGTTAGCCCTCAGCCTAACCTTCAACCTGGAGGACCAGGGTTTACAAACTTGGTGTTTTCCATCGCGATAAGTTGCCTTTCCAGGGTAGTGAGGCTCATCTCCCCATGTATGTTTAAATCAGAGTTGTTACATATCCTAGATAAGATACCACCCAAGGTTATCAATGCTTGTCTCATCAGGTTTTGGATCATAGTTTTCCTTCTCCTAGACAGGTTGCCTTTCTAGGCATACAAGGCCTATCTCCTTGAGCTTTAGTCCGTTTTTTACATCCATACCCAGAGCCCCATTTCGTTACTCTAGCCGCAAAGCTTGAGTTTAACAGTAAGTACCATGTGAAGGTAGGGGTTGAGCTGTGAGTAGAGAGGTGATTAGCATAGCATAGCAAGGTTTAACATCTTAAAAGCATCCAGTGCTGGACATTATATCAAGACGGCCACGGCCTTTGATAAGCAGTTGAGAACTGACTGCTTGCAAACCCACCGGGATTATGGATAGGTAGGCCCAAATAATTGCTACCTACACATACAGCTATTAGATTGTAGACTGCAAATAGAGTGAACAGTAAGAGGAGGCATGCAGAAGAAGAATTATAAAGCAATAAGCAGAAATATAGAAAAAAGCAAGCTGGAGTTGCGCATCTACACACCATTCACTAACCAGATAAGACAGAGCTTTAAAACTTGAATATCTCCTTAACCGAATAAGATATTGAAGTAGTTTCTTCACCATTGTGTTTCTATTAAAGTCCTCTTTCAAATAAGATAAATTTGGTTGACTACTGAACTACTTTTTCATACTCCTTAAATTTTCCATAGCTCACAAAAAACGAAAATCGCATTTTTAATTAAAACTTACTTTCAACTGTAACTGTAAATGAGCAGAAATCTGATAGGCCGACAGCATTAGTGCATGAACACCCTACTGTTGAGGCTGTTAATGGAAAGGTGGTACCACTTGAAGGAATGCATCGTACTGTAGGATTTGGATCCTCAGGATCGTTGCAACTTGGATTTCGCCAATCAGCGGCAGACCCTGGCTCACCGGCGGGCACCTGTATTGTCTGGGAAGTTGGACAAGCATCTAAAATGGGTGCGGTATTATCAACTACCTGTTCATCTTTAAAGAAGAAAGATACAAGAGTAAGTGTTACTGTCATTTACTGTATATAGGTTAAACAAATGTCTTTATGAAATGGGCAATGCCAAATAACTGGTGAGTAAAAGAAGCATGCAGAAAATAGTGAGCTGCAAGTTTAGTTTTTGTATTGATTACAAATTTAAGAGCAAATATCAGTTTCATAAAAAGAGTTTAGTCCATGAGCTGGGGCCCAAATTTTGGCAAATCGGTACCAAAATGCCTACCAGACAAAAAATTACTTTTCTAGATAAAAAAACTAGAACTGTCAGAAGGACAGTATGTTCGACTATTCAAAGCTAGTATAGAGAATGGGCTTATAGAGGGAAGTATACACATAAATAGGGTAGCAGGGGCAGATAATTTCATATTACTTGAGCTTTGAAAGATGCACTTACATTTTCATTTGCACTACAAGCTTTAAAACATCTTTAAATTTTCCTAGACATTTTAAGACAAAAAAAGCTCAAGTAACTCAACAAACATGTAAACCCTAGCAGTCTTTATAACTACAATACTTCTTTAGTTCTATCAATTGAATAACAAAGACAGTAGAGGCCCTGACTTGCCAATGCCAATGAAAGAATGCTATTCAACCCCCTTTTCAACCTGTTTGTTTGATGAGTTCTTAACGGCACCACGACAACTAGGGTCAAATTGTGCCTGAGAGGTCAGATCATTTTAGAGGTAGGAAGGAAAGAAAACAAGGAGAGAATAAGAGAAATTCAAGAACAAAAGTCAGAAATCTGTGATCGAGAGAGGAGGTGCATGGGTGAAACAAAACAAAGTAGGGAGGGGGTGGAAGAGGAGAATTAAATATGGTTGTAGAGGGAAGCATGATGAAGGAAGGAGATAATTTTATACGCAGGATTTTTCTGAAAGAACTCAGCAATTGAGTTGTGGGGAGCGAGGGAAGCTCTGGGAAGGTTGTACAGGGGGCAAGCAAGAAAAACGTGATGGATAGTGAGGATGCAGTGGCAATTGTTACAGAGGGGTTGGAGGAACCAATAAGGAGGTACCCTCCCCCAGCCCCTACACATTCCCAAGACTACAACCTGGATTGTAATACAACCTCCAATATAAGAAAATATGTGTGTCAAGCAGTCGAGTAGCATGAAAATGTACAATGACATTAAAGCAAAATTATGCAAAACAATATTGCTTAACGTATGACAAACTAGACATTGGAAACAATACAAATCCCCTCACTGCTAATAATGCATATTCCAGGCTGTCCCAAAATCCATCCCAACCTGTTTCAAATGTCATCCCACGTCTATGCTCCATGTAATCACACCTGAAAACCAAATACTGTATGTCATTCCACCACTTGCATGACCAACATGCCATCACAACTGAAATCCAGATGACATCCCACCACATGCCATTCCCCCGTCCCACATGTCAACCCACCCTGTTCCACATGCCAACCCACACATGCCAACCCATCCAGTTCCACAAGCCAACCCACCCTGTTCTACATGCCAATCCACCCTGTCTAGCATGCCAACACATCCTGACCAACATCCCACTGCATCCTGCCCTACATACAATTCCACCTTGTCCCACATAACCTTATCCTAATTCCTTCAGCTACTTTATCATCATGTCATCTTCTACCTCATATTCTGCTTATTGTTTATATTTCTCAAACCCCTAATTTTACATTCTTTAGAAGCGAGGAAACTTTTATTTGCTTCTTTATTCATGACAACTTGAAGACAAACATTTTGATTGCTATTCATGTCAGGAATGTCAATATCAGCAATGTCAATAGCAGCAAATG
Source organism: Chiridota heheva (assembly GCA_020152595.1). NCBI lineage: Eukaryota > Metazoa > Echinodermata > Holothuroidea > Apodida > Chiridotidae > Chiridota > Chiridota heheva. The sequence goes on along the minus strand of JAIGNY010002837.1, from coordinate 664,572 downwards.
CAAACTATACCTCACCATTAATTGTAAACAATGCTCTTCACATATACTGTATGATCATTTGTTTAAGCAAAATCATCATACCCCCTTTTATTCAAGAGATACCACACATACAAATATTTTCATTGCAATGCATATAGACTAATTATTATGCCCACAAATCCCCAAATCATGCTCAACTGAACAGTATCAATGCTCTCTACTACTGCACCAAATAGTAAGTTATTATCATAACTTAAATATTTTGTTATGCAAATAACCTACTTAATATGCACACTACACATCACCATTGAGTGTAGACAATGCTCTTCACGTATATGATCATTTGTGTAACACAAAATCCCCACTCCAACTTTAATTTAAGAGATATCATAGAACAGTCCCCATGTCCTCTAACTCTGTAACAAGTACAAAGTTATTATCATAGCTTAAATATTTTATGCAAAAGTCTATTGTTATGCAAATAACCTAATTAATATGCACATTACACCTCACCAAAAAGTGTAGACAATGGTCTTCACATATATGATCATTCGTGCAAACAAAATCCCCACTCCCACTTTAATTTAAGAGCTATCATAAATACAAATATTTCCATTGTTATGCAAATATGCTAATTAATATGCACACACAACCCCCAATCATGCTTAATTGAACAGTACCCATGTCCTCTACCCGTGCCAAGTTACATGAATGAACATCATTCATAACTTAAATTACGCTACATTCGTCCTGTAAACTGTACTTCCATTGTTCTTGCAGCGGCGGCAAGTGGAGGACTGGGTTATGTAAACAGGGAAGGGCTGAGACTACAAAGTCGGCACTGTGCACGAGTAATGAGTGTGTAGCGGGGTGGGTACAGGGGCCCGCTTAAGTGCCCATTGAGAAGCTGGTGTGGCCTCAAAAATTTTCAGAGACCTTGGCGTGGTGATGAATGGCGCCGCTACTGGGCAGTTATGTTGATTTATGGGCGGACCATACCCTTTTTTATTGTTATTTATCTCAATCCAGCTCAGGACTTTCTAACAGAATGGCATTCCAAAGACCATGCAACATTTTTGCATGGCAATGATAGCATTTTCCAGCCTACAGCTATCATGTTCAACCAGCTCGACTATAACAGGTCATCTTGTCCATGCCCCACAGTCATTGTGAGAAAAACTTGAGCCTTGCTTAGCATTTAAATTACTTCAAGCAGGAAAAATGCAACATTCATGATCTCAGAAAGTTTCAATATTCCTAAGATTTATCTTAGTATTCTGGTGATAATTCTACATAATTGTTTTTGTCTACATGGCTCAGCTTTTTGGGAGGTAAAATAATTCTATAAATATACACTAGGTGGGAGTATGACATTCGTAATTGGGTATTATTAATCTTGTGATCCATTTCAGAAATAATATCATCATAACTAGTATTACCCTGCATTTAAAAGTAATACATATATGTCACATATAACACACCTATTGCCTAAGAACTAAAACCAGCTGTAAATTTTGAAAGCTACTCATTTGGAGTATCCAGAAAGCATTTTGTTCATCATATGACCACCCTGGATATATGATGTGGAAGGCATTTGGTAGGCATTTTGGTATCGATACACCCCTCTGGCTCATGGACTAGTTTAGATTTGATTATCACTTTAAATAGTTGGTTCATTTCATAAACAAATTTAAGAATAAGAAGAAATAAATTTGATTTACAATCTGCAGAAAATTGTGCAAAGGCATTCCTAATAATTCAAAGAGTTTTTTTGTGTGTGAAATGATTGAATGACAACAATAATGAACACATCTGACCTCTGACAGTTACAACAAAGATACACTGGGCCTGCAGCCCTACAAAATCTACACAGGTGCACGTCACATCCGTAGTCCCGAGAAAGAACTGGCTTCCAGAAATACGAGAACAAGACACAGTTGGATTAGGATCAACATTATCAATGCAAGTTGGGTTTAACCATGTGACAGATGATGGGTTTCCTACACCATTCTGATTGGCTGGGCACTGAATCCTGGGAATTTCTTCATCAACAATTTCTAAAAGAGAAAAGGTAAGTGATTGTAAAGCTTGTTTTTGAATAATAATTTTACAACCATGTCTCATGTACAATTGAAGATTTACTTTCATTTAACAGTTTTATTTATGATTCTTAAGCAAAATATGTCAATGAACTTTACCTTTCTCAAACTCTTGTCACAAGGCAATCTGATTCTGTAAATCTTCTGTCTTTAAACACTACACATCAACAGATCATCGGGTTGCTGGCACAAAGGTATGGAATTCTCTTCCAAACAATTGTCCCTGTTTGAATCCAAGCTTAAAATAGATCAGTTTTCTTATGTCTACATTACTGGCATTTTGCTTGCCATGTCATCTTATAGCGTGATCGTAAAAGGTAATTTTGATCAAGTTTTAGCTATAAGTAGCTAATTATGAATGTTAGATATTATCATTCAGCAAAGTTCTGAACCTATACTGGGGTATTAATATAAAATGTAACTCAATATGCATAATAATCAATAAAATTGAAGGCCTTTTGACATATGACCCCTTGCCACACCAGGTAGAACTTCAACTACATATAGATTCAAATATTATCCTAATGCAAAGAAGAATATCAACTAAGCATAGATTAATTAATTTTTGAGGAAAAAAACACTTTGCAGATGAAATGGGTCACATGTGATCAATCGTGCTGTTTTGATTGGTTGTAAAACTTCAACATGCTCAACTTAAAATGCAATGTTGGCATCCATCCTGCTTAGTGAAAACAATGGTAAGATTGAACACCAACTTCCTGTGTTACAGAAAATCAGCACAAAAATGTATTCAAGTTAAAAAATTATCCTTACTGAGTACTTGATGATCAATCTTGGTCATGAAACTGAAATTAAAACAATTGGTGTTGACAAAAATTAAGTGAACTGCATTGTTTGTTTGTTTGATGAGGGCTTAACAGCACCACAACAGTGAGGGTCAAATTGTGCCTGAGAGGTTAGATCATTCCAGAGGTAGGAAGGAAAGAAAACAGGAGGAGAATGAGAGAAATACAAAAACTAAAAGCCAGAAAGCTGGGATCGAGAGAGGAGCATGGGTGTAAACAAAAAGTAGAGAGAGGAGAAAGGGGAGGAGAAAGAGAGGGGGGGGGGGAGTGGGAGAGGAAGACTAAAGAAGGTTGTAGTGGGAAGCATGATGAAGGAAAAAGATAATTTTATCCGGAGGGTTTTTCTGGAAGAGCTAGACTATTGAGTTGTGGCGAGCAAAGGTAGCTCTGGGAAGGTTATCCAAACAAGGAGAACGTGATAGACTGTGAGGGTGCAATGGCAATTGTTGCAGAGGGGTTGGAGGATCCAATAAGGAGGTGGGAGTGAGTGAGGTGGGTGTGACTTATTCTAAGATGGGTAATGTGAGTGTTGAGTTGTGGCGAGCAAAGGTTACGGCAATGGCAGAGGGGTTGGAGGATCCAATAAGGAGGTTGGGTGTGACTTATTCTAAGATGGGTATGGTGGGTTTGATCGGAATGATGGGTTGAATGACGTGTAGCTTGTTATCAATTTGGGGGTCCCATGAGGTTTGCCAGCAATCACCAACAAGGGAAGTGATAAGCGGTTTGATGTCAGAAAGGATTTTGGGAAATACCGTAGGGGGGAGGTTGAGGGCAAGCTTAGCAGCTGCATCAGCCCTGTCATTGCCAGGGATGCCAACATGGCTGGGTATACAGAAGAAAAGAACCCTGCAGAGGGTGGGTGAACTGCATTGTGGTTAAAAACCATTTGAATTGAATTGAATTGATCCCCAGCTATTTACTCAAAAGTTGTTGCTTTCTTCATGAGTATTGCAGCATGAGTGTTAATTGCTGGACAAAGAATAGATGCTTAACTCATCAGACTGCGATCAAAACGATTGTTCTTTAGTGAACGTATGTCAAACCAGGTGTGTGTTTTATAGTTTCTGGCATTAAAGCTTTTGCTAAGCAAAGTGCTGTCTTCAAAATGTAGTGGGATTTGCAGAACTTTCACTACCCATTTAAACTACAAATTACATGTAAGGAGATTCATAACTATTGACTCACCATCAACCACAACAGTAAAACTGCAACTGCTGGAAAGTCCTACATCATCTGTGCACGTACACTGAACGCTTGTGCTGTTAATCATAAAATCTGACCTTGATGGCGGTGTGCATCTCACTGACGGACTGGTGTCTAGATTATCTCTGCAGGTAGGGTCTGTCCATGTGACGCTTGCTTGGTTTTGGCCCGCTGGTGCGTTAACAGGTAGCACATTTGGACATGCCCCAATAACCGGAGGGATGACGTCATTGATTGGCATTTCTGAAATAAAAAGTAACTGAAGTGTTGTAAAACTTTTAAAGATCTGTGGAAGAAACTTCAGCAAACAAGTTTCATTTTCTATACCATCATTAGAAATCAGATAGGGGTATTTCCATGAAATATCAATACAAATTACTTATCAGAGGTTATGGTAAAGATTTTTTTCCATCTCTCTTTGGACAAGCAATTGTTGTTAAAATTTCTGTTTGATTATGTTGATGAATGGACAGATGGTGAGACACACAGAGGAATGAAGGAAGGGACGAGTGGACAGGAAATTAGGTGCAGGTTCTAAATCGCAGCGTGATGTGCCTTCCCAATGGAGTTCACAGGATTAGAGGTGTAAGGAGTAGGAATTACAAAACAGTGGATTTACATACACAACAGGAACTGCCAGAAGAACAGTTTGCTCAACTGACTATTCAATGCTAGTATAAAGAATGGGCTTATAGAGGGAAGTATATACACAAATAGGGTCGCAGGGGCAGAAGATATCAAATTACTTGAGCTTTAAAAGATGCACTTACATTTTCATTTGCTTTGTTAATTTTCACATTTTACTACAAGCTTCAAAATACCTTTTGAGTTTTCCCAGATATTTTATGACAAATGAAAGCTCAAGGTTGCCTCACCCAGTAACTCAGAAAACATGTAAAAGCTAGCAGTCTTTATAACTACAACACCTCTTTTAGTTCTATCAATTGAATAACAAAGAAAGGAGAAGGTCTGACATGCCAATGTCAATGAAAGATTGTCATTAAGCCCCCTTTCCAACCCATACCCTCTCCCAACCCACACATTCCCAGAACTACATCCTGGACTGTAATACAACTTCCAATTTAAGAAAATAGGTGTGTCAAGCAAAGTCAAGCAGCATGAAAAATGTACAATAACATTAAAGCAAAATTATGCAAAACAATATTGCTTAACGTATGACAAACTAGACATTGGAAATGATATAAATCCCCTCACCGCTAATAATGTATATTCCAGACTGTCCCACATTCCATCCCAACCTTTCCCAAATGTCATCCCATGCCTATACTCCATGCAATCACACCTGAAAACCAGATACTGCATGTCATTCCACCATTTGCGTGACCCACATGCCATCACAAGTGAAATTCAGATGACACCCCACCACATGCCATTCCGCACTGTCCCACATGTCGACCCACCCTGTTCCACATGCTAACTCACCCTATTCCACATGCCAACCCATTGTGTTCTAATGCCAATCCACCATGTCTAACATGCCAACGCATCCTGACCAACGCCCCACCGCCCTACATACAATCCCACCCTGTCCCACATGAAATCCCACCCTCATCCTAATTCCTTCAGCTACTTTATCATCATGTCATCTTCTACCCCACATTCTGTTTATTGTTTACATTTCCCAAACCCCTAATTTAACATTCTTTAGAGGCGAGAAAATTTTGTATTTGCTTCATGGCAATACAAACATTTTGATTGCTATTCATGTCAGGAATGCCAATATCATAACAAAACTAGAAATGTGAGGTTAGTAAGTCAGTCATAAGCCATATATTTTTGATCTCAGGTCAAAATTTTGCAGCAAAGTCTATTGTTAAGTAAATAACCAAATTAATATGCACATTACACCTCACCACAAAATGTGAACAATTATCTTCACATATATGGTCATTTGTGTAAAGAAATTCCCACTCCCCTTTTAATTGAAGAGATATCATAGATACAAATATTGTTATTGTTATACAAATAGGCTAATTAGTATGCATACACAAGTATATTGTTATGCAAATAAACTAATTAAGTGTAGACAATGCTCTTCACATATATGATTATTTGTGTAAACAAACCCCCACACCCACTTTATTTCAAGAGATATCATAGATACAAATATTTTCATTGTTATGCAAATAAGCAAATTAGTATGCACACACAACCCCCAATCATGCTCATTTGAACAGTACTTATGTCCTATACCCCTGTAACAAGTTAATATGCACACTTCAACTCACCAATGAGTGTAGACAATGCTCTTCACATATATGATTATTTGTGTAAACAAACCCCCACACCCACTTTATTTCAAGAGATATCATAGATACAAATATTTTCATTGTTATGCAAATAAGCAAATTAGTATGCACACACAACCCCCAATCATGCTCATTTGAACAGTACTTATGTCCTATACCCCTGTAACAAGTTAATATGCACACTTCAACTCACCAATGAGTGTAGACAATGCTCTTTACATATAAGATCATTTGTGTTAACAAAATCCCCACTCCCACTTTGATTTAAGAGATATCATAGAAACAAACATTTTCATTGCTATGCAAATAAGCAAATTAGTATGCACACGCAACCCCCAATCATGCTCATTTGAACAGTACCCATATCCTATACCCCTGTACCAAGTTATTATTTCAGGTTAAGTGTTTTATGCAAAAATCTATTGTTATGCAAATAACCTAATTAATATGCACATTACACCTCACCATTAAGTGTGAACAATGCTCTTCACATATATGATCACTTGTGTTAACAAAATCCCCACTCCCATTTTATTATAAGAGATATCATAGATACAAATATTTTAATTGTTATACAAATAAGCTAATAAGAATACACACACAACCCCCAATCATGCTCATTTGAACAGTACCCATGTCCTCTACCCCTGTGCCAAGTTACATAAATGTACAACATTCATAACTTAGTTATGTGCTCATTTTAAACATTTTGTACCAGTCTATTGTTATGCAAATAACCTTATTAATATGCAAACTTCACCTCCCCAGTAAGTGTAGATAATGCTCTTCACATATATGATAATTTGTGCACACAAAATCACATCCACTTTAATTCAAGAGATATCATAGATACAAACATTTTCATAACATTGTTATTCAAATAAGCTAATTAGTATGCACACACAACCCCCTAATCATTTGTTTGAACAGTACCCATGTCCTCTACCCATATGCCAAGCTATCTGAATGTATACCATTCATAACTTAAGTTATGAAAACTTTAACCAAAACCTTTAAGCAGATAAATATTTTCATTGTTATGCAATAAGCTGAAAAGTATGCACACACAACCCCCCCCCCCTCCCCTCCAATCATGCTCATTTGAACAATACCCATGTCCTCTACCCATATGCCAAGTTACATGAATGTACTCCATTTATAACCTAAGTTATGAAAACTTTACCCAAAAACTTTAACAACTATAACGGTAAATACCGTCATTGTTCGCATGCCCATGCAAATTGACACCTATATCATATGAACTGGCCAATTATAAAAATTGCATCTCACACTAAGTCCCACATGGCATCCCATGTCCCACATAGCATCCCACCTCATGTCCCACATGACATCCCATCCCATCCCTTGTCCCACGTGGCATTCCATATGTCCCACGTGGCATTCCATATGTCCCACAGGGCATTCCATATGTCCCACAGGGCATCCCATCCTATGACACGCATGGCATTCCACCCTATTTCCCACATGGATTACATCCCATGTCCCAAATAACATCCCATGTCCCAAATAACATCCCATGTCCCAAATAACATCCCATGTCCCAAATAACATCCCATGCCTTGTCCCACATGGCGTTCCACCATATCTCCCACATGGCATTCCACCATACAGTGTCTCACTTGGTATTCCACCATGTGTCCCACATGGCATTCCACCATATGTCCCACATGGCATTCCACCATATGTCCCACATGGCATCCCACCCTATGACCCACATGGATCCCATTCTACATGTATGTCCCACATTAATCTAATGATATGTACCACAAAAAACTTTAAAATTTCTGAGAAAATCTCAGGAAAAAAACTACGGACAGCCGGACGGACGTAATCGCCATAACATAGGTTTGCATTATGCTTCGCATGCGAACCAAAAATCTTTAACCGGACAAATATTTTCATTGTTATGCAATAAGCTAATTAGTATGTACACACAAGCCCTCAATCATGCTCATTTAAACAGTACCCATATCCTCTGCCACTTTGCCAAGTTACATGAATGTACACCATTCATAACTTATGAAAACTTTAACTAAAAACTATAACCAAAACTTTAATCAAAACTTGAATGCCGAAATCGACGCCAGGGGTACTATTCTTTGAATAGTCGAGCTAAAAATGAAAAACTGACAACAATAAGAACGTGCATACTTTCTGGAATAATAAGTCCTGCAAATGGTAGACTTTGAGCCAATTTTGGTGAATTTACACTATTTTCATGGCTTCTGATAAAAATCTTTTAAATGCCGTTAATGTTGGCTCTTAATTACAAAACACTTATGGTCATTACTCATAACACTGGTGTCTTAAACCTTAACTTAGAACGGTGAACACATAAACAATCAAGATTGCTGCCAGCCTTACCAGTAACAATAATATCAAAAAGGCACTGTGAGCTTAGACTGACAGTATCAAAGCAGAAACACGTGACACTTCTTACACCAACTCCAAGAGGCATTCCAGGATTTACAGTGCAGAGAACTGTGGGATTGACTGCAACATTGTCTGTGCATATTGCTGCTGGATAATTGGCGGGAACTGTCGTCTGACTAGTAGGCAACACTTGATTCTGATCTGGCGGACATGTGATAATCGGTGCCACATTATCAACATCTGAAAAGAAATGAGAATAAAATATGGTCAAATTTGTTATTCTAATTCCCACCTTAGAAGTTATATCTAAAGCTTAGATAGTAGGATATGTAAAACAACACACAATGGTCAAAATAAATAATTAAAAATAAGACACCGAAAAGAACAGCTAGAAACAACAAATGGAAACACCAGTTGACAAAATCAAACGTTAAAACTGAAAGGATTATTTCATTGGTCAAGCAAGCATATGTTATATGAAAGAGGGTTGTAATAAAGCATATCTTATATGAAATAGGGTTGTAATAAAGTATATGTTATATGAAATAGGTTTGTAATAGAAGCACAATGGTGAACAAAGCCTTCAACTTTTTTATTCCATCAGGGAGATATCTAACTTTAAAGTTTGGTATAATTTGTGTAGAAACAACTGAAATCAGACTAGTTGTGATGTCATAGCCTCAGATTTTTCAAAGTCTTTATGTATTCTATCATAAATTGTGCTGAGATTTTGTGGCTTAAAAACCATGGGCTATGTCAAAAAAGGAATAAAACTGAATCTAGGAAGGGTAAATAATTTATATTATACCACCTGAAGAAAGTTAGAGAAAAAATTATCTTAATAGTGAACAAATTCAATAAACTTTCTTTAAAATACATGAAGGCGCAATTTCAATAATAGACTTACTATAGCAGTCATTTATACACAGATAAAGCAGAGCTTTAAACCTGATTAGCTCCTTAACGGAATAACATTTTGGAATGCTTACCGCAACATTTTATTCTTTTGAAGTCCTCTTTCATATAAGATGGACATGCTTGACCCCTGAACTAATCCTTTAAAGTTCTTGACATCTGCATAGAACTTGAAATGACTGGTTTGGTAAGTCTACTGCAGAAAACTGGAACCCTCATCGTCACATTCTTAACAATTGTTAATGTATTTTAAGGAAAATTGATTTTTTTTTTTTTTTTTACTATTTGATGTTTGTTTGCTCAATGGTAAGGTTTAACGACCCCACAGCAGCAATAATCAAATTATTCTCGAGAGATTGAATTATGTCAGAGGTTAAAGAAGAAAAATTGGTGAAGTCAGACAGAGTGCAGTAGGTAAATATAAGGACGAAGAGGGTTAGGATGAGATGAGTTAGATATCGTTATAGTATTAGGTATAGCATAAGAGGGAGATAATTATTTCTGGGCAGTTTTTGCGGATGAGCTAAGCAATAGAGTTAAAGGGATTTGAATTACTTTTCCTTAACCCTTACTCTACCACGCAGCGATTGATTGCTCTTTTCAAACCACCTTTTTTCTAAAAATAAAATCGGGACTTTACCACAATCCTATAAGAGTAATCTTGGTATCATTTTAAAGTACTCTGATATTTCTTTCACAAAATGAAACTTTTTCATAGGGGTCATATTACATAATTTTTAGAAAAAGTACATCGAAGAAGGGTACAACTCAATAATTGCTAAAATATTTACAATTTTTTTATTTTTCTCTTTTACATCTTACGATAACTTCAAGATCACATTTTTGCTTCAAAATTAAACACGCAAGTCCTAAGACATGATAGTATTGGTTTCTGGTATAATTTTTATAATCCCTACGTGCAATATTTTGTTCTGGAGAAATTTCTTCAAAATTTCATGAATTTCTGCCATTTTTGACCCGTTTTGTTCAAAAAAATCGTGTAACCCAGCCCCGTACATCACACATGCTTTCTTAAACCGCCGTTCGAAAGCGCTTGAAATTTCCTTTCATTTGATATATAAATAAAGGCATACCCCCCTCTTTTTAGAATCTTTCCTATAAGAATTATATTTCACCTCTCCAATTTGAATGACTACATGGTGCAGAGGAAATGTACACGACTAGCATGCGAGCGCTCGGGGTTCAAGTCTCTCCTAACCACTGCGTAATTATTTTTCTGCTGCAGCTTTCAGGGGACGTTTGACTTTTATCATTTTTGGTGTGTTTTCATCTTTCTTTTCTTTCTAAAAATTATAGATTAACATCATTGGAAAGAATATTTTAAAAAGAATCTAATTATGTAACACAAATCTCTGTTTTCAAAAGTGACAAGAAGTTATACTTCTGCAAAGATTGACCATTTGTTGATGCCAAAAATTGCTAAATTTGCATAATTTTGTCCAATATTCCCTAATTTGGCTCTCATTACTCAAAAGATAAATATCTTAGCATCTATTCCAACCAAACTTGTAATGAAAGAAAATGAAAGGAAAGTTGTCAAAAATGGCATATGAAAAAAAAGTTACAAAAATTGGGGTCGCTTTTTTTAAAGCCCTGGTAGAGTAAGGGTTAAACTATCTTCATGTGGTAAATTATAATTACTTTTACCAGATTCTGTTTAAGGACTTTCCTGACATATCCAATGATTTTAAGCCACAAAATCACAGAAAACAACATCTGAGGATGTGAATTTACAACTAGTCTGATTTCAGTCATTTCTCCACAAATGATACAGAAATTCAAACTTAAATATCTCCTTAACAGAATAAGATTGCTGAAGGCTTGCTTCACCATTTTGTTTCTTTTAAAGTCCTCGTTCATATAAGATAAATGTGCTTGACCCCTAAACTAATCCTTTCAACCTAAATATCTCCTTAACTGAATAAGATTTTTGAAGGCTTGCTTCATTATTTTGTTTCTTTTGCAGTCCTCTTTTATATAAAGTGCTTGATCCCTAAACTAATCCTTTCAATATCTCCTTAATGGAAAAAGATTTTTGAAGGCTTGCTTCACCATTTGGTTTCTTTTGAAGTCCTCTTTCATATAAGATGAACGTGCTTGACCCCTGAACTAAACCTTTTAAATATTTCCTTAACAGAATAATATTGTTGAAGGCTTGCTTCACTATTTTGTTTTTTTGAAGTTCTCATTCATATAAGATAAACGTGCTTGACCCCTGAACTAATCCTTTAAACCTAAATATCTCCTTAAGTGAAAAAGATTTTTGAAGGCATGCTTCATTATTTTGTTTCTTTTGCAGTCCTCTTTTATATAACGTGCTTGATCCCTGAACTAATCCTTTCAATATCTCCTTAATGGAATAAGATTGTTGAAGGCTTGCTTCACCATTTGGTTTCTTTTGAAGTCCTCTTTCATATAAGATGAACGTGCTTGACCCCTGAACTAAACCTTTAAATATTTCCTTAACAGAATAAGATTGTTGAAGGCTTGCTTCACCATATTGTTTCTTTTGAAGTCTTCTTTCATATAACGTGCTTGACCCCTGAGCTAATCCTTTAAACCTAAATATCTTCTTAACAGAATAAGATTATTAAAGGTTTGCTTCACCATTTTGTTTTTTTTAAAGTCCTCTTTCATATAAGATGAACGTGCTTGACCCCTAAACTAATCCTTTATACCTAAATATCTCCTTAACTGAATAAGATTTTTGAAGGCTTGCTTCACCATTGTGTTTCTTTTGCAGTCCTCTTTTAAATAACGTGCTTGACCCCTGAACTAAACCTTTAAATATCTCCTTAATGGAATAAGATTTTTAAATTCTTGCTTCACCATTTTACTTCTCTTTAGGTCCTCTTTCATATAAGATGAACGTGCTTGACCCCTAGACTAATCCTTTAGACCTAAATATCTCCTTAATGGAATAAGGTTTTTGAAAGCTTGCTTCACCATTATTTTGTTTCTTTTGAAGTCCACTTTCATATAACGTGCTTGACCCCTGAACTAATCCTTTAAATATCTTAATGGAATAAGATTTTTGAAGGCTTGCTTCACCATTTTATTTCTTTTGAAGTCTTCTTTCATACAACGTGCTTGACTCCAGAACTAAACCTCTGAATTACTCCTTAACGGTATGAGATTTTTAGAGTCTTGCTTCACCATTTCGTTTCTTTTGAAGTCCTCTTTCTTATAAGATGAATGTGCTTGACCCCTGAACTAATCCTTTAAACTTAAATATCTCCTTAACGAATAAGATTGTTGAAGGCTTGCTTCACCATTTTGTTTCTTTTGAAGTATTCTAATATATAACGTGCTTGACCCCTGAACTAATCCTTTAAATATCTCCTTAATGGAATAAGATTTCTGAAGGCTTGCTTCACCATTTTGTTTCTTTTGAAGTCCTCCTTTCATATAACGTTCTTGACCCCTGAGCTAATCCTTTAAATATCTCCTTAATGAAAGAAATTTTTTGAAGACTTGCTTCACCATTTTGTTTCTTTTGAAGTCCTCTTTCATATAACGTACTTGACCCCTGAACTAATCCTTTAAACCTGTTGAAAGCTTGCTTCACCATTTTGTTTCTTTTGAAATCCTCTTTCATATAACGTACTTGACCCCTGCGCTAACCCTTATTGCTAATGCAGAGTGTTATGGCTTTCTTACCTTCTCTCAAAGTAACAACAAATTCACACTGATCAGTATTTCCAAGCTCATCTACTAACACCATCACTACTTCAGTAGTGCCAAGGTCGAAAAATGAATCAGGAGGTGGAAGCTGAGAAATTATGGTGATACCTTCCAAATCGACAGGGGGGCATGCTAAAGAGTATGCTATGGTTCGACCACCTGACCCAGCAGGCACTGTTTCATCAATATCAAACGGACAACAAATAGCGAGATCACCTGTTAGATAATGATAAGGTGATTATTTCAGGTTAATGTCATGAAGTTTGATGGATGAACAATTGCTAATATTGTAGGTGGAAAATGTTATTGAAAACAGTCACTATGCATTCTTAAAATGTTCATTTCAACATAAAACACAACCACTCATTCTATTTTCACTCATTACTCCTTTATCTACTACAGCCAATTCACTCAATTTTCAATCACTCATTCCTTTCTCTATTATTTTAATTACTTCTGTCACTCATTGTTATACTACCTGAAATGGTAAATACCATCATGGCTCGCATCCCACCCTATGTCCCACATGGCTCCCATCCTACATCTATGTCCCACATTAATCCAAGCATATGTACCACATGACATCCTCCCTATGTCCCACACAGCATCCCTCCCTGTGTCCCACATGGCATCTCTCCATATGTCCCACATGGTATCCCACCATATGTCCCTCATCAGTGGCTTCCCACCTGATGCCACACATGGCATCCCACCTTATGTCCCACATTGGATCCCTCCATATGTTCCATGTGGAATTCCTCCCAATGTTTCAATGACATCCTACCCTATGTCCCACATAGCCTCCTACCCTATATCACACATGGCATCCCAACCTATGTCACACTCTGTGCTACTCGTGGCATCCCACCCCATGTCCCATATGGCATCCTACCCCAAGTCCCACATGACATCTAATGTCCCACATGACATCCCATAGCATTCTACCCTATGTCCCACATGGCATTCCACCATATATCCTACATGGTATTCCACCCTGTTCCACATGGCATCCCACTCACATGTCCCACATGGAATCCGGCCTCATGTTCACCATGGCATCCCACCCCATGTCCCACATGACATCCCATAGGCTCCATAAGAAGTCTCATCCTAGCTATCAGTCCCTGATTGAGCATACTATGTATCAAAGTGTCAGTTCATTTAATAACTTATATGCAAATGACTTGTTGAATAAAAAAAAAAGGCAGAGTCAAAAAATTATGCATGATATAGCCCTTGGTGTATACCACATGGTATATATTATATCATATGTCCCACATGGACCCCATAAACATCCCACATGGCATCCCTCACTATGTTAATATGCAGTCACATCCTGTCACACTCCCTGACTGAGCATACTAAATTAAAAAGTCTGGTCACTTCATATACTGTCGCAACTTTATGCAAATAGTCACAATAATAAAAGCGAAGTTTAATAATTATGCCTAATACAGTGTCTCTGAAAGACTAGAAAATTTTGTAAGGAAATTCAAACCTTCCATAAAGATACTGTATCTGAAGAAACATTAACTTTTTCTGAGGAGCTCTGAAGAAACTTTGACATTTTCTAAGGAATTTTTAAAAACTTTAACATTTCTGAGGAAATCTCAGGAAAAGCTGTGGACAGCCAGACAGACAGACGAAATCACCATTACATTTGTTCGCATTATGCTTCGCATGCTTCCAAAAATACTATCATTTCCTCATCATTTACTCTCATGTGTGAATTTCCACCTTCACTCATTTAATTCTAATTACTCTTAACTTATCACTCAATCGATAAGTTATTCTTTGTAACTGTTACAAAGTATTAGATTATTCAAATTTTCTGACTTGTTTTTTTTACTTATCAGTCAATCTGCATTTCTCTCTTAAACACAAAATACTACATTGTAACTCAGTCATTTGTTACTCAATTATTCGCTCACAACTTTTCTAGTGGGTATATTTCTTTAAATTATTCTTTTTACAGTCTCAATCCCACTCATACATTGAACAATCATATTTAACATAACTTTTTGCACCCGTCCACCATAATCTCACACATATCTACTTTTTAAGATTCAGTATTTGTTCACTTGTACATTGAAACTCTCTCTGTCAGTCACTCATATATTGTAACTCTCCTTAATTCAAGATCCAATTTGGCAAAACCTTTTTATTGATTTGTATTTAAGAAAACAAAACAAGACAATTTCTACTTTGAAGAAAAGAAAGTAATTTCTTCAAATGAGCCTTGTGTTCTGTTCTTCACTCTATTTCCTTTCACCATGACAACGAGAGTCAAATTGCGCCTGAGAGGTTAAATCATTCTAGAGGTAGGAAGGAAAGAAAACAGGGGGAGATTGAGCCCTGTCCGTCTTTCCATTTTCTCCCACCAAATCTGAGTCAAATTCAAACATATTTCTCATGTTTTGCGAAACATATAAGTAGTCAAACATTGTTTGTAATGAAATTGAAGTATGGTCAATGGTTTAACTTGCATTAAAGAGTACCACATATAACAACTTCCAGGTCCACAAAGTGTCGTCAAAAGCCTACCAAAATAGGCTTCATATCAAGAATTTGTATTCCTTAGACCCTTCCAACCTGACACGCTCAGTTTTCTCAAAATCAGGAGTAATCCACACTTTTAAACCCAAGAGACTCTTTACAGTTCACTTACTAGCAAGCAGCTATTGTTACACCATACACAACGCTGGGGTAATCTATACCTTCCGGCCTGGAGAGCCTTTTCACACTTCACTTGCTAGCAACCAGCTACTGTTACACTGTACACAATAAGTCATTCATCTGGGGCTGAAGCCACACACCTGCTTTGCAATGAAGCAGAATCAGATTAGTCCTTGGCTGAGCCTAAATATAAATATGCATCATATGCCTGGAGGACTTTGTGCAAATCCTATGAATGATGGATGGACCATTCCTCCTAAAGAGAATTATTTCATCATGAGATACTCTCTGCTACATAATACAAATTATTCAGTCACTTCTCCCTTGAATCATCAATAACTTCTCAATTCAATGTACTTCTTACTCACACATTGTAACTCCTTTACTCCTACATAAATTACTCACATCTCTGTTGCACTCATTCAACCTTCTTTGCTAAGGAATCTACTTACCATATTAAACTTATACATAAGAAGTGTAATAAAGTATTGTGAGAGTTATACTTACCTTCCATGCTATCAACATGCAATCTGGTCCCAGGTCAATGGGACCAGATTCTATGTTCATGGTATGGAGGTAAGATATAAGTTGAAGTAGATTTCATAATTTCACTCTTACTTACAAACTTACACTTTAATACTCAAACATCGCTCAACATCCACTCAGTTTCACCTATTCATTCCTTTACCATGGATTCCTCCATCAATCTCCCACTAATATTTTCTAACTCTTTGGTATCTTACTCAGATTTACTCATTCCAGATCCATGATCTCTATAATTTAAGATGAATTACAGTTTTGTTGGATTGATTTATAATATTTCCACCAATTATAAAAGGTCAATTTTACAACTTTATTGATTTTTGAATATTTGTAAATTTTGGATCCACTTTTGTATGTATGACAAGGAAATGTCCTTTTTCCTTAAATAGTAAATAGATAATTTGTTTTCAAATTGCCTGCCACAATTTTTTCAAAAAATGAGGTAAATACTGTCAAAAAAGTTTGTGTATGTTAATCATACCCCAAACAAAGTCTAGGAATTGATACTCTGATCATTTTAAATGACTACAATTTTGAAATTTAAAGACTGTTCTATTCCGAAATTCTTTCTGCGTAATCTGTATGCATCCATAAACCTTTAACTGCAACCAGCTTTATAGCTTTATAAAATAAATACACAGACAGCGGAGCTGGAGATTATCTTACCACCATCAACAGTGACAAAGAAGGAACAGGTTGCCGTGTTTCCTGACGGATCTGTAAAAACATACATAATCACTGTCCGACCAAATTCGAAGACCGACCCACTTGTACTTGTAGAAGTAACAATTATCAGTCCACCGGAATTGTCCGTTACGGTAGGCTCCTCCCATGTAGCCCTTGCACTCCCTCCCAAAAGTACATTGACCTCTACGTCTCCGGGACATGACGGGACTGGGGGCTCATTGTCAGGACCTAAAATGAGAATACATTGTAAGTGTCTAGAGTGATGCATATGAGTTTGGGAAAGATTTCTGAAAAGGACCTGATCTGCAAAGTAGCTACTGGTTCAAGTGTCTTCTAACATAGGTAACATAGAACCTACTATCTTTTTCCGGAATAAATTTAGAGGTAGATTTACAATTTTCAGTTTAACTTAATCATACAATACACTCATTTCTGTAATAAAAGAATAACTTTCAAAAGGATAAGTCTCTTGTAAAAACGACTGAAAACGGACTAGAAGTGACATCACAGCCTCACATTCCTCAAAAGACTTTGCATTTTATTGAAATATATAATTACAACCGTTGGATATTTCTGGAGGATAATACAAAGGGGCGGGCATTGGGGTACAAAGTGGATATAGGAATAGAAAGTGGTTTTAGTAAAGAAACTGTCATTTACTATCTGCACAAAATTTGAACAAATATTTCCAATTACTAAAATTGTAAAATTAATTTTTAATGATCTACATTAACAACTGTTATCAAATTTTGATGGAGTATTTGCATTGTTATGACCTGCGCATTAAATTCCCATAATGCACAGTATGGCGTGGTCCATTTTGGTAACAGGTGAATTTCTTGACAAATCAAAAAAGTGTATGAAAACTTTTCTTATTTTTCATTCTTTTTTATACATATTAAACAATCTAACACAGAAATTTTATTAAAAGATTAATGTTTTGGCATCGTGTTTATATGCCTACTTAATGTGTGGTTCAAAGAACTTTTTACTAACGAATGACCCTCCTAAAGTCGAGTCACACTCGGCCTCGTGCATTAAATACGCATAATACTCTGCCTCAACATTAATCTTTAATTTTAATGGAGGTAAGTGTGTGTCATTATTTTCTTTACACTAGACTATCTACACCAGTACAACTTGAGACAGCATTAAGCCTTACTCTACCACACGACGATATTATTGCCGTTTTGGGTGCCTTATCTTTGAACCCGCCTCCTAAGCGCATTTTCAAATAAGTGCTGGTAAAGTAAGGGTTAATCCACCCACGACAAGTGTGCCAACTCAAAAATATACGCAGCATGGTCCCGGTAGGCAGCCCACTGGGTCACTGAAGCGGAACGAGCCAGACTCTGCTGCCCGGAAAACAAAGGACCCATCAATAATCAGCCTGTGCTTAAGCCTTAATCTACCATGCGGCAATAGTGCCCCATCTATGACCCGCCTCCCAAGCACGTTTAGAAAAAAGTGCTGGTAGTGTAAGAGTTAGATAATGAGCATTAATTTTATCCTCTGAATCTGAACAGTAGAATAAATTGAATTATATTTTCCCACACTTCTCTTTACGTTTTTTGTCCGCTATATAACAAGGTAGATACATGTATGTCTGAACAATTTATCTATCATTTAAATTGATGTACATATAGAGGACACATTTTGAAAAATAAATTCTCACCAGAGGTGACAGAAACTGTGAAGAAACAAGTGTCTGTTTGACCAATACTATCACTGCATGTACAAGTTACACTCTGGGTCCCGACACTAAAAGACGTTCCCGAGCCTGGTGAACATGAAACGGCTGGTAAAGCAGTCAAGTCATCAGTGCACAATGGGAGGCTAAAGGTCACAGCAATCTGAGATGAAGGAGTTGCTACAGTCCTCTGTTGATTGCCTGGGCATGCTCCGATGGTTGGAGACTGATCAGAAGGTGCTGCAGAAAGAAAGTACACCCCATGTTTAATCGGATTGACAACAATTGTCATCTATTTTTAAACAATAAGATGACCGCGGTAGAATTTTACATTGCTTTATGACAACTGCTACTTCCATCTAAAATTCAGAACTTGATCATTTTAGGCCTGTTGAATAACAAATGATAAATCAATGCGAAAGGTATCTGGTTTAAATTTTAAACAATCTTCTGATTTTTTTTTTCATTTTTAAGTTTTTGGTTCTCCTTTTGCTTGTTAGTGTATCAAATTTCCTTACATAATTTTGCCCTAAGAAAACAAAAATTATTATGATAATATATTAAATCCACTAAGAAAATTAAACATAATTATGCCAAGCTGTATCTCATTGAGACATACAGACAAACAAACAATCACCAAAAGTTAATTACTTATTCTGGAAATACTTAATAACCCCTCTGACAAATGTGGATTCAAGAATCAATTGGGGTTAAAGAGAGCCAGTTATTCATGCACATATAGAACTATGATAAAATAATTTACTTAATTTACATAATTGTGCCACAAAAAAGTAAAAAGAATGATAATTATAATAGAGTGAACTCAGAAAATTGCATATTTTTGCCCAGTCATGTCTCAGAAACCTGCATTTAGACAGTAATTCCAAGAGATTATCCCTCTGTCCATGGAAATGACTAATCCCTGCACAAAGAAATGGATTATCTCAAAACCGCCCGCTTGGTGAAGCGAAAATTATACTAATCTTCTGTTCTATTAAAATATGCAATCTGGTCTCTCAGATCTGATTCACCGATAAATACCACCTAAACTAAAAACATAGTTACTCTCTGACACACTCAGGACACGGTGCTAGTGGGTGGGATGCACAGAAGGTAAGTATAATTCTCGTAAATACCCCCGCTACATCAAGCGAGGTGGATTTACTTCAAATTATACCATCATACCTTCTGTGCTATTAAAGTTGCAACCGAGAGTAGAAAGGGGAGAGGGGAGGGGGAAGGGGCGTTAGAAATGTCGGAACCTAATCCAAAGAATGGGCTGAAACACTGACAGGGTGTTCGGCTGCTATGCCCATCTTCTCCGCAGACTCTTTAGGGTTATTTTGACTGAGAGAGCAACTTCTAGGGAAAGTCTCTTACCAGATAAGTATGTAAGATAAATATGTAAGTGGATGAAAACTCATCCTTTCATAGGTCTTGAGGCTGTCCTGGGCGGAGCACTGCCCGAGCCAGAGCCAGCATCAGCTGAAATGTCCCGTAGATAGGCTAAAACAAATGTCGACGGGGTCTTCCAGACGGCTCCTTCCAAAAAACTTAAAGGAACACCTTTAAAAAAAGCAATTAAGGTAGTTAGGGCCTGCACTTGGTGAACATGGACATGTGACTTTTGAGCAAACAGAGCTTTAGGGTTGTAGGAAATTGCTTGACAAATCCAACGAGAAATAGTATCTTTGGATACTGGAATATGACGATTATTTATTGAAGTGAAGAGTGACTTGGCATGCTTGCGATGGAGCTGGGTTCACTTTAATTAGTATTGGAGACACCACACTGGGCACCAGACTCTGTCCTCTTGATTATCTGATAGAGATATTAAAGAAGGAATGAAAATGGGTTCCAGCAAGAAATCCAAGGTTTGGTTCTTGGCCAGGAAGGAAGGGTCAGGGATTAGCCTGACCACCTCAGATTCAATTATAATATAACCCTCTGTGAGGGATAGGGCATGAAGCGCACTGTGGCATCTGGCCGATGCTAAGTGGTACACCGTTTTAATGGTGAGCTCTTTGAATGGGCAGGAGGTCAGTGGCTCAAATGGGGCCTTGGTTAAGGTTTCCAGAACCACCTGCATGCTCCAGGGTAGTAAGAAATTTCGAACCTCCAGGCAATTTAAAACATGTCCTTCATAAGCTTCTCCAGAGCTTCTGAGTTAGATACGGCGCAGCCATCAGGGAAGCCTTCGTGAGTGACTGCTATGGCCAAGCAAAACCCTTTTGACTGTACTCACTTGCTTTCCTAAATTAAACAAGGCAAGTAAAAAGTCCGCTACGGCACCCAAAGGTGCCAAATGTGGAGAAACTGAATGGTTAGCATACCATTTTGAAACAGTCAGAGTCTCACAGAATACATCCTAAAAGTGGAGGGTTCTATGCTGTTTGCTGCCATCTGGACAGCCTCCAAAAGGCCATGCGCGAGGAAGACATTCTGACAGAGGCCATGCATTCAAATGCAGGGTGCTTGGACTGTGATGGAACTCCCCAGTTGGCGGCATGGACAGCATGTCCCTTTTGACCAGTAGCTCATAAGTGTAATCCGCTATAGGAGCTGGAGCAGGTGAGGACACCACTACCATCTCGGCCAGTTCGGAGCGACTAGTAACATTAGTTGGGACTGGTCCTGTTCCACTTTGGCCAGTACTCCTGGCACCAGTACGAACAGTGGGAAGGCGTATCCTATGAATGGTTTCCAGACAACTGTTAAGGTGTCGACCTGCCAGACCCTTGGGTCCGGGGTCAGAATGCAGATTGGTAGCTTGTGATTGTCTATCGAAGCAAACAGGTCTACATCCGGTAGGCCCAGAACTCACCACAGCACTTGGGCTGAGAGTGGTCGCTCCCTTGAGGCAAGACAGCAAGTCCACTATAGTGTTCTCTTTGCCCAACAGGTGAACTTCCTGGAGTTGAACCTGGTACTACTGGCACCATTTCAGCAAGGACTTGGTGAGTAACCAAGAATCCGGACCTGTTTCTGCTTGCTGATGTAAGCCACCACTGTGGTGTTGTCTGTTGCGACCAGAACCACTTTGTTCTTGATCAGGTGGAGGAAATGTTTCAAGACCCTGAAGACCGCCTCCAGTTTAAACACCTTGATATGCTTAAGCCTCCACTCATCCAACCATAGTCCTGCCACTTGGGACAGCTTAAGTGTGCTACCCAACACTCCAGAGACGCGTCTGTGACAACTGTCACTTCTGTCTTGGGAGGGGGAAAGGGTGAAGCCTGCAGTAATGTGCTGGGTTGTGCCATCACTGTATGCTCTTGGTGATGGCTGGAATGCACGGGACCTGAACTGAGAGGTCCCTTGAGAAAGTGACGAAGTGTCCCAGTAGGTGGAACTGGAGCTCGCTCATGTGAAACCTGCACATGGGAACGATATCCACCAGAGCTGTAGCATGTTTAGTGCATGTCTCTGGGCCGAAGTTTCATGAACTTGCAGCAGAAGGAGCACTTCCAGGTGCCAGGGGTGGGGACGAGTCACCTGGTGTCTGAACCTCAGATTCCATTAGACAAAAGTCAGAACTCTGACAGATAAATTGCTCAAAATGAGAAAAGGGACCACGCTGTTGACTTCGCCTCCGTGGTTACAGACCTTGCAGGTCGCTCCACTGAGCTAGATAGAGCAGGGTGAGGTAGCTAGCACTTCATGCTACCTGAAAGATACTCATCTCTTATTCAAACTGCCGAAACTAGGGCACTAGAGGCTGTGTCACTGCTGCCAGACACTGCGCTGCCAGTCCTGTGAAGAGATCAACTCTTGGCTATATACAGATAGCCTTCCTTTGAAGTAGTCCAAACTGAGGGCTAAAGGTAAAAAGGAGTTGAGCAAATGGAAAAGTTCTTTAAGGAACTTAGTAGAGGATTGTGTAGCCACTACAGGTGACTGCGCATCCAGTCCTCACAAACATGTATGGGACCCTGTGGTTCTTGACAAGTAATAAGGAAAAGTTCCTGGTTAATTTCCGCGGTTCAACCTTGAACCATGTAGAAATTCCAGTAGCCTGAAAGCCAAAACTGCCACGGTACCAACCGTGGCATGATACCAACTATGTGAACCTGTGGAGAGCTACCAGAACTACGCTACGCAGAGCTACACAGTTACCCTGCTAGGGAAAACCTAGAGTCACGCTGTCCTTCCTAACTAAAAACGGCTGCAATACGGAGCTGTTATGGTAATCAAGGACACCTACGGTATCCAAGCACGCTCAAATGGCTGACCTCAGCTGTGACAAAGGGAAACTCTTAGTTCAACAGTTCCATGTGGAGCTGTGACAGTAACTAAGGATACGCTACGGTATCCAAGTGCTTGTACCTTCAAAGAGAGTCTCCAAACAGTGGTAACTGCTATGAATACACAGCAGTATCCAAGCGTATACACCTATACAACTGGCTAACAAAGCCTTGAATAGTTAAAATTCCACAGAAGTGACAGCTGAAAAGAATACGATACGGTATCCAAGCTGTCACTAAGGAATAGTTGAAATTCCACAGGTGTGGCAGCTGTTAAGAATACGCTACAGGTATCCAAGCTGTCACTTACAAAGAAAGACACAGTAACCATGGAACGTCTTGGCAACCATGCACTCATACCACACAAGAGGTTAACAAAGGTAAACTTGAGATAAACTGGAAATCAACTGTAGGGTATCCAGGGATCAATATTGGGCCCACTTCTTTTTATAATTTACATTAATGACCTCAACAGGTTGTCCACTAAACTCTCAATGATTTTATAAAGAGATGATGCCAACCTTTTGTATTCGGGGAAAGATCCAGCAAATAAGATTTGCACTGTAGTCCAAGATGAAATGAAAAAAATTAAAAAGACATGTTCTGTTATGTTCACCCCGCCCAACAAAACACTTGCAAATAATCTCTGTCAAATTTATTTAGGTAATGAAAGTACAACATTCTCTCCTTTTGCTAAATTTTTAGGTGTTTATATTGATAACTATCTAACATGGCAAACTCACATTGATTTTATTTGTTTGTTTGTTTGTTTAACGGCACCACGACAACGAAGGCCAAATTGTGCCTGAGAGGTTAGATCATTTTAGAGGTAGTAAGGAAAGAGACCAGGGGGAGAATAAGAGAAATTCAAGAACAAAAGCCAGAAAGCTGTGATCGAGAGAGGAGGTGCATGGGTAAAACAAAAACAAAGTAGAGAGGGGGTGGAAGAGGAGAATTAAATATGGTTGTAGAGGGATGCATGCTGAAGGAAGGAGATTATTTTATCTGGAGGATTTTTCTGGAAGAACTCAGCAATTGAGTTGTGGGGAGCGAGGGAAGCTCTGGGAAGGTTGTACAGGGGCAAGCAAGGAGAACGTGTTGGATTGTGAGGATGCAGTGGCAATTGTTACAGAGGGGTTGGGGGGAACCAATAAGGAGGTGGGAGTGAGTGAGGCGGGTGTGACCAATTCTAAGACGGGTAATATGAACGTTGTCGATACGAGAAAGGTTGTTGATGGTGGATTTGATCGGGATTGTGGGCTGATGACATGGAGTTTGTAATCAATTTGGAAGTTCCATAAGGTTTGCCAGCGTCACAACAAGAGAAGCGATAAGCGGTTTGATGTCAGAGAGGGTTTTGGGAAAAGGGGAAGGGAGGAGGTTAAGGGCAAGCTTAGCAGGCTGTATCAGCCCTGTCATTGCCAGGGATGCCAACATGGCTGGGTATCTCAGAAGAAAAGAACACTTTTCCTGCAGAGGGTGGAGAAAAGAGTTTCCGGAGGAGGAGGTGGCAGGTGAGGTTATCCCATTTAAGATTGAGTAATGAAGTAAGAACAGCCTTGAGTCAGAGAAAATGGCAAAGTGACTAAGAGGAGAGTACTCAATAAAGTTGAGGGCGAGGAGAATGGCCTTAGCCTCGGCTGAAAAGATGGATGAGTGGTCAGGAAGTCTGCTACTGAGGGTGATGTCTTGATGATGGCAGCAGCAGCTGTCTTGTTGCCTTCCTGGAGCCATCAGTATAGATGGAGGTGTAATTTGAGAGTTGGTCTTTGATTTGGTTGTGAGATTGATGAAGAGGTTAGGGTGAGTTTGAGTTTTGTTATAAGTGGAGAGGTCTAGGTGGACAGAAGGGAGGGGGGTGGCCCAAGGAGGAAAAGTGGGCCAGGAGTAGGTGCCGAGAGTGGCGGGGTTGATGCCAAGTTGAAAGAGGTCTGATTTAATGCGTAAGCTGAAGGGAGGCGATAGGGTTTTAGTCCTATCAAAGAGGGAGGAGAAATTGGGGTACCTAATGAGGTTGTAAACAGGATTCTGGGTGTTGGTGAGGACTCTAAAAGCATAGGAGAGGCTAAGAAAAGAATACTTTTCCTGCAGAGGGTGGGTGAAAGGAGTTTCCAGAGGAAGAGGGTTTTTTACTTTGGTTATTTGCTTTTCCTGCATGAAGCCTAGTGGGCAGTCTTTTGAGAAGGAGGGATGCTTAGCTGGGTGAGTACCATCGCAATTGGTGCAGAGTGGGGTGCTGGTGCAGGAGGTGCTGTCATGGTCCTGGGCTCCACAGTTGCCACAGTGCACTTGGCTGCGGCAGGAGTTTTTAAAATGGCCATACCTCTGGCACTTATGACAACGGAGGGGTATATGGGGTGACTGGGATTCTCAGGTAGCCAGCAGTGATGTGAGAGGGGAGAGTTGGTGCGGAAAAAGTCAGGAAGATGGTATAGGTAGGTGTTTCGGCACCGTTTCTTTAAGAATGAGACGGTGGGCTTTAGTAACATGTTGATTGGCAAATTCCCCTATGAGGTCTTCATCAGTCAGGTAGGCAAGGTCTCTAGTTCTAACCACACCTTTGCTGGTGTTCAGGGAACGGTGGGAGGGAGGTGACTGTAATGTTAATACTGGTATTGGCCAGGGTTTTGGTGGTGAGGAGGGTGGTGGCTTGAGTGTCCCTGGTGCAGTGCATCAGGAGATCGCCAGATCTGAGGGTATAAACCTTGGAAAGGGTACCGACAAGGCCTTGGAGCGCCTTGTGTATGAGAAAAGGGGAAACTCTTTTAAAACTTTCTAGTTTATTGGTGGCCTGTATAATTTTGGGTACTGGGGCTGAAGAATGGTCAATGGAGGTAGCAGGTGGGTCACGGGGAGGGGAGTTAGGGTCAAGATTAAGGCAGAAGCGTTTCGTCATGATGAACAAAAACAAGGGCCGAGAGACCCAAGGCAACTAGAAAACAAAAATCACGGAACTACTATAATAGAACTGCTGTACAGGTAACGATAAGGCATGAAAGTCAGGTCAGAATGGGAGGGAAGAAAAACAAAAGAACCATCTCACCGAAAGCAGAAACCCATCCACAGAGAAAGAATCCCGAAAAAAGAAGATACAAAACACAATTTAGGTGGTCAAGTGCAAGGTAAAATGAATCGTAATGAAAAGTTGGAGAGAATAGAAGTCACGTTGCTCTCAACACTTGCAGACAATTCTGAAATGTTTTGACGATTACTTTCCACTCGGAAAAGCATTCATTCTGTAAGTACAAGTTATAAGAACAATCTCAATACACCTCTTTGTAGACTCACATTCTCTCATCATCATATCTGTTATGCTGGTGCTGTACTCTGGAATTCTCTAGATAACTCTTTACAAACTTCAGTGTCTTCTTTCAAAAAATGTCTCAAAACAAGTTTAGTAGCTACAGTACTAAAGACAGTAACCTTAAACCCATTATCACACCCGCATGCATGTTTGGGTCAGAGTTAGGGGTAGATAGGAGCTGGGGTTGGGGTAGGGGCTGGGGTTGGAAACGGATAGTGGCAGGACTTGGGTATGGTCGGTTGTTTGGATAGTTTGTTTCTCTCTCTTTTTTGTATAAGTTTGTTTGTTTGTTTGATGAGGTCTTAACGGCACCACGACAACGAAGGTCAAATTGTGCCTGAGAGGTCAGATCATTTTAGAGGTAGTAAGGAAAGAGACCAGGGGTAGAATGAGAGAAATTCAAGAACAAAAGCCAGAAAGCTGTGATCGAGAGAGGAGGTGCATGGGTAAAACAAAAACAAAGTAGAGAGGGGGTGGAAGAGGAGAATTAAATATGGTTGTAGAGGGATGCATGCTGAAGGAAGGAGACTATTTTATCTGGAGGATTTTTTTGGAAGAACTCAGCAATTGAGTTGTGGGGAGCGAGGGAAGCTCTGGGAAGGTTGTTCATTCCATATAATTTGTTCTTGTTTCTATATATAAATATATATATCCATATTTATATGCTTCAAATATATTTATGTCATGTCTTCAAGACTTTACATTTAACAAGTTTTTTAAACTTTCTGTAGTCATCTCAACCTTTTCTTGTGATCGACATTCTGATGTCATTTTCTATTCCTGTAATATATATTAACCTGTACTTTCTACCATTGTAAAGATGTTCTGAATGTTTAATGAATTGTGTTGCAAATAAAGTGAAGAAACTAAAGCCGTGAATGGTGAAGCAGTACGCCATGTCCAACCTGAAAATGCTCAAAGGGCCGTCAAACAGTCATGCGTCACGTAACCAACAACCAGGTGTAACAAACACCTTAAAATCCTGTGAATACCGCTAGCACACGGTAAGGGATAAAGAAGAAATGCCCCTGGGTGGGGGGGAGAAACCTCAATCTGTAGGGAAAGAAAAACAAACAGACAATCAGTTTTCTGTTCTTTCTTGTCTCTCAGCTTACCTGCAGGAAAACCAATCTCCTTCTTAAGGCAAGCAAAAATTTACACTACCCAAAGGGCACGGTAAGAAAATGGTGAAAAAGGCCAGAAGAAATTCCTATTCCCCAGGAAAAGACTAGCGCCGTGTCCTGGGTGTGTCAGAGAGAGTAACTATGTTTTAAGTTAAGGTGGTATTTAACGGTGAATCAGGTCTGAGAGACCATATTGCATATTTTAATAGCACAGAAGGTAAGGTATAATTTTAAATGTGAACATCTATTGGTTTAAAAAGAGAGCCAGTCTCTCCATATTCATATACAACCTAGATTTAAGCCAATCATGATTACTGTACTTCAATATTTTGAACCAATCAAATACTAGGGGAATTTTCCCTTTGTTATCCAACCAATCAATTGAAGATCAATTGGAGTGGCAAGAGGAAAAGCTGTAAGCAACAATACGTGCAGGTATTGTGCAGATAGACAAGATTACCCCAGTATTTTTACTGGTCAATAAGATTCCTTCAACATACGATTGGTTCGTTTGGGACACAAATTTCAGCAATTTGACATTTTGTAAATAAGTTTTTCAGGAAATTGCTGATCCAGATTGTAAAGGTCTACAAGACTTACTTGTGGTGACAGAAATTGTGAATGAGCAAGTGTCGATTTGACCAATAGTGTCTCTGCACGAACATGTGACAACATTGTTCCCAAATACGAACATACTTCCCGATTGGGGTGAACATGTCACAGTCGCTGATCCTAAGTCATCGGTGCAGATTGGGAGGGTAAAGGTCACAGGAATCTGAGACTGGGGAGTTGACACTGTCCTCTGTTCATCTGATGGACAGGCTCCAATCACTGGTGGCTGATTGGCAGTTGCTGTAGAAAACAACACAAGTTGTTATAAACAGCTTGGAAAAGCATCCGCACCAATTTAGTGTTATACTTGAGAGTGGTTCTTAAAGTTTTTCAATTGTTAAATTAAATGTAGTGCTGTCATGACATGTCGATTATCGCAATATCTCTTTTCCCATGACATGAAATATGCCTCTAAACTAATACTCAACTAAGAAAATTTCGCGCAACTAGGCTAAGCTACTTCGTACGTTACAATTCTAACGTTACGGTAATAAATCTAAAGTCAAGTTTAGGCCATTAAAAACATACAAAAATATCGTGAAACATTAAAACTTCTAATTAAAAATTGTGCTCCGTCACCCCACACTGTGCACGCTCCAATGTAAGTTGGCAAGAAGAACTTTTATGATTCATGGTAACGTTGGCTGAATTACCAAACACGTGTGTGATGAACGTAATAGTCACGCGATCATGCATGTCGTCTGCTAGATTTGCTAATCATTTTTTTTTGTGTTCATCATAAAAGAAGTCACGTTTAGTGTTGTGAATCAGTTTTCTTGAAAAGTATCACAATATACCAATATATCGCAATATTTTTCTCCACGATATTTGATACGTAATAGAGCCATGTCATGACAGCACTAATTAAATGATGGCATTATGGGCGAGTCTGAAACAGCTTCTTTAAATATACCGTCTTTGGTGTATTAGACCCTCCTACTCTATCTATTAAGAGCCTACCCAACATTTCTTGTGATTTAACATATCATTTTTTGGATTAATTTGAAGACTTAAAATACACAAATTTGATTACATTATTTGCTTATTTTGCATCTGACGCTCGCAATACTTCTGTGATAGTTATTTTGGAGCTAGTATAGAGCCAGTTCACACAATGCAGTTCTAAAAACACACCGTACGCAGCCCCAAGCATGGGTGCTTGTTAGGAAGACATTTTGGGCCTAAAAGATGGTGCAATTCTATTTTATTAAGTCGTATTATGTTGAATACGGTCGAATACTGTAATAATAAAATTCATATATTGATAAGTCATATAGTGCCAGAGGAATAATGCTGAAAAGTTTCTCTTTAAGCCTACCTGCACCGGACACCTGAGTTAATCCTGAAAACTCAGGTATGACAATTACCAACCTGACTTCCTGTTCAGTGTATTGTGTTTCCACTCCAAACAATGATTGTTTATTTGCCAACCATGCACACCACAGCCAAGTAACCCAAGGCTATTTGTGTGTATAAGATTACACAAAGCCAGAGCTGAATAATCAAGGCACTTTTGTGATTGAAATCACTCATCCGTGTTAGGTGTCTTAGTGGGAGAAGTTCGTTTTCAAACTGGTGATAAAAATAGCTGTATATCCTAATGCCTGAGGTAATAATGTGCATTAACTGTGAATGATTGATGAACCATTTCTCCAAAGGAAAGATATTGCTTCATGTAAATTGTATCACTATAACTGTGGAGAACAATAGTGCAATTTAAGGAAAGACGAATTAAAAAGTTGTAGAAGAAAGAGCAGAGTGTGAAGAATGTGGAATAAGTTGTTACATAATTTGTGACGTATGACAGGGCGACCTTAGTATTTTCTTACTTTTATTGTTTGTTTTGTAATTGTTTTTCATAATTCTTTAAATGGTTGGAGCAATCATTGAGTCGTTAACATGCTCTCAATCAAACTCTTGCAGGAATAGACTTGATAATAATTTTAAGTGACAGAAATTTAGGAATTTTTGGTCTACATGAGCGAGTTACAAATTTTGATCTGTCTACCCAGTCAGACATCACAAACTTTACATGCAATAAAAAAAATTAAAAAAAATTGAAAACAATATCCCATAAATAAGATTTTCTTACATGTGACTGAAATCGTAAAATCACAGGTCTTTATCACTGCTCCACTGAGCACACAGTTACATGTAATTTGGGAGGTGCCTGGCAGAAACAGAGAACCTGATACATGGGAGCATTGCGCTAAGAAATCTCCGTTTGGCACACCAGTGCATGTAGGAACAGTCCATACTGCCGCAACCCTCGTCTGACCTGCTAGAAGCACTCGGTTTTGACTAGCTGGACAGGTTAGTGATATGACTGGTTCTGCTGCTGCGAATTAAGAAATGATCGTCAAATATTTAAGATAATGCTTTTGATGACAAATAAAGATACATGGACATACAGCTTTCCCTACAATCACATTTCCAACCAAGTGAATTTGCATTGTCATGACCAATGCATTAATTCAAGATTAACATTGAGGCAAAGTGCTTATATGCATATTTAATGCACGAGTTAAAGGATTTTGACCCGAGTAAAATGACCCGACTTTAGGAGGGTCATTCGCGAGTGCAAAATCCTTTGAACCGTGCATTAAATATGCATATAAACACTTTGCCAAAAACATTAATCTTTTTATAAAAAATTTATGTTAGATTGTTTAAAATGCATGAAAAAACAAAAAAGAATGAAAAACGAGAAAAGTTTACATCAAATTTTCACTTTGTTAAGAAATTCACCTGGTGTAAAAATGGACTAATCCATACACTTAAGGCCGACATTATGGGAATTTAATGTATGGATCATAACAATACAATTACTTCACAGAAATTTTATAATTGAAAGCTATAAAAAAAAAAAATGAGTATTTGCATTGTCATGACCACTGCATTGAACCCCAGTAATGCACGACCTTGATTATTTAGTTCATTCCATTTTTACCATAGGTGAATTCTTTAAAAAGCGAAAAAACATACGTACATTTTCTCGTTTTTCATTCTTTTAAATTGTTTTTTATGCATTTTTTCAACAATCTAAGATATAAATTTTATCAAAAAATTAATGTTTTGGTAACATGCTTATATATGCATTTAATGCAGTGTTCAAAGGACTTTGCATTCCCTCCACACTGCCTCCACATCAATCTTTAAAAACAAAATGGTGGATAAATTATTTCAACAAAAAAATATATATATATGTAAATTTTCTCGTTTTTCATTCTTTTAAGTTGTTTTTTATGCATTTTTTAAACAATCTAAGATAGAAATTTTTATCAAAAGATTAATGTTTTGGTAACATGCTTATATATGCATTTAATGCAGTGTTTAAAGGACTTTGCATTCCCTCCACACTGCCTCCACATCAATCTTTAAAAACAAAATGGTGGATAAATTATTCAAAAATTTAGTTACAAAGATATTCTGGATTAAAATTTAATGATGGATAAATTATTCAAATTTAATTTAATCCAGATCAAAATTGTAAGATTCAATTTATCAATTAGTGATATCACATCCTTACAAGTCTTTGTGTATTCTATTCAAATTTGTTTTTGTTGAGATTTTGATGTTTATAGTCCACTGGCTTATCAGGGAAATACACAGAATGTATTGAAGAACCTGTGATTTACATCTAAGTGGCTTTGGAAAAACAATATTTCAGATAAGTTACAGAAATAAAGGGGACATAAAGTCTGACGTAATCCTTAGTTCATATGATAGAAATAAAAAATAACAAATTTTCTAATAATGTCTCATATGTCCCAAAGCAATGATCAGATTTTTTGTAATTATTAAAAACTTTAACGCTACTACTATGTGAGCCATCATTTGTATTTAAAAAAAAACATGCAAGAAATGATGTCATCAGCCTAACAGGATGTTGGTATGCTTTGTATTTCTTCATAATTATCGCAAGTTTTCAAACTTATGAAAAAAAGTCTTCCTTTTGTGAGGGTCAAGGACATTTTTGTGTACACATGAAATTATCAAAATATGCTGTTAAAGCTTTGTGTCACATCATTTTGCAATAAAAACTTTAATGAAACTTATAAAGAAATACATTATAATCCTTGTGTCCTTGTTGGTGAAATTATGTCATTATGCACAAGAATTTGATACAGAATTGAACAAAATGGCAGCCTCCATGTGTCGACTTCAAACATGAATAACTTGAGTGAGGAATAAGATTTTGACTTGCTGATATTGATAGTTGGGTCCAGATTTGTATCCTCTACCAAATGAACAAATGATTGTATCAGATTTGATGTCTCCTTTAAATAAATTGTTATTAAAATGACAAGCAACTGTTAATAGAAAGTTGGGGTGTGATGGCACTCTTCTACACTAAGACTCTTTGATACAAACTTGTGACTTCTTTACAATTCAATGCTTCTTCCCAGCTTCACCCATGTGGGAGATTCGACTTCTGAAAGTGGTGGAGGGTGGGGGGAAATTAAATGGGAGAAAAAAATCATGCTAAAATGCAAAGAATCACCATATAAAAGGTACAAATTTGGGGAAAAAGTTACTCTTTATAGTCCTGCCTATGGTTTCACCTGTCTTTTTATTCCCTATCATACAAGAGTATCATTTGATCTTTCACTATTCCTTGACCGGTACTCAGATGAATTGATACATTGTGCGTTTAAGTTATTCAGAATATTTAATCTGTAATTTCCATACCTTCGGCAACAGACACAATAAAATTGCAGCCATCAGTTTGCCCAATGTTATCAGTGCATGCGCAACTGACAACACTATCCCCTGCTCCAAACAAACTTCCTGAGGGCGGCAAACACGACACAGCAGGTGAAGCGCTTCTATCGTCAGAGCAAGATGGTTGGTTAAAGGTTACAGCTGTCTGGGTCTGTCCAGTTGTCAATGCACTGTTCTGAGTGGGAGGACAGGTGCCAATGACAGGTGGCTGGTCATCCATGCCTACAAGAAGAAAAAAATAACCATTAGCTATGAAAATAAAGCAATTTTCACACTTCTGACTTCTTCTTCAGTTACATTGCCAGACTGGAATTTTAGCACTCTGTGGAGTGCATACCTCCACCCACTTGATAATTCCAACATGCCTATCTACCTAAAATTTTGTAAAGTTTACCACCATCCCCAATACAATCTATCTCAGAAATCCTAGACCCACTATGTTTTATCCCCAAATCACTTCCTCACTTTTAATCAATATTTTCTATTTGCATTATAGACACTGTTTAGAGGTTATCTACCTTTATTGTTTTCAGTTTTATTCAGGCTAAGCATTCATTGTTTTGAGTTCTTTTCAAGTAAGATTCACATTCCATCCTTGTCCATTCATTAACCAGAATTGATTGTTTTCAGTTTTATTCAGGATAAGCATTCATTGTTTTGAATTCTTTTCAAGGAAGATTTACATTCCATCCTTGTCCATTCATTCCAAAATCAATTGTTTAGATTTTCTTTGATACCCAGCCACTAGATTTGATTTTCTTTAGAGTCCAGAAAATGGATTGTTTAAAAATCCTTTCAGGGCAAGAAGCCATTGTTCAGCACATTCCATTGGAAAGATTGAGCTAGAAGTCTTGACACATCTCACCCAAAAACATCTCCACCCCTCCATTTGAGCCCTTTCTCCGTTCCAATATGTCTTATGTTTTAAGCACTGTTTTCTTGAACAGCAAACACAATATATACACACAACCTAATCCAAATCCAATCACCAGTTCTTGAGATATCTTGATGGCAAACAAACGCAGGCGAAAACATAACCTCCGTCCAACTTCGTTGGCGGAGGTAAACAAATTATTATCAAGACTTTGAATAAATAACAGCACAAACCATGCATAAATCAGGATTCAAGATACAAAATATTATTTTTCCCAAATACAAATATTGCTACACAGACTTTACACAATACAAAGTATAATATATACAGTAGATGCAGATGCTTTTACAAATTAGTCCACTAAGACAAATAGATTATGCAAAATTTTAAAAAGAAAATATGCAAAATGTTTGTTTGTTCGATGAGGGCTTAACGGCACCACGACAGCGAGGGTCAAATTGTGCCTGAGAGGTTAGATCATTCCAGAGGTAGGAAGAAAAGAAAATGGGGGAGACTGAGAGAAACAAGAGGATTAAAAGCTAGGAAGCTGGGATCGAGAGAGGAAGTGTGTGGGTGAAATAAAAACAAAGTAGGGAGGGGGTGGAAGAGGAAAATTAAATATGGTTGTAGAAGGAAGCATGATGAAGGAAGGAGATAATTTATCCGGAGGATTTTTCTGGAAGAGCTCAGCAATTGAGTTGTGGGAAGCGGGGGAAGGTTGTACAGGGGGCAAGCAAGGAGAACGTGATGGATAGTGAGGATGCAGTGGCATTTGTTACAGAGGGGTTGGGGGAACCAATGAGGAGGTGGGAGTGAGTGAGGTGGGTGTGACCAATTCTAAGACAGGTAAAATGAACGTTGTCAATACAAGAGAGGTTGTTGATGGTGGATTTGATTGGGATGACATGGAGTTTGTTATCAATTTGAGAGTTCCATGAGGTTTGCCAGCTGTCATGAACAAGGGAAGCGATAAGCGGTTTGATGTCAGAGAGGGTTTTGGGAAAAGGAATAGGGAGGAGGTTGAGGGCAAGCTTAGCGGCTGCATCAGCCCTGTCATTGCCAGGGATGCCAACATGGCTGGCTATCCAGAAGAAAAGAACCCTTTTCCTGCAAAAGGTGGGAGAAAAGAGTTTCCGGAGGAGGAGGTGGCATGTGAGGTTATCCCATTTGAGATTAAGTGATGAAGAACAGCCTTTGAGTCGGAGAAAATGGCAAAGTGGCTGAGAGGAGAGTACTCAATAAAGTTGAGGGCAAGGAGAATGGCTTTAGCCTCGGCTGAAAAGATGGATGAGTAGTCAGGAAGTCTGCTACTGAGGGTGATGTCTTGGATGGCAGCAGCAGCAGCTGTCTTGTTGCCTTCTTTGAGGCCATCAGTATAGATGGAGGTGTAATTTGAGAGTTGGTCTTTGATTTGCTTGTGGAGATTGATGAAGAGGTTAGGGTGGGTTTGAGTTTTATAATAAGTGGAGAGGTCTAGGTGGACAGAAGGGAGGGGGTGGCCCAAGGAGAAAAAGTGGGCCAGGAGTAGGTGCCGAGAGTGGCGGGGTTGATGCCTAGATGGAAGAGGTCTGATTTAATACGTAAGCTAAAGGAAGGGGATAGGGTTTTAGTCCTATCAAAGAGGGAGAAATTGGGGTACCTAATGAGGTTGTAAACAGGGTTCCGGGTGTTGGTGAGGACTCTAGAAGCATAGGAAAGGCTAAGCTTTCTACATCTAAGTAGAAAGGGGGGTTTGTTGGCTTCAACATGAAGGCTAGGGATTGGGGAGGTCCTGTAGGTGCCTAGACAAAGCCTGAGGGCTTCATTTTGGATGGTCTTGATGTGGTTGAGGTATAAATTGTGAGCGACACAGTAGACAACATTGCCATAGTCAAGCTTGGCACCAATAGTGAGCCTGAAAAATTTGAGGAGAGCAAAGGGCATGAAAGTCTGGTCACAACGGGAGGGGAAAAAAGAAGAAAAAAAATGGTCTTACTGAAAGCAGACACCCATCCACAGAGAGAGATTCCCAGAAAATAAAGATACAAAACACAATTTAGTTGTTAAAGTGCAAGGTAAAGTTTATTGGAATGAAAAGTTTGAGAGAAAGGAATAGAAGTCACGTTGCTCTCAACACATCGCAGCTTGACATACACGTTTTAAAACACAAAAGAAAGTACCAACTCTTTCACTTTATATAATTAGGTTGAGAAGGATCAAACAACATATGTTATATCCCATCGACTGTGGAAATGGGTTGCAAGTAGGCAATTTGTTTGGTGTTTCCATGGCCAAAGAGTTACAAAGTTGCTTATAAATTTAATTTGAGTATTTGCATTGTCATGACCTGTGCATTAAATCCTGGTAATGCACTATCTTGAATATTTAGTTTATTCCATTTTGACAACAGGTGAATTTCTTAAAAAAGCGAAAAAATATGTGTAAACTTTTCTTGTTTTTACTTCTTTTTTTATATTTTTAAATATATTCTTTTAATGCACTTTAAACAATCTAACACGGAAATATTATAGAAAGATAAATGTTTTGGCATCATGTTTAAATACGCATTTAATGCACTGTTCAAAGGATATTCTCCTGAAGTTGGGCCATTCCACTCATGCCACAGTTCTTTGCCCTGTGCATGAAATGCATATATAAATACTCTGCCTCAGCATTATTCTTTGACTAAGGATGAACCAAAAAACTGTTCAGTCACCTCCAGTACAGGTTTTAATTACAAAAGAGTCCAAGTTGTAGTGCGCTGATTCATTGGCAGCCAGAGAACCTGACTGGAGGTGCTGTGGTCTATATGGAATGGCGTGGTTTAAAACCTAGTGTGTGTATGTATGTATGTGTGTATGTATGTATGTATGTACTGCATGTAAGCGATTACTCACCTGTAATCGTAACTGCAAATGAGCAAGAGTCCATCAACCCAACATCATCCACACATTGACATGTGACAGTATTCTGACTAATGGGAAAGAAGCTCCCACTTCCAGGACTGCAAGTAACAATGGGGTCGACTGTCACCAAATCTGAACATCCAGGGTTATTAAAGTTGACCACCACTCCTGTCTGTCCTGAGCCAGCGAGCTGGTTCTGGTTAGCTGGGCAGTTGGTGATGACCGGAGGGGTAATATCAGTCACTGGCCCTAAAACAACAACAAAATTAATTGCACATTTAGTTTTTGTCAATATTGAAAATTGCATATTTACTTTTATAAATATCAAAAACTGCATATTTACTTTTGTCATTATTGAGAATGGCGTATTTACTTTATCAAATTTGGAAAACTTCATGAATATTTGTATCAAATTATGAAATTTGTAATATTTACTTTTATCAATATTGAAAATTGCATATTTACCTTCACCAAGTTTTAAAAATTACATATTTACTTTCATCAAATTTAAGAGAGAGCTGTAAATTATACATAATGCTTCACAAAATTTCTGTTTATTTTATTGGTTTATTTTTACAGTAATAATAATCAAACAATATCACAATAATACGCATCAATTGTATCATTTTGTGAGCCTTTCAGTGTGTATCCTACAAGAATGAAATAAACTACATAATGAGATTAAAAACAATTTACATGTTCTTCAGTTCCTTTTATTAGATGCTTTTAATGTCCTCTTTTTAAGAATCAATTCTACAAAAAAATGTCACAGTATACACCTCAAGTCAATAAATTAACCCTTAATCTACCACGCGGCAATATTATCGCCGTTCTGGGTGCCCATCTTTGGCCCCGCCTTCCAAGCGCATTTTCAAAAAAGTGCTGGAAGAGTAAGGGTTAATCAATTCGCGACAAATGTGCCAACTCAAAAATTTAGGCAGCATGATCCTGGTGGGTGGCCCAGCGGGTCACTGAAGTGGAACGGGCCTGACTCTGCTGTTTGGAAGACAGAATACCCTTTAATAATCATCCCTTGATCAACCCTTACTCCACCACACGGCAATATTATCACCGTTTTGGGTGCTCCATCTTTGGCCCCGCTCCCGTGCGCATTTTTAAAAAAGTGCTGGTAGAATAAGGGTTAAAGTCAAAGATATTATTTTTTAAAGACAATACTATGCCAGAGAGAGAAGTGGTAATTAGAACTAACTGACCAATCAGTAACAACAACACACACTCTAAAACATACAAACACTGCAAATAATTTGAATTTATTGCATTTACCAGAATTTAGTGTCACTGTAAAAGTACACGTCTGAAATTCAAAATTTTGCCCAACACAAGTACATGCCACACTTGTGGCCCCTGTCTGGAAATTTGTTTCCGATGGCGGATTGCAGAACACAAATGAATCTAAAGAAGCTGTACAAGTAGGCGCTGCCCATGTGATAACTTGGGAATTGAGGGGAGTGATGTCATCATGACATTGTCTGGACAAGTTATCATGAATGGCTGAGAACCTGAAAAAGAAGAAGGAAGTAAAAATTAAACAATGTGCCCTAAAAAGGTCTATCATATACAAGAAGAAGTGTCAGAAGGACAGTATGCTCGACTATTCAAAGCTAGTATAGTTTGTTTGCTTGTTGATGCCTTAACCGCACCACAACAGTGAGGGTCAAATTGTGCCTGAGAGGTTACATCATTCTAGAGGTAGGAAGAAAAGAAAATAGGGGGAGGTGTGACTAGAGGAATGGCTAAATGTTTCTATTAGGTCTGAGAAAAACATGGGGACTTATAGCCAGAAAGCTGGGATCCACAGAGAAAGTGCAGGAGAATGGGCCTATAGAGGGAAGTATATACAGAAATAAGGTAGCAGGGGCAGATGATTTCAAAGTACTTGAGCTTTGAAAGATGCACTTACATTGCCATTTGCTTTGTTAATTTTCACATTTTACTACAAGCTTCAAAATATCTTTCGAGTTTTCCCAACTATTTTAAGAGAAAAAAAAGATCAAGGTTACCTCACCAGTGACTCAGAAAACATGTAAAAGCTAACTGTCTTTATAACTACAACACCTCTTTTAGTTCTATCAATTAAATAACAAAGAAAGGAGAGGCCCTGACTTGCCAATGTCAATGAAAGAAATGACCCCCACATGCCATCACAACTAAAATCCAGATGACACCCCACCACATACCATTCCTCCCTGTCCCACATGTCGACCCACCCTGTTCCACATATGCAAACCCACTTTTAAACCCCCTTTCCAACCTGTACCCTCCCCCAACCTCTAAAGAGTCCCAGAACTACATCCTGGATTGTAATACAACTTTCAATTGAAGAAAATATGTGTGTCAAGCAAAATCAAGCAGCACGAAAAATGTACAATAACATTGATAATAATAATAATAATAATGAATACTTGTTATGCACCAGTATCCATCAAAAGTGATGCTCATGGTGCAGTAACACAACATTTAATGCAAAACAATGTGAACAAAAACGAAATAATAGTTAAGAATACTGCAAAATACATACATACAAGAACAAATATAAGCTTAAAATTGAACAGAATAAGAACACATGAGGAATGTCTCTAATGATGATTCAAAAGAATTGAGGGAAGGACTAAGTTTGATGTTGTCTGGAAGTCTGTTCCATAAAAAGGGGGCAGCAGAAGAAAATGAACGTTTACCCCATGTTCTAGAAGTACATGGAATAGCTAATTGAAGTTTGAAATTAGAACGCATGAACTAGCGGGGTGACTTATATGGGATTAAAAGATCAGAAATATATGTGGGAGACAATGCATGAGTAGACTAACACAAAAACAAGTATTTTAAAAACAATTCTATGATGAATTGGTAGCCAGTGTAAATTCCTTAAAATGGAAGTAATGTGTTCATTTTGTTTACTTCGGGTAACAATCCTGGCAGCAATATTTTGTAAGCGGGAGGGGCGTTTGATTTGATTGGCTGGGAGACCATATAAAAAAGAGTTACCCATATCAAGGCGGGAAGAGACAAAAGCATGAACTAGTTGTTCAGTGGCAGGCATTGTTAAATATTTTCTGATTAGTCCTATGCTACGTAAATAAAATGATGAAAGATTTTGAAATTTCAGAGATATGGTCAGCCATTGACATATCAGCATCAAAAATGGAGCCAAGTTTACGAACTTTAGAGGCTACACATTCTTGAGCATTACCAATTTGAAGAAAAGGGAGGTTGATTTTGTTACGCTGACATTTGGAACCAAGAACAATAAATTCAGTTTTATCATCATTTAACTTTAAAAGGTGGAGGACATCCACTTGCGTATTTTTACAATACATGATTCAAGTTTATGTAGTGCTATATTTGATTCAGCTTGATTGGGATTAAACGAAACATTTAATTGTGTGTCATCGGCATACAAGTGGTAATGAAGATCATATTTACATATAATTTTACCAATAGAACTAGTATAAATGGAAAACAAAATCGGATTGAGTACACTCCCCTGCGGCACACCATATACAAGCTTAGATGGTGAAGAATTTTTATCATTAATTTGTACACATTGTGATCTGTTAGTTAGAAAGGACATAAACCATTGTAATATAGTTCCATTAAAACCAATATTTTGAAGATGATTGATTAAAGCAAATTATGCAAAACAATATTGCTTAATGTATGACAAACTAGACATTGCAAATGATACAAATCTCCTCACCACTAAGAATGCGTAACAATAGACTTTGCTGCAAATTGTTTGACCTGAGATCAAAAATATATGGCTTATGACTTACTTACTTCACATTAGTTCTAGTTTTGTTATGATATTGACATTCCTGACATAAATAGCAATCAAGTCTTGCCATGAATAAAGATGCAAATAAAAGTTTCCTCGCTTCTGAAGAATGTTAAATTAGGGGTTTGGAAATTATAAACAATAAGCAGAATGTGCGGTAGAAGATGACATAATGATAAAGTAGCTGAAGGAATTAGGATGAGGGTGGGATTTCATGTGGGACAGGGTGGAATTGTGTGTAGGGCAGGGAGGGGAGGCATGTTGGTCAGAAAAAAGGAGTTTGGGTCGAAGCCCAAATTTCAAATGGCTGGTCCTAATACTCGCACTAGTTCTATCCTTTTTAAAGGACTAATTTCTGTATCATCTTAAGGACAAAAAACCTCTGAATAGGAGAGCTAAAAAGAATTAAAGAATTCCCGAACTGAGGAAAACACTTGTCAGCACGCAACTTCGCAAGAGCAAAGGTTAGCAGGGTAACACAAACTTCCTAAAGTAAGTCAAGTAAATACAAGGGAATAACTGCGGCATGCTTTTTCCCAAAGGGCTGCATGAATTATCCCATGAAAAGGGCCATGCCTCAAACCTGAGTGCATATCCTGGCTGTTCCATAAACAGTGCCTACCACTTAAAGAGATTGCTTTTGGACAATCCATCAGAGGAAAGTGTCTTGTGACACACTACAATGAGATCTCCATAACGAAAAGAAGTACGTAATTGTAACTCTGAACATCAGCTGCACACTTATCAAGGCAACTCCAAAGACGCCAGACGGGCACCATACCCCATTCTCTGGTAGGTCTGATGGCGCGGAAAGCAGCAAAATGAGTGATGGTTTGGGGGGGAAAGATGACGATGACCTTCTTTGGGGGAGGAGAAGGTGCAAAAAAGCACTTCTGCGCTAAGTAGAGTTGGCAGAAAGCAGAAAACTCTTTTAGCCAAGCGTCAACTCCCCAAGTGAGCATGTGCGGGGTGGCTCCAGCAAACATACCCCATGTGTCTTAGACAACTTGCATGACCCACAGGGATGCAAGAAGCTAAAGAAGGTTTATTTGTTCATATCCCCAGCGGTCGCAAGTAAGTGACCATCGACCCAACTGGAAAATCTCGGTGGATAGCTGCAATGGATATCATAGAGCTCGTGAATGAACCAAGTCTGGGAGAGGAGCCCCAATACACGGGGGTCAACGACTCCTCAGAAAAGCCTTGCTATGCCAAGGATCGGCGGACAGAGGCCACACAGTCAAAAGAAGTGCTCTGGGACTGTGGTGCAGTTTGCCAGAGTCAGGAAAAAAGACAAAAGTTGTCCCTGACCAGAGGCTCGTATGGGTAGCCTGTTATAGTTTTGAGCAGCTGAGGGAACCACAGTTAGCCTTGCCATATGGGCGCTACCGGTCGTACATCGCCCTTCTTAGTACCCTTGGTACCAATGCGAAAGGCGGAAAAAGTAACTCACATATTGAGTCCCTCTTTAAGTGATTGCGCGGACTTCGAAACCCATGGATCAGGAGGTAGGACGCAGAGAATTGATAGCTTGCAATTGTCCATGGACGCAGACTGACCTATGTCCGGGAGGCCGAATAAAGTCCAGATCGCTCTGATCACCTATGGGAAGCACGCTCATCCTGTGGTGAGGTGAGACAATAGATCCATGATCATGTTCTCTTAGCATGTGTAAAAATGCTTGGCATACTGCCTGTGAAATAGGCCAAGTACCTGTCATTGGGGATTACATGGAATGTGCTCCCTACCCCGTCCAAGACGCATCCATCACCAATATTGGTGAAGGTCTGACGGTGAAGGTCTGATGGGTGGAAACTTTACTCTTCACGACATGTGGGAGTGTCCGC
This sequence comes from Chiridota heheva, assembly GCA_020152595.1. Taxonomy (NCBI): domain Eukaryota; kingdom Metazoa; phylum Echinodermata; class Holothuroidea; order Apodida; family Chiridotidae; genus Chiridota; species Chiridota heheva. The sequence continues at coordinate 622,194 of JAIGNY010002837.1, read as the reverse complement.
ACCACCACTAAACATGGCTAGCCACCATCTGAAGGTGTGAAGTGGGGGTACTGAGGTGTCCTGGAAGGGCTGCCAAAGGTCTAGCAGAAGCGGGCCTAGGTTTCTCGTGTAAAACTTGCACACAGGGACTACGTCCACCAGAATAGAAAAGTAGACTATGAGCCTTAGCCAGTCCCTCAGAGATGTTTGCTGTGAGAGGAAAGTGCTATCACCTTCCGGCTAGTACTCTCTACTCTGGCGGCCATAAATGGCCTTGTGTAAAGTCCAGGATGGCCAAGATCTCCGTGAGACCATCTTCAGCCCGAGGGTAGATTTCAACAACGTCTCAAACGTCAACGTCAACCTCTCTACGTTTTAATTCGCAAAGTCTGGAAGTGTCGAAAGTACAGATCAATTGCTGATAGCTGGTGGTGCATGGGAGGCAGCAGCCTCTCCTCCACGGCCTGTGTGATCCAAGATGGAAGCCTGGATATTAAGGAAGGAAACATTCTTTCATGGATTAATACTATTATTCTTCCTATGTCCACGCCTGGGCTCAGGTGGGAAGAAATGAAGTGAGCAGTTAGGGACGGACTGAAACTGTCCTCTCCATTAGTGCTTCCTGCTTCTTTCTCGAGCCCTACTCTGGACCTCTTCCATTGTGGAGAGAATTGGGGGAGAGAAGTGAGCGAAATGCCGAACGTCGGCGAAACACACAGAGTGAAGTGCTGTTGAGTGGGAAGAATCTTTCAGGCCATTAGCTCTGATAAGTTATCTCTAACTTAGGGTTAACGTACGTTGTATACTGTACGGGCCGTTAACTCTGTAAAACTGTTACATCAGCATAGCTGTGGAGCCCATGGTTACCACTGTATGGAGCATAAGGAGACCATAGTCTTCGTATAGTGTCAGCATACCAAAAAACATTGCCAGGATTTGCGGTGATCGAGGAGTAACGTGGCAGGTGTGACTGCACTTGTCACCTCACACTGTTAAAGTCTGGAGTCAGAGTAACAGCATAAGAAAAGAGGGGGCATTAGCCGATCCATGCCAAAGGTAGTGAGGAAAAACTGTCTCCTCGCTACGTTATTCGGGTGTCCACCGTAGACGCAAGACCTTGCTGGTGTGAGTCTAGGTTGGCTACGAGTAAAGCTCATTTAAACTTTACTGATTTAAACCGATGAGTAAAACCCGGCTGGTCATAGAGACCTGCGTGGTTGAAAAAGTACAGACAAGACAACCTTGTTGGTCTGACTGGTACTATTAACTTTTGGTTAACGAAATAAGGGGCAGGCCGTTAACATTGGTCATATACTAAACGGGCTGCTAATTGTGTAAGGTTTTGAGCCACAAGGGGGTTTTGGGTCATAAGACCGTGAAGCCATAAGTTGTAGGATACGGCCCCAGAGAAAACCAGTACCATACACAGAACGTACACTAACTAATGAGAACCCATTAGTCCGAGATTAATCAAAATGGTGTTATAACGTGCACTATAAAGAACATGAGCCGTTATGTTGAACAGGTTCTAGAACAGGTTCTAGCAGCCATGGTGGCTATGACCTGACTGGTCAACAACCTATGGTGTTTAAATAACTCATTAAAATACGTCATAAACTATATGGGTTGTTAACGTAAAGAAGTTACAATCATTCCAGTAAAGTCTTAATATGTGGCATATAAAATATGGGCTGTCAGCATAGGTCCGGTTGTAGCAGCCGTGGAACCACGTAGCCGGTGGCTAAAGTTCGTCCAGTTATAAACTACGTTAAGTTGCAATAGTGTCTCATTAACACACCACGTATGCTGCACAGGGGGTTTAAGTAGACGTAGATCATAAACCTTAGTAGGTTGTTGTCAAAGAAGTTAACGTCCTGCGCATACTATAGCGCCGTCAACTTGGAACAGGCTGTAGCAGTTGCAGAACTGCAGCAGTTGCAGAACTGCGTAGTCGTTGGCTACTCATATCAACAGCATAACTTTTATATGATCATTTGTGTAAACAAAATCCCCACTCCCACTCTAATCTAAGAGATATCATAGATACAAATATTTCCATTGTTATGCAAATAGGGAAATTAATATGCACACACAACCCCAAATCATGCTTAACTGAACAGTACCAATGCTGTCTACCACTGAACCAAGTTATTATTTCAGGTTAAATATTTTGTCGCAAGTCTATTCTTATGCAAATAATGTAATTAATATGCACACTACACCTCACCATTAAGTGTGGACAATGCTCTTCACATATATGATCATTTGTGTAAACAAAATCCTCCTGAAAATGCAGAATGTCTTTTCTAGAAGGATGTTGATTAGGGGCGGAGATGGACAAAATCTACGGTTCCAGCAGTTATAAACGCGGGGAAATCAGGAAATCGCGGGAAGGAAAAACATATATATATATATATAAAAATATTATACAATTTTTTATTTTGTTTGTTTTAATTTTGAGTAAACAACAGTATAAGGGTGTTTCAACTGACGTCACGAGATTACCTGACTTTGTTTACATCGCCATTTTGTCAGGAAATACCACTGTCGTCTGTGTACACTTAATTAGACTTACATATAATTGCGTGTTGTTAAGATAATTTTTGTAAGATAATTATGCAGGAATCTTGCTGTGCCATTGGTTGCACTATGAGATGCGTGCGGGGAAATAAAAAGACATTTTCTCGATTTCCATCTGATCTTGATCAACGTTTGAAGTAGATTTCTGCTGTACAATGTGCGGCTTCAACCAACGGTTCACACTAGGATTTGCAGCGAGCACTTTATATCAGGCATGTAGGCTTTGTCTGAGTATAACGAACAATCAGCTAGCGTTAACGTTATCGTATACCTGGTGAAAATATAAAACTTAGGAAAATATGAAGTAAAATCGGAAGCAATCAAAAAATTGCAAAAAGTAAAATTCGCTGAATTGGTACTGGTAGGTTAGCAAGTAGTATGTTTGTCGTACGTGTGATGTGACTGAGCTGTGTGAAGACGTGTAAAACGCAACGCCGCCCCTGCCCTGCAAAATGGGAGTCCAGTTGAGTCACTTGATGAAATCCTCTATATGTGGTAAATACGTGCTCTAAAAACGTCCCCCATGCAATTATGCAATGAAATATACATTAAATTGGGAAAGAAGGAAGCATATGAAGATTTATTCATCCACTTTAATATTATTTCTGTCGTGATTTTATAGTGGGAAGATTTTCAACAACTTTATTCAGAACCGTGGGAAATTGTATAATTAATTCCAACTCTGAATAATTAGATCAAAATATTTTGGTCAGAATCAGCTCGGATCCAAAAAAGTCTTGTCAGAATCATCTTTGAAAATGTGATAGATGAATAAAAGCCAATGGATTTACATACTGTAGGGATCTTCTTGTTCATACATAATCAATTAGAATACTACAACCTAAAGCTGTTAAATGGATATTTTTACCTGCTTTTGGAGGAATAAGAGAATCATTTTACTGTTCATGTACTTAATAATGCATATTAAAGAAATGAACTATTTAAAGGAATATTCCTGTGAATTTTCATTTTCACATATATATGACAGAGGACTATGAAAGACAAGTTTTGTGTATTTCTTTGAAAATTAATTGCCTCTTCCTAATTTATTGGAAGCATTTTTGTTTATTTAATGAGATGAGGTATAACATACACTTTATAAGAATGTGCTTTGCCCATCAATCCATAAACCTTACTCTCTACATCAAAAACAAACAAAAACTTTTTGGTTTTATAGAAATACGTAAGAATTGTCTTGGATCTGCCTTTATGACATCACCCTGTACAGTGTTAGGTCACTTTTTAACACACTCGCGCAAATTTTGAAAAGCAATAACTCCTAAACGGAAAAAAAGATGTCAACATGAATTTTACACCAAATTGTTTCATTAACAGTCCTCTATCATATTTACTTGGTTGGATATCCGGGAACTTCGTGACCTGAGGTCACAAGACCTGCAGTGAAAACAAAGTGATCAGCTGTGTTTGTTTTCATTCCATATGTTCCACACACAGTAGGCGCATACATATTTGCTCACGTGTATCGCGCAAAGCTTTGTTTACACTCCAGCAAATGACGTCATTTCCTGGATGTGACGTGGCACCAACCAAGTGAATATAGAAATTGAAAATTCACTGGAATATTCCTATCAAGTTCACTCTTCCTGCCTGTATATCTTTAAATGGTTGAAGAAAATACTCTAGCCAAAGTTTGAACAAATCATATATGTGATGTGCTATTAATGTTTTGCTATTAATGTTTTGTAAACCTCTTTAGATTTGGCCAAACTGCTTTTGTAATTGGAAGATATAAATGGTTGAAGTTTTACGGTGTTTTAAGTAGACCTGAATAGAAGTTAAAAGCAAAAAGATGTGTGGTTAGGGTAAAATACTTTTAAAGTTTATTTATTGGATATGATAAGGTATTTAAAGGATATGATCAAGATAAGGAAACCCACACGTGAACTCAGATTTGAGTAATGACTCCACCCGACTTCACATACCCATATCCAATTCTGCCATAGGTGACAAAAGATTTGAAATACTTGCATCAGATCCTGGAACACTTTACCCACCCACATGAGAACTTCTCCATCCACCACAGTATTTAAAAAAACTCTTAAAGACCCACTTATTTTGATATTTTTCATTTTGTTTTATTTTACTTTGTTAGCGCCATGGTACTTTGGTGAATGGCATATTTAAGTAACATTTATTATTATTATTATTATTATTGAAACAAGCAAATGAAAGAAAATCCCCCAAAACTGGATTAATAATTGGAGAATACATAACTTCTTGAATTTTCATGGAATAATATGTAGTAATTTTTTTATGCAAATCTGAATAAATCCAAAATAGAATTTTTCTGATATTTACCATACCTAAATCAACAAACGTAAGTGAAAAATATATGAGATGCATACCCAAGACTGTCACAGTAAACAAGCAAAACGCTGGCAGGTTGACGCTGTCAATGCAAGTGCATGACACAGTGTGCACATCAATGTTGTATGTTTCCCCTGAGCTCCGACTGCAAAACAGGTTTGGAGAGGGGTCAAGATTGTCCATGCAGGAGGGCTCGCTGTTCCAGTTGACCAGAGCATCAATATTGTTGGTGGATCTTACTGTTATATCCCCTGGACATGTCAGCATGGGTGGCATTTCATCATTACCTCCTTGAGAGAAAGATAATATGATTGTTATGAGTGGATGACATAGAGGAATATCCAATCAGTAACCACGCCTTGAAGGTGGGATAAAATGGTCAGATTACATCGTTTTATTTGCATAGAAACAACTGACAGCGTGATGTCACACCCCAACATTCCTCAAGTTTTTAAACTTGAATATCTTCTTGACGGAATAAGATATTGAAGTAGCTTTTTCACCATATTGTATCTCCTAAAGTCCTCTTCCATACTAGACTACTTTGCTTGACCAATGAACTAGTCCTGGTATAAGTATGGATACTATATACTATGGGCAGGAGATCATGACTTCAAATCATCACAAACTTACTTGTAATGATGACTAAGAACATGCACTGCCCCATCTCACCAGGGGAAATCTCAAATGTAAAAGTGACGGGGTGGGTACCCACTAAAAAGAAAGTTCCTGATGGTGGTGAAGCGGTGCCTTGTAGAGTACAAATAGAGGCGTATGATATTCTTAGCCCTGCTTCTGTTCCAGTGACTCTTTGTATGATGTCATCAGGACAACAATTACTCACTTGTGTTTCTGTGGTAAAAAGAAAATAAACCATCAAATGGCAACATTAACAAAAATGCCGATAAACAAAAAATGCCAAATAAACAAAACAAGAAAATAAACAATGTAGCAACAAACACACAACTTAAAGGAAGACCAAATAAGCAAAATGGCAAAATAAACAATACTGCAAGAAAACAATTTAACAAAGTAAACAAATTACCAAACAATAGTGTTGCATTAGCATACAGGAATCTAGGGAAAAGCATTACCTAGCTAAAAGCTTAAAGTATGAAACAAAAGAAGAAAAAAATGCCCAGAAGAACTGAACATTATTTTCACAATATTCTAAATGCCTATTCCAATTATATGGAAATGTGCGAATTTGCTCGTTGTCAAAAACAATCCAGAACAATATCATTTCATCAGCTGTAATGAATTGAAATTATGAAGGAGATTTCATAACATGGAGCATCCAAGTCTGGTCTCAATTCCTATCAGGATTTTCCCTTGAACATTGTACTTGAACTTCGACCTGTAGATGATTATGGTTAACAGGGCCTTAACATTTCTTGACGTTTTAGGTTTTCATTTTGGCCCAATGGATGCCTTCACAAAAATAAAAAATAAACATGAATAATGCAGAGCAGAGATAGTAAAAATCAAACTGACTGGTATTAAAAATTACACAACATAAAATTAAAAGGAGACATACTGTATTTATCATGATAAGCACCCCTGCTCTAATAAAGTGCCCACTCAACCTTCTTTGACTGATAACATACCCCAACATCACTGAATAATGAATGCAGTTTATATGTACCTTTTTTGAGAATGGGCGTTTATTAGAAAGCAACATTGCACCTAAAAAATAATCTACCTACTGTGGTGTAGCGGTTATCATACCTGTCTACAGACCACGGACCCTGGGTTCAAGCCTGGGTTGGGTAGACACACCAGTGTACCACAACTGGTTATCAAAGGCCGTGGACATTGACTTAGTTGTTGATGTTATGTCTGTCCGTACAACGTACCTGTGTTCTCGTCCAGGTCGTATTAAGCATTTCGTGATAGCATTGTTACTATCATAACCGAATACGCAGGCGACGGCCCCGTCATTGTAATTGTGTGTTCACTCGTCGTCGTCTTTGACGACCTAAAAAATGGTACAATTTTATTTTTGTAAGCACCCCGGGCACTTATTCAGGGAATACTTTAGTTAGAAAAGGAATGTCAAAGTTGGTTGGTTGTTTCGTGAGGTTAACCAGCACCACGACAGTGATGATCAAACTGTGCCAGAAAATTAAGTTAGATCAGGGGAGGAGAAAAGATGGATGACATAGGAGGTTCTTGCTTGTTTGTTTGGTGAGGTTTAATGGCACTACGACAGCAATGGTCAAACTGTGCCAGAGAGATTAAGTTAGATCAGGGGAGGAGAAAAGATGGATGACATAGGAGGTTCTTGCTTGTTTGTTTGGTGAGATTTAATGGCACTACAACAGCAATGGTCAAACTGTGCCAGAGAGATTAAGTTAGATCAGGGGAGAAGAAAAGATCAATGACATAGAAGGTTATTGCTTCTTTGTTTGATAAGGTTTAACGGCACTAAGGCAGTTTGGTCAAATGGTGCCAAAGAGATTAGATTATGTCAGAGATAAAAAGAGAATGGAGGATTTGAGTAGAGTGCAGTAGGTAGATAAAAGTCTGGAGAAGGCTAGGACAAGATAAGTTTAACTTAACTTATTTAATAGATATAGTTATAGTGGCAGGTATCTTGTAGGAAGGAGATTATTTTTTCTGGGGATTTTTTGCAGAAGAGCTCAGCAATGAAGCTGAAGGGATGGGATTGAGGGAAGCTCTGTGGTTGGTGAAGAGAAGACAGTCGTTGAGTATGTGTTTGACTGTACTGGGCTCGTGACAGTTCATGCAGAGAGGTGGGAGGACTCGGTGAGGCGGTGAGAATGTGTGGTGGGTGAGACTTGGTCTTTACGAGAGAGGTTGTGGGAAATGGGGTTGATGGGAATGGAAGGCTGAATATTGTGGAGTTTGTCTTCAGTATGGGTTTCCAATTTGATTGCTAGCGGTGACGGACATTGGAAATAATAAGAGGTTTGATGTCAGCATGTGTTTTGGGAAAGGGGGTAGGGAGAGATGGTTTGACCGCCCCATCAGCTTTGTCATTGTCAGAGATGCTCACGTCTGGTTATCCAGAAGAAAAGGATGTTTTTACTGCACAGGGGGGTTAGAGGAGTTTACGAAGGATGAGGCGGGTGGTGGGGTTTTCCCATTTATGGTTATGTAAGGAAGCAAGGACAGATTTGGAGTCCGAAAAGATGGCAAAGTTGTTAAAGGGAAAGAACTCAATGAAAATGAGAGCAAGAATGATGGTTTGTTTGTTTGATGAGAGTTTAACTGCACCACAACAGCAAGGGTCAAATTGTGCCTGAGAGGTTAGATCATTCCAGAGGTAGGAAGGAGAGTGAGTTTGTTTGTTTGTTTGTTTGATGAGGTTTTAACGGCACCACGACAAAGAGGGTCAAATTGTGCCTGAGAGGTCAGATCATTTTAGAGGTAGGAAGGAAAGAAAACAAGGGGAGAATGAGAGAAAATCAAGAACAAAAGTCAGAAAGCTGTGATCGAGAGAGGAGGTGCATGGGTGCAACAAAAACAAAGTAGGGAGGGAGTGGAAGAGGAGAATTAAATATGGTTGTAGAGGTAAGCATGATAAAGAAAGGAGATAATTTTATCCAGAGGATTTTTCTAGAAGAATTCAGCAATTGAGTTGTGGGGAGCAAGGGAAGCTCTGGGAAGGTTGTACAGGGGGCAAGCAAGGAGAACGTGATGGATAGTGAGGATGCAGTGGCAATTGTTACAGAGGGGTTGGTGGGAACTAATAAGGTGGGAGTGAGTGAGGTGGGTGTGACTAATTCTAAGACGGGTAATATGAACGTTGTCGATACGAGAGAGGTTGTTGATGGTGGATTTAGTCAGGATTGTAGGCTGGATGACATGGAGTTTGTTATTAATTTGGAAGTTCCATGAGGTTTGCCAGCGGTCACGAACAAGGGAAGCGATAAGCGGTTTGATGTCAGAGAGGGTTTTGGGAAAAGGGGTAGGGAGGAGGTTGAGGGCAAGTTTAGCGGCTGCATCAGCCCTGTCATTGCCAGGGATGCCAACATGGCTGGGTATCCAGAAGAAAAGAACACTTTTCCTGCAGAGGGTGGGAGAAAGGAGTTTCCGGAGGAGGAGGTGGCATGTAAGGTTATCCCATTTAAGATTGAGTTATGAAGTAAGAACAGCCTTTGAGTCGGAGAAAATGGCAAAGTGGCTGAGAGAAGAGTATTCAATAAAGTTGAGGGCGAGGAGAAATGGCCTTAGCCTCAGCTGAAAAGATGGATGAGTAGTCAGGAAGTCTGCTACTGAGGGTGATGTCTTGGATGATGGCAGCAGCAGCTGTCTTGTTGCCTTCCTTGGAGCCATCAGTATAGATGGAGGTGTAATTGAGAGTTGGTCTTTGATTTGCTTGTGGAGATTGATGAAGAGGTTAGGGTGGGTTTGAGTTTTATGATAAGTGGAGAGGTCTAGGTGGACAGAGGGGTGGGGTGGCCCAAGGAGGAAAAGTGGGCCAGGAGTAAGTGCCGAGAGTGGCGGGGTTGATGCCGAGATGGAAGAGGTCTGATTTAATACGTAAGCTGAAGGGAGGGGATAGGGTTTTAGTCCTATCAATGAGGGAGGAGAAATTGGGGTCCCAATGAGGTTGTAAACAGGGTTCTGGGTGTTGGTGAGGACTCTAAAAGCATAGGAGAGGCTAAGCTTTCTACATCTAAGTAGAAAGGGGGGGTTTGTTGGCTTCAACATGAAGGCTGGTGATTGGGGAGGTCCTGTAGGCTCCTAGACAAAGCCTGAGGGCTTCATTTTGGATGGTGTTGATGTGGTTGAGGTATGAGTTGTGAGCGACACAGTAGACAATATTGCCATAGTCAAGCTTGGCTCGAATGGTGTGCCTGAAAATTTTAAGGAGAGCATAGCGGTCCGCTCCCCAAGTGGTGTTGGAGAGGAGGTGGAGGATGTTAAGGGAGCTGTTGCATTTTAGTTTCAGGTTGGTCATGTATTGCTTGTAGGTGAGCTTGGGGTCTAGAGTTACACCCAGGAACTTTGTGTGTTCAACTTTAGGGATGCGAGAAGGAGAGTAAACAAGGGGAGATTGGGAGAAACATGAGAACTATAAAGGCCAGAAAGCTGGGATTCAGAGAGGAGGTGTATGGGTGGAAAAATAATGTAGAGAGAGAGAGAGAGAGGGAGTGGGGAAGGAGGACTAAATATGGTTGTAGAGGGAAGCATGATGAAGGCAGGAGATAATTTTATCCGGAGGGTTTTTTCGGAAGAGCCTGGCTACTGGGTTGTGGGCAGCGAGGGAAGCTCTGGGAAGGTTCATCTTAGCCTCAGCTGAAAAAATAAACAAGTTATTGGAAGTCTGCTTCTGAGAGTGATGTCATGGATGACAGCACATACTGTCTTGTCATCTTCCTTAGAACCATCAGTGTAGATGGAGGTATAGTTGGAGAGGTGGCGCTTGATTTGGTGCTGGAGGTTGATAACGAGGTTTAGGTGTGTTTGGGCCTTGTTGTAAATATTTGTTTGGTGAGGTTTAACTGCACCACGTCAATGAAGGTTAAGCTGTGCCAGAGAGATAAAAGGTGAAAAAAGGTTGAGGAGATAGTGCGGAGCATAGAAAGTAGGTACAGAAGAAGAAGTGCAAATATGTAGTTATAATAATTGTAGTGATGGAGGAAAAGGATTTCTTGGTGGAGGGAGGAGTGGGCAAAGAGGTCAGCAGCAAAGGAGTTGACAGTTCTTGGGGAAGCTTATTTTAACTTACCTTCCATAACTCTAACAAAGAATTCACAGACAGCTTGATTCATTGCTTCATCGCTGAAAACGAACATGATTCTGGTGGACCCAACGGGAAATGAAGTGCCTGACGTGTGGGACTGCATTGTCAGAGTCACAACACCAGAGTTATCAGTTGCTATTGGTGTCTGCCATGTTGCTACCCCATTGCTTCCTGGTTGGATTGTAGTTGTCACCGTATTTGGGCAGAAGGTTATAGCAGGTGGAGTAACATCTGTAGGAAGGAAAACAATTTGTTGCTAAATTTCTTTTCACTACAATGTTTTAAAGTGTCAGCTAAAAAAAAAAAAAAAAAAGATGAAAATTAATAAAAACTAAAAGTATGGAAATGATCTTAGGTACAATGAAGTATGAAGATACAAAATGTTATCTTTCTTCAAATTAGCACTCAATATTCTCAAAAGGTCATATAATGTTGAAACATAATCCAAGTAAAAATGTTATACAAGTAAAAGATCACAAGATGTGTGGGTAGATTAGTAAGAGCAATCCTATTGTAATATGTAATAACCCTTACACTATCAAGTGCAAAATTATTCATGTTTTTTTACGCAAAAACAAAAAGCAAAATCATCACAAAATCATATTAAATACACAAATATTCATACCTTGAACGGAAATCACAAATGTGCAGTCAGCGGAATTTCCAAATCTATCTCTGAATGTGTAGATCACAGTGTTAGATCCAATGTTGAAGAACTGACCTGGCCGAGCGCTGACCGACAATGGGATCAGAGCGATATTATCTCGATCAACTGCTGTCGGTGCTAACCACGTGGCACTGTTGCCATTGGACGTTTCCTGTGCATTGATGACTTGAGATGCGGGGCAGTTGGATATCTGAGGCCCTCTTACACCTTGAACTGTAAGGAATCGGACGGTGAACATTAGTACATAACGAAGAACAGATTCAGAACTTAAAGGAGCAGTTGGCCAAAATGTGAGGGCGTATTTTTCCAGAGTCTCATGATTATTTTAAAACATTTTTCTTGCATGTGAGGGGAGATTTTTCTTGCACGTGAGGGCAGTAATAACCTTTGATATGAATGCTGAAATCATCCATAATTGATTCTAATAAATACTTAATTCAATTTTCAACAACAGTAGTATTGAAATAAGACCTCTGCTACTTCAAAATTATTTTTTTTTATTAAAAACAATGACCTTACTGCTCCTTTAATATCTATTCAAACTCAACAATACTTTTTGAAGTGGAGCAGATCAGTGGATTTAACTGGCCAGCCACATCCGGTCATTTCTGGGCTTCTGTGGCCACTGAATGATAAGGAAGCATTATGGCCCATATTACGCCCTTAAAGTCCTTGTCCTTGCTCTGTAAGAGTTGTATCTAATCTTGAACTCCAAGAAATATTTTAAGAATGGGACGACAAAATCAAGTAAAGAATTCCATGATTTAGTGACTCTCTGAGCGAATTGATGTTTTCAAATATCAAATCGGGTGTGCACGCTTTTTTCATTCTAATTTGGTGTCCTGTGCAAATACTGTACTTAAAAAAATACTTGTAAAAATCTTACTTAATAAATGCCTGAGAATAATTTATAACCCTGAATCATATCCCCTCAGATCTTCCTCTCCTCTAAAATCGACAAACTCGTTAAAGTAGTGGATTCCTTGAAACTTCAATCTAATTATGGTTTATTGTGCAAATACAAAACCAATATTGTAAGAAAGAGTCTCGTCATTTTAGCTCCCTAAAATATTTAATTTTCTACTTACTCGAGATTTGGGACTTTAATGACAAATTAATCTTGCTGATTCACACAACTGTAAAATGATCAATTTGAAAGGCGTTGTCGCTTTTTCTGTTTAGGTAACTTTCAATTTATTTGTGAGCAACTAGGCAAATATTTCAGCCCCATACATATTCATCAAGGGATGTTTTGTTTTGCCAAAAACAAATATTAGAAATAGATAATCAAGTCTAACTTGTTCTCTACGTAAAACAAAAATGCACAACTGCTAATTCTTCTTACTTGTAACAATGACATCAAACAAGCATGTGTTTGTATTGTCAGCAGTGTCAGTGGCGATGCAAACAACTGATCGGGTTCCAACAGAGAAGAAGGTGCCAGATCCCGGTTGGCATGTCACACCAACCATCATGCCAGAGTTATCATTTGCTGTCGGCTCATTAAATGCAACTACAGTTGAAGTATCTCCCAGAGTTGTGATCTCCTCTCGTACTGGGGTAGTAGGGCAGTTGATGAAGACTGGATCAGTGTTGTCTTTTTAAGAGAGATAAAAATATTAGGACTAAAATTGAAAATACCTACTAACTTAAAATATACCGTATAATTTACATGAATTACTATTTTGTTGCAGTTATTGTCAAAAGAAGATAGCTACCAAGTTTATGAGGCATTCAGATGCTAATGAAAATATAAAGTTGTATTGAACCAAATTTTGACTGAACAATTGGTCAGAAAAGCTCTACAACAAAACCAAAAGGAGTCTTAACCCTTACTCACCCAGCGTCACGGTGACCATGACAGTTACGATCCCTTTTCCAAAAAAAAATTTGAGTACCTTCCCAAAATCCTATAGAGCTGCAAATAAGTTCATTTAAACCAGATTGAATAGATCTTTCATAATATGGTTATTTTGTTAGGGCATTAGATTGAAATTTGTTGAGTAAAATCGTTACAAAAAAGTGCATTTTTTTAAAAACGGCATTTTTTTTTTTTTTTTTTGAAAGACGAATGTCATACGTGAATATTTTTTCTATATTTTTTTTTTCAGGTAAAGTATAAAGATAGTTTGAATTGTTGGTTGCTACACGATTTTTACTTGTACTTGGTCAATGTTTGTGTTTTTTTGGAGAAAATATGCCAAAATTTGTGATTTTGGGCCATTTTTGACCTTTTTTGATCAAAAAATCATAAAAACCGGCCCAAATATTGTATTGGAATTTTTAAAATCTCTACGGGTAGAGGAGAAATAGATCGTTCAGACGAACTATCACAATGAAAGATGCACCCCCTCTACATGCCTAAAAGGTCTCTGATGATGACGTCAATTTGCGTCTTTTTTTTTCTTTTTTTTTCGCACATTCGACATCACAAAATGGCGAGATACAAGTTACAACGTCGAACGTGCCTTCCGACTCCTATGTTTTCTTCAGAATAATGATGATTCAGAGGGGTCGGAAGGTACTTCTGATGAAGAAGATGTACCAGAACTCGACCAGATTGAGAAAGAGGAGAATATAGAGCCTGCTGAGATGGATAGCGATTTGTTCCAAATTCCGGAGTTGGTGAGTGTTTTCTTCCAAAAATAGCGAAAGTACTACATTGTAAATGTGTAGTAATGAAATAAGGCTTATCGAATTCTAATGATAAATTAACGGGGATTTTTTGCTTCTTACGATAAATAAGTAAAAGGGCACTAAAATCCCATTTAAAAAAAGGGTTTAGGTCCTTTCTATAATAACCCGGATGAAACAAATGAAAGCTGAACCCCAATAATAACATTTCTTAATGGACTGAAATATATGTATTTCCCAATAGCAAAATTGTAAATTTAGGCCTACTGAAATATGTGTATTCCTAATTTCACAAAATCCAAGTTCCATTATTTCAGGGGCCGAAATCACAATTTTATGGGGGAAAGTGGAGTAGGGGTCCCATGTTAGGGCAAAATACACATGTTGGGGGTGCCCCAGGCCCATTTAGAGGAAAATGCTTGTATATAGGCCTAGTACTGGTACATTATTTTGATGCCCCATTTTTTGGGACCATGATCCTTTTTCCCTCCCCCTGGCTATGCCACTGTTGTGGTGATTACTAGATCGATAAAACAAACATTTTGGACCCCTGTATGTACCCCCGGGCTTCCCGGCTGTAAAAGTCTGTCCCCACGGCTACCACAAAATTGTGGGGCAGGTTAGAAACCACAATAACATTGTTATGCGATAACATGTTATGCGTATGCTTGAAGAGGACGAGCACCCTACTCCCCAACCCAAGAAGAAGAGGACAGACCATTGAAGATGAGCCCAGGCCCCTCTTCCAGGCCTTCCGCTGCAGTCTCGCCACCATCACCACTCAAAGAAAATCCGACTGCAGCGGAAAAAGCTGCCTTCAAAACCAGGGAGGAAGAGCGGAACGCCCGGCTGCAGGAGATACAACGGTCGAAGGTCATCCCTGCAGCCGATAAAGACTATCATCTGTGGGAAGTACTGGTGGAGAGTGACCGGGATTGACACAAGGTCTTCGGTAACTGGTTATGGGAAGACCAAACTAAAGTAAGTTAAATGAATATAATTGCAATTTTTTATATTTTTTTTATTCTATTTGCAGCAACAAGGTATAGCAGAAGACTTTACAAATTTGGACCTTTTCGGCAAACATTTCTTATGAATTCCATGTGGAATGAACACAAGTAAGTGTCTAATAGATAATCAAGAGTCTATCAACATAAAAGTAGCTGTGAAGCTTGTAATGGCTGAAATTGGGTCAGAAATAAACAAAAAACAGTTTTGTGCATAGTAAATGAGGTAAATGACTTAATTTGCATATCATTTGCATAATTTCTTATTTTAATTTTTGCAAATGATGATGTAAACATCTTGTTTTTCTGCATTTTATTAGTTTTGGACATCATAGAAAGGGAAAATGCATTTTTTTGGAAAATTTAGTACCATACACTATTAGATACTTATTCACAGAATCGGGGGATAATTTTTAGGTCAAAATGTACTAAATTTTTCATATTTGCGTCATTTTTTTTTTTTGATTCCTAAAAATCCATGAATAGTATCAAATGAAAGGTCTTTCCAAAGACGATTCAGAAATTCTATCCATATTTTTTTGCTATTTAGCCACAAGGCACAAGCGTGTCATAAAGATAGAATATTTGGAGACCTAATATGCTAATTCAATGACCTAATTTGCATATTTGAGTTCGGAAATATGCACATTTTTGGAAAGTTCAACATGTTAGCTTTCATAAAAGTTGAACTTGTTTTGGTACAAATGGAACAAAAAGTGCTGAAAAAATCCTCTTTCCAAAAATTTCAGAAATAGCTTATTCTATTTTTGGAACCTTGGGAGAGTAAGGGTTAAGTGGGTATGGGGTGGGGGTATGGGGTGGGGTATGGGGTGGGGGTATGGGGTGGGGTATGGGGTGGATTATGGGGTGGGGTATGGGGTGGGGGTATGGGGTGGATTATGGGGTGGGGTATGGGGTATGGGGTGGGGTATGGGGTGGGTGGGTATGGGGTGGGGGTATGGGGTGGGGTATGGGGTGGGGTATGGGTGGATTATGGGGTGGGGTATGGGGTGGGGGTATGGGTGGATTATGGGGTGGGGTATGGGAGTATGGGGTGGGGTATGGGGTGGAGGTATGGGTACAGGGTGGGGTATGGGGTGGGGTATGGGGTGGGGGTATGGGGTGGGGGAATGGGGGTGAATAATGGGGTGGGGTATGGGGATGGTGGTATGGGGTGGGGTATGGGAGTAAGGGGGTGATGGTATGGGGGTGGAGTATAGGGGTGGGGTATGGGGTTGAGGTATACATGTTGTTTCCAACCTGGGGAGGGGATTTTGCTCCAAACACAAAGTACCGAAAGAGTTGTTAATGTAATGTCACATCTCCAAGTTTACATCCTTTTCTTTGTTGGGTCAACAAAATACGGACCTTTGCTGTCATTTTCTCCTTCTATTGTCTTCTTGTATATGCGATAACTATAATTTACCATGAAACTCATCATTTAAAAAGGACTCTTACCAATCACCATGAGAACAAATGAGCAAACGGCCTCATTTCCAGTTGAATCTGTGAAAACATACTCCACTGATACAATCCCGATGTTGAAAAAATCTCCGGGCTGAAAGTTGGATTGACTGGTAACAGTGGAATCATCTGTTGCAATGGGAGCTGTCCAAGTGACTGGGGATCCAGGGGCATTGGGCAGTGCATTTACAGTAATCGGTGCAGGACAACTGAATATCACGGGTGGTGTATTATCTGCAAAGAAAAAGTCTCATTTGTTTTTGAAAATGAAAACTTCCTTCAAAATAAAAACAATTTTTGTCACAATGTCATTATGCCTAATCCTCGCTATGAGTTGTCAGTCTTTTCACCAGCAAGAACCTCCATTTCAGCAGGTATGACTTTTACGACAGATATTTTAGTGATTTTACGCATCAGTAATTACACTCCTAATCATTTATATGCACACAATGGAACTTATTGTGAAGAGCCAGGTATCGTGGATTTGGTTACTTGCAGGGCCAAGTCATGCGTGTAATGTGGGGCTGAGGATTCAATTGGACTTTCAAAAGGATGTTTTCATCCGTGAGTTATAAACACTCTGATGAGTTTGGATGCATTGGATTGAAGCCAGAGTTATTTACCATGTAACCACAGTGTTGTTTCGTAATGGGCAAACAGATGTTATTTTTGAAACTTCAAAATCTTAAGAATGGGAGAGATCAGTGTTATACAAAGGATCCTATACATAAACTAGCCTATGTCCGACTTACAGGTATATGGACAGGTAGCAACAATGTGGCCTAAAATGGCTTGAAATATAAATACTCAAAATCATCAAAAGAGTTCCATTAAAATCATTTTACAGCATTTTGAAATTCTGGTCCCAAATTAATATAAATTGCACAATACTTTGTGACATCACAACAAGAACACCATGGCTATTGCTTATGTTAGATTACTGTTTTCCAACCCTTTCCCAAAATTGTATGAGAGGAAGCAGTTGGGTATAAAGCAAAGGAAATGAACTGTTGCTATAGCCTTGACCTATCTTTAACAGTAAATGTAATTTGATCATCTGTGGTGTCTGAAATTTAGGAGAGAAATATAAAGGATTATATATAAAGATTTGTAGCTGTGCTCTTGTCCACACATCATAACATTTGCAGGTGCTGAAAAAATTTCTTCAAAATTTAATTTGTCATAACTTAAAAACTATAAATGCTATTTTAACAGTTTAAAGACTGGTCTGCTCAGAATTGAATGCTTCCTCATCTACAAAATTCTCCACATGTCAATATAACTTGAAAGATCTTTGGACCAGTATCAACAACTTGAGCTTAATTGCAAGAAAATATCCAATACATTACGCCCAATCCTCGCTACAAATTTTCAGTCTTTTCACCAGCAGGAACCTCCATTTCGGCGGGTATGACTTTCAGACTCTGCTAGAAGCAATTAAGATACCCACCACAGATAGTTCAGTGATTTTACACATCAGTAATTACACTCCCAATCATCTATATGCACACAATGGAACTTATTGTGAAGAGCCAGGTATTGTGGATTTGGTTACTGCAGGGCCAAGTTATGCGTGTAATGTGGGGCTGAGGATTCATTCGGACTTTTAAAAGGATAATCTTATCAGTGAGTTATAAACACTCTGGTGAGTTTGGATGCATTGGACTGAAAATTTATAGCATCATGAAACAGTGAAAATATAGTTGTTAATACGATTGTTGGTATCATAAAGTCATGTTCACCTAACTAGCACTTCAGACATTTATGCTCAACTGCCAAACAAGAATAATAATTACCTTCAGCCATAACAATGACCAAAAAGTTACAGGTTACAATGTTGGTGAAACGGTCCATGAAACGCAGTGTTACCAGGGTCTCACCAATTTGGAACATGGCCCCAGAAGTTGGTGTGGAGCCAACGTAGGCATAATCAAGTAGCGCAGAAAGGTCACACGCTGGTCCAAAGAAGACCTGAGCTTGAGTTTCACCGACATTTATTTGACGAGGGATATCTCTTGGACAACAAATATCCACAGGCGCTGCAGAAAAAATTGAATTGAAGAAATGGCACATCATGAAATACCATGGAATAAAAAACTAAGATATTTTTTTAAATTTTATTAAGTGATTATAAAGTGGGATTTAACCCCCAAAAAATCCCATAAAATCAAGGCACACTTTCTTGTCATGGAATATAATTTACTTGTTTCACAAAATTTCTTAATTTTCATCAGATATGTAACTCTCTATATTCTAAAACGATTCCAACTTTTTTTCCATCCTATCCTACAAAGAGAAATAAATGAGAGCCCCTTGAATTTGCCCACTTGCAAGCTGGCAGTTTGTATGGTGCTTCTGCAATCAAAAGGATAAACTATCTCATCCCTGATACTATTTTGACAACATACACATTTTTCAGAGCAGACCACTCACTTGAAGCAATCGTAACTAAGAAGGAGCAGAAATCAGTCAATCCACCATCGTCAACACATTCGCATGTGACAGTGTTTTCACCAATCGGAAAGAAGCTCCCACTGGCAAGACTGCAAGTTACAATGGGGTCGGCCGTCGCCAGGTCTAAACATCTAGGGATATTGAAGGTGACTGTCGCCCCTGTCTGTCCTGCAGCGACATTCTGGTTCAGGTTCGCTGGACAGTTGGAGATGATTGGAGGTACAATGTCCCCTAAACGTCAAATAGATGAAAGCATTACATCAAATCTAAAGGTACAATATGATCAATGAATAAAAACAAAGATGAAAATGTGAGCTATTTGAATAATAGCATGCTCGATTATTAAAAGCTTGCATGGAGAATGGGTTTGCTGAGAAAGTGTAATAGGGATAGTGGGACTAAGGTTTGATTACAAACTATCTTAGTTTTAGTGAAATGTGTTGACCTTTTCCTTAATTTATTAATATTCACAAAAATTTAGCATTATTCTCAAGACATCTGGAGCCAATCATAAAGTACAGCTTTTCTTTAATTTGTCAGATCACAAAAAACAATAAGTCACCCTATAAACAAGTAAACTCTCCTTCTTAACTATCTACTGACAGGTAGGAACCACTGGAGCTTAATAGAAAGGAAATATACTATGGACCATCAAAATTGGCTAATAATTGACCACTTTACAGAATTTTGAATTTTAAGGCCTTGTTGTTGCTGTTGTTGTTGTTGTTGATATTATTATTATTATTATTATGACCTAGAAATTTGTTTATTGATTGTTTTTCTATTCAAACTTTGTATAGTCATACCTTAGGAAATGCAATTGCTTTGGACGAAGTTTAAAAACTATTCTGCTCAGAATTTAATGCTCTTCCTGGTGCATAGAAAATCTATTTTGTCCATATACCCTCAACTACATATGGACAATTTCACAGTGTCAGTCACAGAGCCTAGAATGGCGATTCCACAAATTTACTACAGTCACAGAGCATGAAATCACCTATATATTACTAACAATTTCCTCACCTGAGACAAGGACCTCAAATTCACACGTCCCTTGGTTTCCAGCAGAATCTCGGGCTGAACATACGACGGGTGATCTACCCTCGCTAAACGTGGAGCCAGACGGAGGGATGCAGGTGACTGTAATTAGTTCTTGGCTGTTGTCAATTGCAGAGGGGATGGGATAAGTCACCACAATCTGAGTAATAGCGTCATTGAGTAATTGCGCAATGACTGGATCAGTTGTGCAATTAGGAAAAATCGGTCCGGTTACATCTGTACAAAAGAAATGATTATGGACAAGTTTAAGTTTAACAAATTAAGGTTCAATAATAAGAGATGTACCCTAGTGATACAAGGAAGTTATACCTGGTAAAAGTACAGTTTGCTTTGTTTGAGAAAGGCTTAATGGCACCGCGACAACAAGGGTCAAATTGTGCCCGAGAGCTTAGATCATTCCAGAGATAGGAAAAAAATATAATAGAAGAAATCTGATAGAAGGACGGGGGGTAATAGCCAGGAAGCGGGGACCAAAAGAGGAAGTTCAGGGGCGTAAAAAGGAAAAAGGTAAAAGTAGGTAGGGGATGAGGAGGAGGACTAAGTATGGTTGTAGAGAGGTATGGTGAAGGAACGAGATCATTTTTTTCTGGAGAGTTATTCTGGAAGAGCTTGCCTATGGAGTTGTGAGGGGTAAAGGAAGCTTTGGGGTTGTACAGGGGCAGGCAAGGAGGAGATGGTGGACGGTGAGAGGCAATTGCAATTATTGCCGAGGGGTGGGGGAGCCAGTAAGGATGTAGCAGTGGGTGAGGTGAGTGTGGCCTATTCTAAGTTGGGTAATATGGACGTTGTCTATTTGGGAGAGGTTGTGGATGATGGGTTTGGTTGGAATGGTGGGCTAGGTGTTGTGGAGTTTGTTTTCAATTTAGGAATAACATGAGGTATGCCAGCAGTCACGAACAAGGGAAGTGATCAGCGGTTTGATGTCAGAATGGGTTTTGGGGAAGGGGTAGGGGGAGGTTAAAAGCAAGCTTAGCAGCTGAATAAGCTCTGTCATTGCCGGGGATGCTAACATGGCTGGGTATTCAGAAGAAAAGAATACTTTTCCTGCATAGGATGGAGGGGGCAAAAAGAGTTTGCAGAGGAGATTTTGAGGAGAGCGTGGGGTCCACACCCCCAAATAGTTTTGGAGAGGAGGTGGAGAAGGTTAAGGGAGTTGATGCATTTCTGTTTCAAATTGGTGATGTGTTGCTTGTAGGAGAGCTTGGGGTCTAGGGTTAGACCCAGGAACTTAGTGTGGTCAACTTTTGGGAGGCAATTGCCATTGAGCACAAGGTTCGGGTTGGGGTGGAGGTTGTAGAAATAACAGAAGTGCATGCAGACTGTTTTATCTTTGTAGAATTTAAAACCGTTATTGTTGCACCAGTCTTGCACTTGGTTGAGGCTGAGTTGGAGCCTATTTTCGAAGAGAGAAAAGCTGGGAGAGGAGTAGAAGATGATGAAGTCATCCATGTAGAGGGCACATTTGATGTTGGGGTCAAAGTTGTCCGCAATATTGGTAATGTTCAGGTTGAAGAGAGTAGGGGAGAGGATGCTGCCCCCCTCTGTTTGAGGGTAGGGGTTGGAGAGGGTGTAGACAATAGGAACTTGGAACTGTCTGGATGAGAGGAAGTTTTGAATAAAGATGGGGAGGAGGCCTCTGAGGCTGATGGTGTGAAGCTTGCAGGTAATGCCATATTTCCAAGTGGTGTCGAAAGCTTTCTGGAGGTCCAAATGTGTTGGTTTTACCATCTTTAACAGTGCATCTGGCTTTGGCATGGCTGATGCAAAAGAAGTTGAGGTTGTGGGTGATCGAGTTAGTTTTAAAGTTTCTGATGGGGGGAGATAGATATTGCAAAGAGTAAAGGTTTTGCGGAGGGAAATAGAGATACAGATGGCCTGAAGGTTGGTGTTCACATAAATAGGGCTGTGTGGGATATCATGTCTAACAAGAATAGAGATGCCCCACAGGCCCTGTCGGCATCCTCTTGATGTTTATGGTAGCAAGAGAAATTATTGAAGGAATGATGGTGAGTGGTTTTCAGGAAGGTTTCTTGTAGGCAGAAGACGACTGGGTTGAAGGTGGTGGCCAGAGGGTTAATTTCTTCTAAGTTGGCCTTGAGGCTCCTGATGTTCCATTGTATAATGTTGTGAATGTTATTGTAGTTGTTTCTGTTGTACGCCATGAGGAGGAGAGGGGAGGAGGGGGGGTTATCTTGAGGAAGATCTGTTGTGTCTGGGTTGGCTAGTTTTTTTTTAGATCTGTCCGTTTCTTTAGGAGCAGTTGTTTTTTAACATTAGACAAGAAGTATGTTCCTTGGGTTCAATAATCGAACAATCCAGTTCTTTTCAGTGTCATACATGCGGTTTTGGATTTTTGAAAGTTTGATCAAAATCAGTTTAAAATTTGCCATTTTATAGCCTTTTGAAGATTTTGTGCAAATATGTAGATTTTTGTGTCACTCTTGTGATGTATAAATAGGACATATTTCTCTTTTTCTTATGTAAATCCATTGTTTCTTAACCCTCTGCCATCTACCTACTGTGGTGTAGCGGTTATCATACCTGTCTACAGACCACGAAGCCCTGGGTTCAAGCCTAGGTTGGGTAGACACGCCAGTGTACCACAACTAATTATTAAAGGCTGTGGACATTGACTTGGTTGTCTTTGTTATGTCTGTCCGTACGTCGTACCTGTGTTCTCGTCCGGGTCGTATTAAGCATTTCGTGATAGCATTGTTACTATTATACCGAATACGCAAGTGACGACCCCGTCATTGTAATTGTGTGTTCACTCGTCGTCGTCGTCGAACCCTCTGCCATTTTGCTTTGAAAAAGAAAACATAATGAAGAGTATTTGATCTATCCCATACCCCCAACCAACCAAAAACTGGAAAAGGCATTTGGAACTTTTATAACGTCTGAAATTAGAAGCATTTTGAGGTGTTTTTCTGTTCATACATCACATTTGTTTAAATATATCACAAAATTTTAAACTTTGATTACTAATAACATGAAAACTACACATGCAATTTTCAAAATTCAGAAACTATTAAAATACAAATTTAATGCTCTTTTCGGTCAGTGGTTGAATAGAAAACTTTTGTACCTGTCCAGAGACCTTTAAGAACAATGAAAGAATGCTAATGACAGAAAACAAACTTAAGAATGAATGATTACATACACAACTGAGGCTAAAAAGTAACATAAATATTACCGAAATAGCAAAAAAAAAATTCAGCTATTCTTAGTATTCTGGTACAGACTTTTTTTAAGTACCAATAAAGGGGTATAATGACAATGTGAAGGCTTTATTTTAGTTCATTTTGACAATAGAAATCCATTTTAAAAATAGAAGCTGTTAAATAAATTAAAGAAATGGGAAAGATTTTTGCTCAATCTAAACACCTTTGATAACTCATTGGTAGTCACATTTATGTGGCAAGATAAAGATCAAATACAAGTTCTTTGGCTATTCAGACTCGAACAATTCAGTGTGCAATATGCTGTAATCAGTTTTATACCAGACTAACATACAAATAAATTGATAGAATTAATCATGATGAATAACTTTGGTTACAAATTTTCAGTCTATTACACACAAACTCACCAGAGTGCTTAGAACTCACTGATGAAAACAAATCCGTTTAAAAGTCCAAATGAATCTTCAGCCCCACATTACATGCATAGCTGGCTATGCAGTAGCCCTAACCACAATACCTGCTTCTTCACAATAAGTTCAGTTGTGTGCATATAGATGATAAGGAGTGTAATAATAGATGGGTGAAATCACTCCACTATCTGTGGTGGGTTTCTTAATTGCTTCTAGCAGTCTAAAAGTTATTCCTGCCGAAATAAAGGTTCTTGCAGGTGAAAAGACTGAAAATTTATAGCGAGGATTGCACATAATACAAACTACAATTTAAATTGTATTTTATTTTTTATGTAAATGTTTAATTTCACAAAATAATGTACATTTTAATCAATATACATACCCACAACGGTCACTATAAATGAGCATGTTTGAAAGTTCCCCACAATGTCCGAGAAGGTGTACATCACGGCCGTCATTCCTGCCGGGAGACAGTCTCCGGGATTCTGGTTGCTGGTGATTATGATTGGTCCCTCTTGGTCGTCGATCGCGGTGATGGGACTCCAAATGGCTACCCCGCATCTATCATTTTCTTCCTGCATGACGGTGAAATCTGATGGGCAGCCTACGACAGTGGGTGGGGTGTTGTCAACAGCGACTATGAATTTCAAAAAAATAATCTATTCATTCTTATGATAATACATGTCTTGGTAACAGCACATTTACTTTTTTGAGCAAAAGCATGTAAAAAAATATATCTCAAAAACATTTTGAAAGTAAAATAAAATCTCCACGTGAGCTTTAAATGGTTTTAAATAATTTAAAACCATGCACGGAGCAAAAGGTGCCATCAAAATTGGTTCAATATTGTCCAATTTTCAGCATTTGAAAAATTAGATACTTAATCAACATTAAGTGTATAATATTTTGTGACCTCAGAATTTGAAAACTAGTAAATTGGTCATGTTATCTTATTGCTTTTCAGTCATTCACCCAAATATTTAATAGGGAAAGTTGGCTATAGTACACAGGAAATTGGATTTATTATTATAACCTTGACACAGATTTTGCAGTAAAATGAAATTTGCTAACCTTTGATAATTGAAATTTGAGAAAGAAATATAAATTGCAATAAATAATTTTAGCTGTATTCTCCTCGAGACCCAGCGTGTTCAAAACGTGACTGCAATTTTTTGGAACTTGTCTTTTCAAAATTAATTTTCACAACTTTCCTTTGTTTTCTATCACTACAAGTTTCGATTATATGAATGCAAAGATAATAAACTTTTCAATAAGAAAAGACAACATAAAGAAAATATCAACATTAATATGCCAATTTCAAAATTAGGACAATTATTTCCAGCTTGTTTTTTTTCTTGTGAATATGAAAATGGAGAATTTTTGTACATACTTTGTTTTAAAATTTCCTTTTCATTGATACCAGTTTTGACCTTTTTTGCTTAATGCAAAACATGCAAAAACAATGAAAATAAACAATAAGCAATCACCACTTTAATTACTCATGAAAAACAAAGCCGTAAATCCAGTACTGTTTTCAAACCTGGGTCGCTCACGTAAAGTCCCGTACCCATGCCGCTATACTACACTGCCTGTGACTACCTGATAGGTTTGTATTAAACTTATATTTTTAGTGTGGACAAAGAGGGGGTAGTTGCCATTTTTATGTAATTTAAATGTAATGAATTACAATTCTAATGATATTTCTTCCATGGGGCAATTGTATTGTAATCCAGAATTACAATTTTTCGTCAAATATTGGTCTCAAAAAGGCTAAAAATCATGAAATTTTGCATAAATTTTGCCAAATAAAGTTGATAGGGGCAGTCAAAATTTGACCGGAATTGGATGCATTGATGTCTTTGACAGTTTCTCACGGGTTTTCAGGCAAAAGCAAGGTCTGGAAGTATGGCAAGTAAATTTTTTAAAGAAAAAAACAATTGACAACATTTTTCTTTTTATCCATCTTAGTAGGGTCGGATATGTAATTTGGCTGGATTTTTGTGCCAAAATGGATGTTATTGGCTTTCTTTACTAATTTTGGTGTGCTGATTTAAAAAAAGTTGGGTGCCATTTCTTTTTCTGCATTTACTTTAACTGCCATTTTGAATTTTATAATGGCGGCCATTTTGATTCTTTTTTCTGGAATTCCAGCTAGATTTTTGTGCTAAAATGGATATTATTGGTTTTCTTTATTAATTTTGATGTGCTGATTTCAAAACAATTATGGGTGCCTTATTTTCCATGACATCCACACTTGACAAGTTCAACACCTGCCTGAGGTGTATGTAGCTCAAGGCATTTTCTAGGAGAAATTGTCCCATCTGATGTTTCCTCCAATCCAATGTCCGTAAGCAGTGGTATATGCGGTCGTAGCTGTTTGTTTTCTTTACTGATTAGCAATATGAGATTGGCTCTCTGAATGTGTGTGGCTTCAGTGCTCCACGAGTTGGTGGCAACCTGTCAGCTTCAATGTTTTTGGATTTGAACAGTTCCCATCTCAGTTCCTTTACTGTGCTGGATATACTGTTCTGGCATACACTGTGGATGCAAAGCTTTCAAGCACATTTGACATGCTGCCTAAGTCAAAACCATCCACACCAAATTTCCAGAAAACATCGAAACTGTATTCAAGGCTTAGATAATGCTTTATCCATCTCCTCTTTGATATACTGGCAAATTTTCCTCCACAATCAGCACCTGAAAAAGCATGGAGGCATAGTGGTCCTTTACTTTTCTTACTTCCAACTGCTAAACATCTTGCTTGTATATCAAATGTCCCCTTTGCTTTCCCTTTTCTGTAGTGAAATGAAGCTCGCCTGAAATGCTGCTAGTTGAACACAAATCCATTAAGAAAATGGAGACATCTGTGTCTGGCAGATACACATCCATATCTCAGATGTCTCTGTCAGTCTTGGATGCATCAAGAACATGCATCGGGATCAAGGTGTTTACCTCTTTGGGTTAGCGCTCACCAATATTGGGATCAAAGACATCTGGTTTGTTAGAGCTATAGACAACAACTATCTGCTATTCGTGAAGTAGAGCTTTTCCCAAGTACTCTGTTACTTAGATTTTGTCATCAATGTGCAACAGCAGGGTTTTCAGGGGTACTAATTTGATAGTAGTTGAGTCCTTGATGTCAAACTTGACTGGGTCAACACCAACATAACTTTTGCCACGTGTCTGAGCTTTCAGAGAGTTATCAATATACCTGTCAAAAATAACTCTTCCTTCTTCCTACTTTAGGTCCCACATGGCATCCCACCATATGTTACACATGGTATCCCTCCCAATGTCCCAATGACATCCTACTTTATGTCCCACATTTTAAGGATTTAAATCTCAAGTGCTACAAGAGAGACTTGAGGATCTCTAAAGAATATTGGAAAATTATGATATAGCCCTTGGCTTATACAACATGGTAAATATTATATCATATGTGTCCCTCATGGCCCCCATCCATGTCCCACATGGCATCCCTACCTATGCCCACATGCAATCACATCCTGTCACACTCCCTGACTAAACATACTAAATAAAAGTCTGATCAGGTCATATACTGTAGCAACTATGCAAATGACCACAATAATAAGGGCAGAGTTTAATAATCATGCCTGATACAACCGTTGGTGCCCAAACATTTTGAAGAATTTTAAGGATTTTAAATCTCAAGTGCTACAAGAGAGACTTGAGGATCTCTAAAGAATATTGGAAAATCATATCATTTTACAGTTATCTTCTCAGAAAATATCAAATATTTTGTAGACTTTTTAAGGAAACTAGTCTTCAATCCTGTCTTAAGTAACTCTGAAAAACTTTTACATTTTATAAGGAAATTCTAACCTTCCATAAGAATATCTGAAGAAACTTTAACTTTTTCTGAGGAACTCTGAAGAAACTTTTAACTTTTTCTGAGGAATTTTCAAAAAAACTTAACATTTCTGGGGAAATCTCAGGACAAATCTGTGGATGGCCGGACAGACGTAATCGCCATTACATAGGTTCGCATTATGCTTTGCATGTTAACCAAAAATTCAACTTTAAAAGTTTTGTCTCAATTGTGTAAAAACAAATGAAATATGACTGTTGTTACTTCATATCTTCACATTCATAAAAGTCCTTATGTATTCTTGTTAATTTTTTCATGAGATTTTGTTACCTAAAAACCATTGTGCATATCAGAAAAATATCAGGTAATTGTAATTTACCACCTGAAAAAAGTTTGAAGAAAACTGTTTCAATTATAGTAAACTTTGTTTGATGAGGGCTTAACGGCACCACGACAGCGAGGGTCAAATTGTACCTGAGAGGTTAGATCATTCCAGAGGTAGGAAGGAAAGAAAACAGGGGGAGATTGAGAGAAAGACAGGAACTAAAAGCCAGGAAGCTGGGATCGAGAGAGGAAGTGCATGGGTGCAAAAAAGGGGCAAAAGGAGAGAGAGAGGGGTGGGAGAGGAGGACTAAATATGGTTGTAGAGGGAAGCATGATTAAGCATGAGTAGAGTAAAGAGGTGGAATTAATATTCTTTAAAATACATTATCAAGTATTAAGAAAGTAGGGATGAGGGCGTTAACCTTCTACCATAGGCTTTCCGAACCTGGCACTTCTACACAAACTTTAAACTGGAATATTTCCAAAACAGAATATAAGATATTTCTTCACCATTGTGTTTCCTTTAAAGTCCTCTTTCATATAAGATAGTCTTGCTTGACCACTGAAGTAATCCTTTAATACAAAAAAAAGCATTATAATTTTTGAGCTAAGGCTTACCAAAGTTTGAGGATACTTTTTAGTGCATGCAATATTCTAGAAATACAAAAAGGAAGAAATTGAATTTAAATCCAAGTTAAGATCCCATTCATCATTGTAACACCATGGAAACAATTGCAACATAGCATTGACCTGCAGGACCCCGAAGGGAAAGCGTGGATGCCCAAAAGCAGCCTGATGACTAATGGTGGAGAAACATAGGACCAAAGCTGGGTGGACTTATGGCGAAACAGCCAGAGGCATTGGCAGCTAACAGGGACAGATGGAGGCATTCTGCGGAAGCCTTATGGTGCAAAGCAGAGAGGTGAAACATCACTGTAAGAATCAAATATTGTCCTCCAAATTAATCAACTTTTTAAACGTAATAGAGTTTATGACATTCTTAGAGAAACTTAACTTCAAATCTAAGAAGTTTCCTAGAAATATTTTAAATGTTGATATCTCAGATATAAAACATGCTTTTTTAGTAGCAGTTTTCATTAGTTGCTTTCATTGAGGCTCATTCATAATAAATCAAGATTGCAAAAATCAGTATAGACTCAAGGAATTTGCTAGGACGGGAATTAGATGATCAGCGGGTTAACACCCTGCTCTTTTTGAGAAGTGTTTAGAGAAAGGGTGAATCTCCTACCACTACCATCGCGACTGATAACTTTACGTCCCTCCCAAATAAAGGGAGCGCCATTCAACCATTGCCACTTTTCTCAACAGCTGAATGAGGAGCAGGAGCTGCAGAAGACACACTTTTGCTATAATGTTTAGCATATCTGTCTGCATAATAGCTGCAGAAAATCAAGTGAGACTAGACTTGCGTGAGCCTCAAACCTGTGACTTCCAGAAAACTAGTCGTGCGCTCTACCAAAAGGGGAGCTAGAGTTATCAGACTCCTGTAGCTTGTCTCTATCTTCTGCATAAACCACATAAAATCATATGAATATATCTTGTGATCTTTTGAAATACAAACAAAGAAGAAGAATAAACTTGAGACTCACTTATGACCCGCACGGTAAACTGGCACTGTGCAATGTTATTTGATCCGTCACTGAAGGAATACACGACAAGGTGATTACCATATGGGAAGAACTGGTTTGGCATTGCATTTTGCACAGTGATGACTGGTTCCCCAGAATTGTCCGTTGCCATTGGTGCCGTCCAATCCACCATGACTCCAGCTTGTATCGAACTGACCTCAACCTCCAGGTCACTGGGACATCCCACTATAATAGGAGGGCTTGAGTCTGAAATGAAATGAAATCAAATGAAATGAAAAATTTAATTTAAAATTCTTTCAATTTGAAAAATCAGTGGCAAGACAAAAACATTGAAAACTGATGAACACATGCTAATCCCTTCTTTTGACTATGTCCCCCTACCCCCTGTAACAATTTCCCTTAAAAGGTTTATAGACATGTAGCAATTTCCATATTGGTTGAAAGAGTATACAAAACTGAGCAGATGAAAATAGCGATTTCACTTTTGGGTTATCAAAGTTTGATTAAATTATAATTGATGCAAAACTTGTGATGTACAACTGGGCAGACAGTTCACAATCTTTTATGTAATTCTTTTAATTCCTTTTCTTTCCTAAATTTCAGGAGAAAGTCTATTCCTGTCATTGCTTGAGGATATGGCAAAACTCAAAAAGTTCTCATCAAAATTTGCTGCACTACTTTAAAGAATTGTGATAAATGTTTAAAAATCAAAGAATTTACAAAAAAATAACATGGGCACCCAATAATACATCACAAAATTTGCATACAAATTTACATATTGATGCCTTAGATTTCATAAATAGCTGTAAAAAAGGTTAATTTTTACCCAATTTTGATGACACTTTTTGCTACTTTCATGGTTATCAATAGATTTGAAAGCATTTTAGCTCATATATATCCAAATACCTTTAAAAGATGTTTAAAAGATAATATCTGGTTGAAATTATCCCCCTCACCAAGATGTCTAGAATATCATGTGGAAAATCCTTCAAAATTGGTCTATGTGCATCTCTTTCTTTTTCTCTTTTTATTTAAAGAGATCATTGACATTGAGCTCCCTGCAAACTCCGCCATCGTCCCCGTCTGTTAAAGGAGCCCAACTGTCCAGACACCTTGTGGCAAAGAGATGGTAGAGAAAGCTGTACCATTCATATTAAAAAAAAATTGGCACCATGACAACGATGGTCGATCTGTCCCAGAAAGATTTAGACTACGTCCATAAAGCATGTGGTCAAAAGTAATCAACAAAGTGGTAGTGACCTACCTTGGACCAGGATGATGAACGTACAAACTGCCACCTGGGAGTTCTGATCAATGAACCTATACACAATGTCATGGTAACCCAGCATGAAGGTATCCCCTGGCCGATTGGCGGGTGGTTGTGGGACAACTTGATCTCCATCCTCATTGGTTGCTGTGGGCACCGTCCAAAACACTATCGCCACATCTCTATCTGGGTCAGCATCAACAACCAATAGAGACTCGGGACAATTT
This sequence comes from Chiridota heheva, assembly GCA_020152595.1. NCBI lineage: Eukaryota > Metazoa > Echinodermata > Holothuroidea > Apodida > Chiridotidae > Chiridota > Chiridota heheva. Next base: position 591,460 of record JAIGNY010002837.1, on the reverse strand, counting down.
AATATCGTCGGTGGCGGTGAAAAAAGACCAGAACCCCCACCTTGACTGCCTCCTGTAGGTAAAGGTACACAAAAAAATTATATAATGGTATAAAGCTTTCCAATGGAAGCATTTCTATTCTTGCGTTTCTTATGCACAGGAAATACTTTAACAATCACATATAAAAAGAAACCCTTAAATGCCTGAAGATGGCTTTTGATCTCTAAAAATAAATATTACTTACATTTTTATATTTCAGGAGATAGCTTGTTTCATTCCATAAAGAAAAAATATGTTTACCAAATATTATTATATTGAATTATTAGGTATGTGATACATAATAATAGATGTAAACAATGAATGCTTGATTGTAACAAGGTTGATCTAAATCTGTAACTTTACACTTTTCTGTCATGGCCATCAGGACAAAAGAGGACTAGTATTGTAAAGTAAATGCACTGGAAATCTGCCATCTTGATGCTTTTAACTTGAAAATTTTAGAATAGTTCTTAAATCAAACTAATGATTTTGATATATTTTATCAAATGTGAAATTTAATACTGTGTGATTACTTTTTTAAAGTAGAAATCAGGAGGAATGTAAAAACATTAGAAATATAAAAGATTCCATTTAAAGTTCAATTTACAATATTTGTCAGGCACTACCATTATGAAAAAAAAGGTAAACAAAATCTGTCAAAGAAAGATTCTGGCCAGTGAGCCAAAAAGAGGAAACCAATCGTAGATGATGTGGAAATGTTGCAGTTCCTGGTTGGATGGGTCAAAACATTACATTCTTTGTGACTATAAATAAAACTGGAAAAACTTCAGGGGAAAGTAATCAAGACAATATCTGGATTAAAATTGAATTTGCTTTCCGAGTGCTGAAACACTATACTTATTTGGCCAAACCAAAATCGTATCATTGCTAAATGCCAATGAAACTAATTTTTTTAATTTGTGATTAAGCTTTTTTCCTGTCGTTATTAATAGGACTTTTGAAGTCGACGGCCATAACTGGCCCCTTTTAAGGGGCTGTGCTTGTAAGTTAATGGGGGCAGAATTGAAACCCTCAAATATATTTGTAATATATACAAATGGCACATCATTTATAAGTTACACAAGATACAAATAGAAGACGCATGACAGAAATAAGTGACATATGTTACAAAGAAGTGGCCGATGAAACAAACAAGTGACACATGACACAACAAAGGATAGCACAAATAAGTGACACATTACAGAAATAAGTGACACATGATACAAAAAATTGACACATGAAACAAACAAGTGACATATGAGACAAAAAGAGACATATGACACAAAAAGTGACATATAACACAAAAAAGTAGAGGTTAGTACAGATAAGTGATACAAGACACATATAAGTGGCACATGACAGAATAAGTGACACATGACAGAATAAGTGACACATGACAGAATAAGTGACACATGACACAAATAAGTGACACAAGACAGAATAAGTGACACATGACACAAAGAAGTGACACATGCAAAAAAGAAATGACACATGGGTTAAACAAGTGACACGACACAAAGAAGTGGAGGCTAGCACAAATAAGCGACACAAGACACAAATAAGTGGCACATGACAGAATAAGTGACACATGACAGAATAAGTGACACATGCCACAAAGAAGTGACACATGCAAAAACCAAATGACACATGGGTTAAACAAGTGACACGACACAAAGAAGTGGAGATTAGCACAAATAAGCGACACAAGACACAAATAAGTGATATATGACAGAATAAGCAACATGTGACCCAAACCACATCCACAGACGTATGCTAAATAAACAAAGTACTGTCATAGAATTTCCCCTTCGAGCGCAAAAAATGTAAACTCACCTGTCACGCGAACTGTGAAAACACAAGTACTTGGATTGGTGGCTGCATCCCGGAAAACATACACGACTACGGTACTCCCAATGGGGAAGAGATCTCCTGGATTGTGAGATGACGAAGATGTAACATTAGTCCCTTCTGGGTCGACTGCAAAAGGTGCTGTCCACATGACTGCTGCAAAATTTGCAGTAATTGGTGCCTGGACTGCTATTGGTTGAGATGGACAATTTTCCACGATTGGTGGGTTCATATCACCACTGACTGTCAAAATGTAATAAGAAAGATAATCATTTACCACTTGTGTTCTTGATAATGTTAATGCTAAATGCTAACGAAGATGTTGATGATGACAATTGATGACAACAATATAACTAGAACTGTCAGAAGGAAAGCATGCTTGACTATTCCAAGCTAGCATAGAGAAAAGGCTAATTGAGGGGCGTATATGCAGTAATGAGACTTGTAGAGGCAGTGGAGTTCAAATTACCTGAGCTTTGAAGGATGCACTTACCTTTTCCTTTGTCTTAGATTTTCACAATATTTCACTACAAGTCTCTAAATATTTTGTCCCAGATATTTAAGGACAAAAAAAGCTCAAGGTTACTACCTCACCCAGTAACACACAAAACATATGAAAGCACTCTTCATAACTGAAACACCTCTTTTAGTTCTATCAATTTATCCACAAAAAAAGAATAGGCACTGACTTGTTTATGTCAATGAAAGATTGAAATATTACAAAGCATCCTTGTGGTATGATGCAATTATGTTTTTAGTCATTTACCTACCCTCTATTTTTCTTAAACTATTCCTTAAAGTGGAAAAAATTTGTCTGTCAAGTTTTCATTATATAATTCAACCCCTCCTCATCCCTTATCCCCCAACCTTTTACATCACCAACCCCATCCCCTATCCCCCAACCTTTAACCTCACCAACCCCCACACATTTCCAGGCCTACATCCTGGTTTGTAATCTCACTTCCACAATAAGAAAACACGTGTGTCAAGCAGTCTTTAATAAGTTACCACTTTTGTGACTGAAAATGTTAATGCTAATGAACATGTTGATGATGACAAATGATGACAACAAAAGAAGTCTTAAATCATGTATTTGATGATGTGACAATCATGATTATAATGAGATACTGATACCAATAATGATAAACATGGAAATAATAATGATGATAATAAAAGATTATAAAAATGATGTGATGACAATGATGATGCTAATGAATATGTGATAATCATATTGATGATGATGATGATAATAATAATAATGATGATGATAATTATAATAATGATGATGATAATAATAACACAACAACAACTACAACCAACAACAACAACATAATAATAATAATGATGATGATGATGATGATGATGATGATGATGATGATGATGATGATGATGATGATGATGATGATGATGATGATGATGATGATGATGATGATGATGATGATGTAGGGAGGAGGAGGAGGAGGGGGAGGAGGAGGAGGAGAGGGGAGGAGGAGGAGGAGGAGGAGGAGGAGGAGGGGAGGGGGGAGGGGAGGAGGAGGAGGGAGGAGGGGAGGAGGAGGGGGGAGGAGGAGGGAGGAGGAGGAGGAGGAGGAGGAGGAGGAGGAGGAGGAGGAGGAGGAGGAGGAGGAGGAGGGGAGGAGGAGGAGGAGGAGGAGGAGGAGGAGGAGGGAGGAGGAGGAGGAGGAGGAGGAGGAGGAGGAGGAGGAGGAGGAGGAGGAGGAGGAGGAGGGAGGAGGAGGAGGAGGAGGAGGAGGAGGAGGAGGAGGAGGAGGAGGAGGAGGAGGAGGAGGAGGAGGAGGAGGAGGAGGAGGAGGAGGAGGAGGAGGAGGAGGAGGAGGAGGAGGAGGAGGAGGAGGAGGAGGAGGAGGAGGAGGAGGAGGAGGAGGAGGAGGAGGAGGAGGAGGAGGAGGAGGAGGAGGAGGAGGAGGAGGAGGAGGAGGAGGAGGAGGAGGAGGAGGAGGAGGACAACAACAATGTTAATAATAATAATAATAATAATAACCACAAGATGGTGAATATAGCATGACGATAATATTTAAGAAATAGCCAAACAAACGAGAGTATTACAGACAAGATAGCCTTCTAATTAATCTTCTACACAGAAATTATCAACACTACACCATCCTAGTTCCTTCTAATCTTCTAATTATATTTTCTGTGTTGTTGTCAAATCCACCCCATCATAATCTGAGAAAATGGTGCCCAAGTCTGAGTCCCTAATGCCAAATTCCGAATCTGAGCCCTATTGTATAAGACTGACAAGAACAAAACTTGGGCCTGGTCTTGGTCCTAGGCTAGGCTACAATCTTGGACAAAATTGTTGGTACAATTCAGCATTTTGAGAGCTAAATATGTTATAGTGTTATAATGTTTTGATATTTTTTCCAAGATTTTAACTCCCTTTCCCCCTTTTCAATGTTGAATTTACTTCTTTCTTAATGTCATTTCCCCAAAAAACAAAAACAACAGCCAACATTAAATAGGAAGGGGGAAGGGAGGATGTTTAATATAGTTAGGTAGAGCAGAGGGACACTGGCGGTGTCAATGAAAGTATGAAAATGTACTTAAAATTCTAAAATATTAGCTACAAATGAAAGAATATGGATTGATGAAGCAATAGAAAATATTTCCAGCATTTATGATGTCTAAATGTGGAATAAATTTTACTAAGTGTCTCAACAAATTTTGTCCAAGATTGTGTGAGAAAATTACAGAATATTATTGAAATTTTTTTCTCACTAAAAACGGCAGTATCGAAAAGTTACCCAAAATCAATTTCACTTCAAGTTGGTCAATTTCATGTTATATTGGTCAGGTAGTGTTAATTTTAAAAAGGAAGGGGGAGTGAGCACGGTTGGAAAATACATTGAAGTAGGATGGGGAACAGGAAGCGCCTTAAAAAATATAGTTACTATAAGTTACTAAAGTTGTAAAAGGAGGGTTCAGTCAGTTCCCAGCCTTGTGTTAATGAGGTGGTGTGACGTTATTCTCTTCTGTCAGATCTCTGCCCACTTTCAGAATTTCAGTTTTCGAGAAACCGATCACTCGATGACACAGTTTTCTATCATGTGGAGTGTCACCTGACAATGTTGTAGCAGTACAGATAGTAAGCTAGGTGGGAGTTGGTTGATTTCTCTTTCGAATGATACCAAATTTTCCATATTTTCGGATTTCTAAATTTGCGTAATTGTCATTTGGATTTATGTACTTAAAAATTGGCCAAATTTTTGGAGCAAAATCATGAAGAACCCTAACCAGATTCCTTCAGATTTAGGCAAAATATATCAATAATTCATTAGACAACGCAATACCAAATTTGTATGGGCCCAGTGGCGATTAGTGACAGCATTTTGAAGTTGAAAATGGCCACCATTACAGAGATTAGCATTGAATTTTACGTGGATTTTTATCGCAATCAAGAGTAAGTTAGTGTGGTAGCGAGATAAGATTGATTTTACATCCAATTTGATTATTACTTTGACCTAGCCTAGGGCCTAATGGCAGTCAATGTATCATTTGATTTGCTTTAATTTAAACAGTATTGAATCTAAAATGATTGAAGCAGTAAGCGAAATGTGTTGTAATAGTAAAAGACCATTGAATAACTTTTTTTTATCACTGTTTGGGTTGAAGTGTGGGCAAGGTCTGTTGTGAAAAAGAGAATAGTGTGTCCATAGTTACAAATCAACCATGGATTTAGGTTCTATACTTAAATTAACAATCATGTTATTTTCAATGCCAACCTAGCAATTATATCTAAATGTGGAATAATTTACAACGGAAAAGTAGGTTCATAAAAAGCATCACATAATTTCACTAAGTGTTTCGATAAGTTTTGTACAAGATTGTAGAGTACCACACCACTGCTTATTCCTTAACGTCTGGTGAAGTATATATGTGTTTTGAAAAATTATGAGAAGCATTTTGTCTCCTCTTTTTTGAAAGAATTGTATTATTTTGTACTTCAACTCAAAATCTTTAAAAACAGTGGATTAATAAGTAGAATGGAATGCCTTGATAGCACTGTAAAAACATTCCAGCCTGGTTGGTGGAGGGTGATGCATAATTTGTCCGTCTTTTCGCATACTGACAAATGTCTTATTTAGGTGAAACGAAAATTGGCACGAAATAATGAATTATTATTTCTGCATACTGACGAATGTCTTTGAAGTTTCATGAAATAAGATTTAGCTTAAAATATCTTTATTGTAAGCAAAATTGTCAAAAGATTAGTATTTGCTCCTTCCAATAATATATAAAGCTATATAATACGTTTATCAACTTTTATTTCATCAAGCTTCAAAATTTTCCGAACATTTGTCAGTATGCGGAATTGATCATTTCAATTTTGACATTCATCACTACACAGATGACATTAGTCAAGATGCTGAAAGAGGGAAGAATTGTTTCCCACACATGATTGGTCACATACCCTAATGGTCAGAGATTGATTGAAATAGTTATATTTTGTTTCTCGCGTCCTGGAAAGACTGGACGTGCCGCTGGTTGCTGAACACTCACTATCAATACTTCAAATACATTCTAGTTTGTTTGTTTGTTTGCTTTTTGAGGGTTTAACGACGCTTTAAGAGTTACAGTTATAGAACTAATAAGGATATCCATCTCCTGCCATACGAAAGTAGGCAGTCATATTTCAAAAAGTAAAAAAAAAGTTCTTACCAACAACCTCCACTGTGAACACGCACATTACGCTCAATCCGCTACCGCTTGTAAACCTGTAGGTCACTGTGGTTTGACCCAATGGAAAATTGTCGCCAGGTGCATGACTTTGTTCAGTGGGTGTAAACAAAAACTGATCGGTGAGCACATCTTGAGCATAAATTCTGGGCCAAAACACGTTTCCGCTGGTCATGCCAAGGCCTGTCACACCGACAACCGTGTTTTCCGGGCAACTAATTAGGACTGGAGCAACCGCCTCTGAGAGCAGAAAGAGTGAAAAGAAAAAACGATTCAAAGCTGAGTGTGATGATCTGGTCTATTAAATCTCAAGTCCCATTGGGTCCAAAACATGACTGAAATTTTATTGGAACTTTTTTTTTCAAATTAGTTTTCATAACTTTTGTCATTTTGTATCACTACAAGTTTAATTTATATGAATGCTAAGACAATAAACTTTTCAATAATAAGTCAAAATAAATAAAATATTGACATAAATATGCAAGTGTGCAAATTTAGGCAAAATAAGGCTAATTTTTTGAGCTTGTATTTTTTCTTTGTGATTTATGAAAATGGAGGATTTTTTTGATATATTTAGATTAGTTTGTAAAATTTCCTTTCCAATGATATTAATCTAAAAAAAAATTCCCAAAGCAAAACCTGCAAAAACAATGAAAATAAATTAAAAAATAATCACTGCTGTAATTACTCAAGAAAAATAAAGCCGCACATCCGGCCCTGTATTCAAACACATTGCAAGCCCACATATTACCGCTAGACTACATTGCATAATGATGTCCTAGTGCTTGGATTTGTTTTTAACTTATTCTACAGTGGTGAGCAAAGAGGGGTAGTAGCTTCTTTTTTTTTTAATCAAAAGTATGTAGATTGTATATTTCATGTAGGGGAGTTGTATAACGATCGGAAACTTCAATTTTTGCCAAAATTTGGTCTCAAAAAAGCTAAAAATCATAATATTTTCACAACTTTTTCCAAAAAATGTACATGTATTGATTTTTTTTTCTCCATCTTCTTTATTGTTCTCTGAATTGTCTTGTTACAACATACCATTACAGCATTATTTATATATATATAGTCTATACATTTTTCAAAACAAAAAATCATAATTGATATTTGATTATCTTAAAAGAATTGATAAGTCATAACAAAAAAAACATCATAACAAAAAGCATTGACAGATGGTTTGAAACATCCAGGTAGCACAAAGTATAAACACAAGCAACGACATTCCAGTGTTTTTCTACAAGGATGACCAGAGCTGATAATAGCTCAAAAATGATCTACTTGTATTGGTAGAGTCAAATAAATAATGCAATGATTTAAGATAATCTCTGCTACTATACTTAACTACGTGACTCGACGCACAGACAATAAACCATTCCCAACAAGGCGATACAGAGGATAAAGGAATATCATTGAAGCCCTAGTTCAAAGGCATAATGGCAGTACAGCTTAGTCAATTAATTGGGCTAACTAACGAGTGCAATTGTAATGGATGTAATGACCTAACAGCATCCTCATTCGAATGGGAAGAGGAATTATCGGCTTACAGTAAACAAAGGGTCAAAAAACTATAAGCAGCATGTGAAAATGACTATATTTGACAAAAGGTAAGATTACAAAATAAAAGTACATTAACAAGCACAATCGTAGTAAGAACACTAAGATTTACCATAACTTGGCCTACGCTGGAAATAAAGGTGGTATTAAACATTGTAGCACTGTAGCCACCTACTTTATCATGGGAATTTAAAAGTTTCCCTACATAATCTACAACTTTCCGGGATCTGTAATAAATTCCTCTACTTTAAGGTTAAAAGCGAGCTTATGAAAGAATGCCATGGGTTAAGACTTAGTTTGATTCATTTTACAACAGAAAATATAATACTTTGCATGAAGAACAAAATTGATAGGATGATTTATTTTATTAGTGTACCCAAAGAAAACATACTCCCGACTTACATCGTGATTAGCAACCAGCTTAATACAGAGGCTACTAGATCAATTCCAAAAAGAATCAACTTGAGGACAAGACCAGAAGAGATGATCAATAGATTCAATCTCGGAATTACAAAAAGTGCATAGTGGAGAATCAACAACTTTTATTTTCTTCAACAAAGCATTAACACCAATAATCCTATGAAGAAACGGAAATTGAAAATATAGGACCTTTGAGTGCCTAACAGCAGAAAAGGGTAGCTTAATAATAGTTTTCCAGTCAGCAAGGATTGTTAGATTCTGCTGATTCCACTTAGCAATAGACTTGGGGATTGAAATATTACAACTCAATAAAGAATTATAAACAAATTTTCTGAAAAAACTATTCAAGCTCTTTTAAATGGTACCAGGATCACTGCTGTGGGCTTATTTAATGAAATAGAATTATTTTTTGGAAAGTGTATGTCCAATCGGTCGTATCACGACCGCATAGGAATTTAAGGGTTAACCCTTACTCTACCAGCATTTTTTTGAAAATGCACTCTGGAGCGGAGTCAAAGATGGGGAACCCAAAACGGCAATAATATCGCCACGTGGTAGAGTAAGGGTAAATCAGGGGCTTTTTATTGAAGGGTCCTCTGTCTTCCAAGCAGCAGAGTCGGGCTCGTTCCGCTTCAGAGACCCCGCTGGGCCGCCAACCAGGATCATGCTGCATATATTTTTGAGTTGGCACACTTGTCGTGGGTTCCTCAACCCTTACTCTGCCAGCACTTTTTTGAAAATACACTCTGGAGGCAGAGTCAAAGATGGGGAACCCAAAATTGCAATAATATTGCTGCGTGGTAGAGTAAGGGTTAAGGTAGAAACAAAGAAGCAGTAGCTTTGTTCCCAATTATCGATTTTTAAAACTTTACCAGGGGACCGTACAGAGCTAATGAATCAACATTGTTATCCCATAAATTAGTTAACTCCTTTACAATTAACCTTTCCAGGTTTCCAAATAAGCCACAAGCACCATTAAAACGCAGTAACTATTAAGGCAAACAAACCTCAAATCCGCAATCATGCATTACCAATGCGTTGACAATTAGATGTTCGCGAGGCCTGCTGCAAGCTTTGATTCATTTATGGCACTTCTCCGGCTTTTTAGAGTTTTGAGCAAATATTGTTATTCCCCATTTTGCCATCACTCAGTCTGTGTGTGCAGAAATTTGTTTTGTACAGTAAGTTGCATTGACTACATGTTCATGAGCGCACGCCATTAGCTAGCTGTACTGTACCAGTAATGCGTAGGATGTTTGCCCCAACTTAATTATGCAGATTTTGTTGCTAGGCAAATTCGTGCGGTGATTGATTAAACACAAGCTGTCAATATTTAAACCTAGAAAGGTTAATTGAAGCTTACGAAACAAAACAAAAAAGCAACCTGAGTTGTGATCAATTTCAACAATTGTTTTGTTGAGAGAAGAATTCTTTACAAAATTGTTTGCTACTCTTAAAACTCATTGAATAATTGAACAGAACATATAAGATCTGTCACTGTACTGTAGGAGCTGCCTGGTACAAACGATGTGATAGATGTGTGTGATGCACTTACGTTACTAAAAACAGTTTTTTTTTTCAAGATGGTAAATTCAACATGTAAACTCTGACTCTACATTTAAGTATTAACAATTTGGGCATCTTGTAAGGTCTATAATTTTGAAACTTTGGAACGTGCTGACTCTTTATTCTAATCGTTCAAAACAAGTAAAGGAAAAAAATGTATAAACACTTTTAAATCTTGACTCTGAATTTAACTATTTGTAACTAGCTGGCTGTTCAATCTAATCATTCAAATCAAGGAGACAAACAAATTGCATCAAGATTTTGAAGCTGTCGGTCCTTTTAAACAAAACATATTGTAATCTCCACCAATAAAGTTGGACGGAGCTTATGTTTTCAGCCCTCTTTGTCTGTCATTAATAACTAATGAATGGATTTTGATTAAATTTGGTGTTTGGTTTTATTATTGCTTAAGAATCAAGTGGTTTAAATTTACGACATATGGAAACAGGAGAAGGGCAGAATTCGATGAGTGGGGATGTTTAGGGTAAGGTTTGTCAAAACATAGTTGAAACTTTTCAATGGAATGTGGTGAACAATGAATTCATGCCATGAAAGAAATCCAACAATCAATTTTCTGCACTCAAAAGAAAATTAAATCAAATAAAACAATGAATGCTTAGCCTGAATGAAGTTGAACACAATGATATGACCTTGGAAGAAATCAGTCAGAAGATAATCTTTAGGTGTTCAGAATGCAAATGATCATTACAGATCAAAATCTTGAAACTTTGCGGACCTAGGATTCTATTGGGTATGGGGATTGAAAGAATCCTAAAATTATTCTAGGCATGTTGGAATTGTAATAAGGGCGGAGATGTGCGCTCTATAGAGTTTGCATAGGCATTAATTGTTTTTATTTCATTACCTTGCAGGTATCAACAATCCCTGAAAAAAATTAAAACATACTACACCTCAAGGTATGCAACAACAGCAGCTTGAATTTCAATGTGGTCTCAACCATTGTGATTTTGTTTTTTCCACAGTGACCTTTTGCCAGGTTTGAAGTACAGAATTAAATTGCTGCCTTTATTGGCATTGACCATTTATGGTTGGATGCTGCAGACCACGAAAATGGGACTTAACCTTTCCAGGTTTCCAAATAGGCCACGCCCACCATAGCAACGCGGTAACTATGTTGGGAAAACAAACCCCAAATCTGCAATTGTGCATTACCAATGCGTTGACATTTGGATGTTTGCGAGGCCTGCTGCAAACTTTGAATCATCTATGGCACTTCTCCGGATCTTTAGAGTTTTTAGCAAATAGGATAAACAAAATTCAGTTTGCTAACTGTTCTGGGTAACAGCAATCAGATTTACAAAGCCCACAGTGGGATCGCAAGCGCAATTTTTGTTCACCATTTTGCTGTCACTCAGTCTGTGTGTGCAGAAATTTGTTTTGTACAGTAAGTTGCATTGATTATATAAGCACGCTGCTATGCTAGCTGTACTGTACCAGTGCCGCGTATGATGTTTGCCCCCACTTAGTTATGCAGATTTTGTTGCTAGGCAAATTCGTGTGGTGATTGGTTAAACAAGCTGTCAAACATTAAACCCAGAAAGGTTAATTGAGTTGGGACTAATGGACAGATCTTGATGACCTCATAATGTTATTGAAGGCGTTAAGATGTCACTTTACTCTCATGAAGATAGAGACCGATATATAACAAAAGAATTTCATTGCAACCAGTACACACCATCATTGTGGAAAGTAATCCAAAAATAGACAAAATTATGTCATGACATTATGAAAGACGCCATGGACAAGGTAATGACGACGAGTGGGACACTTCAGTTGCAAGAATTGTTTCTTTACTTAGATATTGAAATCTAAAGATAATTTTAATTTACATTGATTAAAAATTCTAAGAGTAGATACTAGCCATTTTTAATTTTGGCAGTCCTCTATTTTATGACGCCATAATTAGACCCTTTCCCGTGGTCTGATTTCGGAATACTTTTGATATGTAGTTCTTTGGACTTAATAACACCGAAAAACATCATAAAACGTATTCTTGCCATTTTTCTGAGGTTATGTGTCATATTAGGTCGACTATTTTACCAGGTTGCATGTACATGCAGAATTGAATAGTTGCCTAGAACTGGCATCAACCTTTACATTTTTCGTTGAATGACTGTAAATCCTTGAAGGCAAAGGTCACGCACTATGGGATTTAATTTATGATAGAATGCACAATTAAAATGCCAGAGGTTCCAGTTTTGAGTATCATGATATTCAACAAGTAGCTTTTTCCAGTCTAGCAGACAGATACACAGCAGTGACATCATGCACTGGCATCAATAAAATCACATAAAAGGAAAGAATTGTGTAACAATTTTTAAGCTGCCTGTCCTTTAAAACATACCATGTTTGCATGCATTTATTCATTTTTATTTCATTACTACCAACAATCTCTGAGAAAAGTCTAACAAATTACACCTCAGAAAGATTATAAACGGTATACAACAAAAGCAGCAAATCTCAATGTGATCTCATCCATTGTGATTCTGTTTTGCCCTTTGACCGTTGGCCTGGTTTGATGTACAAAATTGAATAGCTGTCTTTATCGACCTTAACATTCATGGTTGGATGACTTTAAAGTATTGAAAGTACAGGTTATGCACTGCAGGATGTAATCTTGGTTGTTTGGTTGCATTCATCTATGTGAACATGAATTTCTTTGTCCCGTGTAAACACATGCATGAACAATTCTTTTTATCTATCCATGATTAGAATGAGAAACTCAGGACACCATCTACAAACTAACAAAATGAATAAATAGCAATTTCTGTACTGCAGTTAACAATTCAAATATGAACATCCCGGATTTTGAAGTTTGGAAAGTTTGCAGTGCGTCGCTACATTTACACAACTATTAAACAACCACAAATTGTAAACTAACCACCCTGAGCACTAGTTTGAGAAAATCATCTGTGCTTGGCTATGACCCCACATCTAATAGTTGAACTTTCTGAGTACACAGTGCTGCTATGGCAACACATATACTTTTTGTAAGATATTGTCAAGGTTGAAAAAGAAACCTGGTTCGCGGGGAATTCATAATTTTTGGGGAAATATATAGAAGTACATCATGATAAAACAGGTTTATTGGAAATAAGTAAAAACTGTCTCTTTCCAGTAAATTACAATTATTTGGGACTCGTTAATTCACATCAACCTGGTCTCTTTGTTGGCAGGCTATTACAAAAGGTGTAAGTAATACTGGCTTCATAAACACCACACGGAAGAAAAGTACCCAAAATTTCATGTTCATGGAAAGGAATACAAGACTTTCCATCCCTACAATCTTGAACAAAATTGTTGTAGCCCTTAAATCTGCCCCTTCTACCCCATTTCGATGTTGGTTAAAAAGAAATTGTCCGTGATGCTCCTCTTTATTGCCAACGTTGAGATGGGTACAAGGAGGCTTAAGTATGTAAGAAAGCGACACCTAATTTTGTCGAAGATTGTAGATTTTGTAGCTGTAGAACCCTAACTATATTTTTTGAAGATGTTACATTTTCTCGCTCATCCCTTTACAAGAGGCCTTAATCTACGTATCCCAATGTGCTACAGATGTCATAATTTTTTCAGTTAACAAAAATAAACAGGTAAACTTACGATCAACTATTTGCACGATGAAAGAGCATGTTCCTTCATTACCGGCACTGTCTGCAAAAACATAGGTTACGGTCCGTGTTGCAGTGAACGTGCCCATTGGTTGAGCTGGACCAGATACTTGTATCGGATTGTTGTCCACATCATCGGTCACTGTTGGGGCTTCCCACATGACAGAAGTATCAGGTCCTGTCCGAGGCACGCTCACGTCTGACGGGCATGTGACCACTGGTCGGCTAGTATCTTGAACTATTGGAAGGGAATGTACATGGTCATTGTAGTTTTGAGGTTGTAGTATGATACAAAGAGTGAAATATACTCCAAAATTTTAAACCTGTGCGGTGACACAATTTTGATTGTAACTTATATTATATATTTTGAAATACGTTCTTGTCAAACTGTAAGTATGTCTGTTTATAAAGTAGGTAGGTAGGTGGATTTTACATCCCTTTCTCAACAGCTAAGGTTGTATATGGAGATGTCCACTGCCGTCAGTTGTGAAGCACTGATGAATGAAGACACATCAGGGATTGAACCCAAGTCTCTGCACTGAATAGATAAACTATTGAAGCACCATTGTCTCTGCATTGACTAGATAAACTATTGAAGCACCCCTCTAAACACAGTTTCCAAAACATAGTCTATGTGTTCTGAATGACAAAGAGATACAAAAAAAAAAAAAGTGGAGCTTATCTGTAATTCCACCTTAAAGGATCAATTTAAAGGTCAAGCATCTGACCTCAAAATAATCCATGGTTTCTATGGATACAATTGTGGGAAAATCCAAATTTAAAATTGCTTTCAAAATTTAAAGAAATAATGAGCTAGGGTTATGTATGCTTAACTTAATTGTCAAATTATATTGGGAAGGTTCTGAATACTTGATATTGGAACTGTGAGAAGTTGTCAATTTTGGCCACTCTGCTTGGTTATGTATCAGAAAGGACAATAAAAGGATCAAACTACCAAATAAATTATTCAAAAATCTTCTCTTAAGGAGATCAGACAAAAAGTAATATCCCACATATCTACATATTCATACCCAATTTGCATATTCATACCTCAAATTTGCATATTCATGCCCCATATTCCAAAATACTGGAATTTTTTGTACATGATTATGTTTGTGTACTTTCATGGCTTTAAATAGCTTCTAAAACAATTTAACTAATATTGCCTGTACACCTGTAATAATCCTAATCCTAATCCATAAAAATATATAGTGCACACTTTAATCTGGCATTCTTCAGTGGCGCTTTACAAATAAAACATCAACACAATGACAAAACAAGAATGACAGCTGCTACCCCAGCGCATCAGAAAATGACGCTTAAAGGCATTTACCAACTGAACAAGTTTAATATTATCTGGTAGGTCATTCTACCATGTCGGTCCCATTACACCGAAAGAACAACCAGCAAAAGTGTTACGTTTGGTAAATGGGTACAAATAAGTTTTCACCTGTACCTTTAGAAATTGTAAAGAAGCAAGTATGTGTCTTCACTCTTGCAAAGAGTTAAATTGTTTACAATGATTGTTAGGGAAAATACAAATACTCCTGAAAGAATTTTTATTTTAAAAGAATTATATCAGCAAACAAAACCCTGATACCTGTTTGCTTGCACTAAAACTAGACTGTATGGTCAATCTATACTACAGTATACACACCTTCAATGACTGGTTAGTATAATATTTAAAAGGGTAAGGACACTAATGTAGGTAATTTATTAAATTATAGGTTAGCAACAATGGCCAAAAAATGATTTGGACATCATTGACATGGGCCAAGACCCATCCATATAGCAATCATTCAATCAACACAAAAAATGAATAAATTTTCAAAATGCACAAAAACCTGTCGGATGGTTGGGGCAAGGAGTCAAATTGCTTTGGACACAATCCAATAGGGGCCCCACAAAAGTGGATGAATGTGATCAATATGAAACAACTATAGCTAAAATAAGAATTGGAAAACGAGCAACAATGGCAACAAAATGGGTTATAATGATCTGGAGGTTATCGCCCTTGGTCAAGATCCATCACACAGACATAATGCAAACATAAATGAATAAATAATCAAAATGCATAAAAACCTTCAGCTTTAAGATTTGATATTCAATGATTTTTAAAACGGAATGTTCATCTCCACTGTTAACTATTAACTTGGTTGGTGCCACGTCACTTCCGGGAGATGACGCTATTTGCTGGACTGAAAACAAAACTTTGTACACAACGGCGAACGGTAAGTGTCTGCATGTGGTATGCAAAGTTGGACAAAATTTTTACGATTACAAGTTGTTAGTTAAACTCCGTTTTCACTAATTAGATGCTTGGTTAGTTGATTGTGCAGTAAGAATAATAATCAGACATTGTATGTTTTACTGGTACACCTGCTGGGTAGGCATGTTTAATACACATAGTGATTGAAATTTGGTCAGTCGGGGAAATTGCAAATTGACCAAAAACACTGATATATTTTTACCGACAACTCAACAAAGCGATGCCACATATCCCGAATCAATCATCATATGTTGTTTGAAAGGCAAATTCATGCCTTTAAATGGCTGAAATTTGGGCCTATCATGCTAAGTATGGCATATGATATCTAAACAAACACAGCTGATCGCTTTGTTTTCACTCCAGCGGCGCGCGGTTACTATGCAGTCTGATGACCTCAAGTCACAAATCCAACCAAGCGAATATTTTCCTGCTATGCCCCTCCCTGCTGGCTAGGTGGATGAAGAAGGGAGGCAATGTTGCCTTGGATACAACCCTATCGGGGACGCACAACCCTATTGGGGATGCACAACCCTATCGGGGACGCACAACCCTATCGGGACGCAAAACCCTATCGGGGACGCACAACCCTATTGGGGACACACAACCCTATCGGGGACGAATGTGAGAAGCTAACATAAAAGAATTCATTTGACTGTAGGATACTATTTTATATGTAAAACTGTAATAAAAATCAGCCAGAAATTAAGAACAAAAAATCTGTGATTCAGCCCAAAGCAGCCCTACCATTTTAAAGCAGTTTATCATTTTGATATATTGAAGTACTGTACTGTATCACTATTTGCACAAAGAAGCAAAGCTGCTCAAGATAAATGGTTGTGATTTTCCAGGGGGGGAGGGCACTTCATACTAAAAGTGGTAGGGGTGTGCAGCTCACCAACCGAAAAACATACCCACAGTATGACAAACTTTTTGGTAACTGCAATAAGAAATTATACAATTTTGATATCTGCAGTATGAAAGAAGTCAATTTTGATACATGCAGTATGAGTATTCAACACAAATATTGTAAAAACTGGACCAGCAGTACAAAAAAAACACAGTACAACCTCATTTTTTGGGACCTGCACTACGAAAATAATGAAGAAAAAAAATACATTTTTTTTTTTGTAGTAAAAAAAAAGACACCTGCACTACAAAAATGGTGCAAAAAAAAAGACCTGCTCGGGCGGCACATATACATATACCTCACACATGGAAGTGCCCCCCGGGAGTAATTTCAGGTCAGATGTGTGTGACGTGTAAACATGCATGTCACTCTAAATGGTAACAAAGTAGCTCAAATTCACTATGTCTATACATTCAATATAAGACAACTTAACTCAAAAAAAATTGAAAAGTTTTGTTTGCGACTTTGTGTCTGGTTCTATTTATACCACAAATGAGAAAAGGGTGTGAAATTTTTTCAAAGAAAATATTTTCATGAAACAGGCCAGCCAATGGTGATACAACTATAAACATTTTTCTGACAAGATCTATCTACGTAAACTTGCAGAATACAACACACAAAGGGGTCGCCTAGCAACATCGTAAAAATGAAACATAATGTCCCTCCATGCGTTCTTTTGTGCAGCTATAAAGTATTCCAAACATTTAAAAAATTTAAATCTAACAAATTGTGCATTATGTATCAAATCAATTTTGCTGAAAGCTTTTATAAATGGAGTTTACTTAGAGCAGACTCAAGTCTTAATGCTTTGTTCAAGTAAACAAACTTTTATACAGCATACCACAAAACTTGTCACGAACTAACAAAACATTTGCTTGCATACAGAACTTCATTCCAACAAAAGTGTTGCAATTAACCTTTCCAGGTTTCCAAATAGGCCACGCCCACCATAGCAACGCAGTAACTATGTGGGGCAAACAAACCTCAAATCCGCAATCGTGCATTACCGATGCGTTGACATTTAGATGTTCGGGAGGCCTGCTGCAAGCTGTGATTCATTTATGGCACTTTTCCGCATTTTTAGAGTTTTTAGCAAATAGGATTTACAAATTCAGTTTGCTAACTGTTTTGGGTAACAGCAGTCAGATTTACAAAGCCTGCAGTGAACGCATAAGCACAATTTTTGTTCACCTTTTGCTGTCACTCAGTCTGTGTGTGCAGAATTTTTTTTGTACAGTAAGTTGCATTGACTACATAAGTGCGCACCGTTAGCTAGCTGTACTGTACCAGTACTGCGTAAGATGTTTGCCCCCACTTAGTTACACAGATTTTCTTGCTAGGCAAATTCGTGCAGTGATTGATTAAAACAAGCTGTCATTCATTAAACCCAGAAAGGTTATTTGTTACTTGCTACATATCATGGTATGACTAGGAATGGAGTGCCATCCATGCTAGCCTGAAAACTTCTGGTCAATGTCACTGTATTGTTCAGTCGGTTTTGAGGATAAATAATGCCATTTGCAGTGGCTCAGTGGTTAGGAAGTCATGCTCGCATGCAAAAGGCTAGACTACCGACACGAGATGAAACAGCCCTCACACAAAAACCAGATACTAGACATAATCAATATCAGCATCAGATGTGGGATATATATCAATTCCAGATCTTGCCAGATGAAGAATTGGGCAGACAAAATTTGATATATATCTTGATATAAACTTTATTTTGTAAATAAATGAACATTTAATCAAGTTAAATACTGTTACATAGTTAAATATCTGGCATGAGCTGACCATATTCAACTTTATTATCCGAGATATAAGCAAGATGTAAATTTGATGTGATCAAGATCTGCAATTCTTTTTCAAGGGAGAAGAATCACTGCTATTTTCAAATGTGGCATACGTAAAATGTTTTCTGAAATAAATAAACTCACATCCACAACTAACTCCCACATCCATCGCATGAGTGCACCCAGTCTCACCAACTCTTGAAATGCTAGTAGGACATGTATCAAATTGTTTTCATCTCCGACACAATTCACACCACCAAGCCAAATGGGTCCGAGACCCCCACCAAGAGTAGTGGCAGCACCGGCAGCTCCGCAACCAGTCTCCCTGCATACAACAGTCGCATCGGTAATGTTCCAGTTACTATCGCACACTGTCCCCCACTGACCTCTGTACAAGACTTCAACTCGTCCGGAGCAGCCACCACCAGCGATTCGAACATTTCCACCATTAGCTGTGGAAATGGACAAAAATAATACAGAATAAACAATCTTTGATACTCAGTGCAATGAACTATTAGTTGGCATTCAATTCTACACTCAAGGCTCATGCGTTAATCGGACAAGAATCAATCATGATTTCAGCATTGTATATGATTTAAACATTTTACATGATTTAAGCATTGTTTATTCGTTTGTTTAAAGAGGGCTTAATGGCACCACGACAGTGAGGGTCAAATTGTGGCAGAAAGGTTAGATCTTTCAGAGGTAGAAAAGAAAGAAAACAGGGGGAGATTGAGAGAAACACAATAAGTAAATGCCAAAAAGCTGGGATCGAGAGAAGAGATGCATGGGTTAAAAAAATTAAAAAAAAGTAGAGGGAGGGGGGTGGAAGAAGAGGACTAAATATCAGGAGGGTTTTTTGAAGAGCTCGGCTATGATTTGAGCATTGTATATGATTTGAAAATTGTATATGATTTGAGCATTGTATATGATTTGAACATTGTATATGATTTGAGCATTGTATAGGATTTGAGCATTGTATATGATTTAACCATTGTATATGATTTGATATTAATTGAAGAAGTAAGAATAAAGGACCTGCAAGCATGACTTTTCCTTCTCCTTAAAAATTTGTTCCAGCAAATCATAGCCACACTCTTAAAGTAGCAAATAATGAGATCACTTATCTTATTTAAAATAACCACTCAACCACACAATATGGACTTCATCTATTGCTAATATGATACTCAACACCAACTTCCACAACAACCCAGAATCAAATGGAGAACTAATACAATGGAGCCATTGATAACGGAAATTTGATCCTAATTGCTTGTGGTTTTTAGAATAGAGAAAATAAAGAGAAAAAGTCTGACCTGACCTGCTTATATATCAGGTCGGGTCTGACTGTTCGAAACTTTAAGGAGCATAACAAGTAATGAGTGTGGCAGTTCCCAACTACTGAATACGGGACAATTGGGTGGAATCAATGCATGCACTAGGTAATTCCAAGAACTTAGGCCAAAATATGCATAAACAACAAGATTTATGTACCTTAATTTTCCTGAAAATGTTTGACTTATAGGCTTATAAGAATTCTTACTACTACAGGACATGTCGGACTGGTCTCTGGAATGACCAAATAAAAAATTCTTCCACGAAGTATCTACTAATGTATATAATGCATATATCGTCATTAGGATAAACTCTGACTTACCTCCACTTTGGAATGGTACAACTGATGTGTAATACTCATTTCCATTTACAACAGTGAAGCTGAAAATTTAGGAAGAAGAAAAAAAGAGAAATCATAAGTTACTTAACTTGCTTTTAATCAATGATGAGACAATAACTCCTAAGTGCATATTGTACGACTTCAACTTCAGACCCCTAGCTTGATTTACACAGGGGCACGGCGCTAGACTTGTTGAGGGGCACAATATTGTGTGCGCGAAGCACTGCATCTTTTCGGCATGGAGTCCAGGGGCTCAATCCCATGGTAAAGAAGCTCTGGGATTTTAGCTATAATCATACCTCAGAATGAAACTATTCTGATTGATAAGGACCATTCATGAGCCAAACAGGACAATTGCTTACTATGCTATCATTCTGTATTCTGTATCCATGTTAGGTATTTCATTTATGAGGTTAATTAAGATTATTAAGTTTTAAAAATAAAACAAATCTATAAAAACAAAATATATATATATTTTTTTTTTTCTTCTCATGAGGGGCAGGGCGGACCCCAGGGGGGCAGGGCAGACCCCCAGGGGGAAGGGCAGGCCCACGGAGGGGCAAGGCGGACCGCCCCTGTAAAACAACAAAGCTAGGGGTCTGAACTTTATATTTCTTTCTATTTTTTCTTTACTCTGAAGCTAAGCAAAATGCTTCAAACAAATACACAAGCAGAAGGTACAAAATTAATACCCATCATACTGCTGACAAATTAAGAAAATAGTATGGTCATTTCTGAATGTCCGACAACTGATCTTAATTAAATACAGTATTTAGGAGGTTTATATGACATTGAAATCAGGAAGAAGTGCCTTTTTTGCCATGAAACTTGACAATTGTAGAAATTAAGTCCTCAGAAATTTGATTCTATCAAAACTAACAGCTTCTATTTTTAAAATGGATTTCTATTGTCAAAATGGACCGGAAGAAATAAAGCCTTGACATTACCATTTTACTCCTTTTTTGGTACTTAATAATCTCTGTACCAGAGCTATTCTGGTACAGAGTTTATTAAGCACTGAAAAAGGAGTAAAATGGTAATGTGAAGGCTTTATTCCAGTCCATTTTGACAATAGAAATCCATTTTGAAAATAGAAGCTGTTAACTTGAGATACGACAATTGGCCCACCTTACAGATTGTACAGAGGTTCTAGGTTGTGGTTCCAGTCCTTATTCTTGAACACTCCTGAAAACCAAGAAGTTGAGTTTGAAATCAAACACAGCACCATGACTTTCGGAATCTTTAGGAAGGAAAGATTGACCAAGTGCCCCTATTAATAAACATGTGGGAGGGCAAAGTTGAGTGTGTTGAGCACTTCTTATCCCAAATCACCCTGTTATAGATACAACAGGACAATTCCTGATTTAACCTTTGACCCATATAAACGAAGAGATACTCCATTATTTGAAATCATACTGTGATTTAATGAGAAAGAAAGCAAACTCAAAATAATTCGCAAGTAATAACCTACATTTAGTAAACTTGTAAAAATGAGATATGCTTGAAAACCTTGTCATGAAGTACTTGTAGTCTTGCCCAAAGGAAGATAAATTTTCTCTCTGTTAAATTTTAGCAGGACGATTTGTGCTACATCATTATCAGCTAATTGCACACACGTTAAAAGATCAATGGACGGGTACTGTAGCAACCACTTGAGTTTAATTGGCAGAAAATATGCTATACACCATGAAAATAGCAAAACAAAGGTTCAACAAAATTGGTTAACAATTGACCATTTCACAGCATTTTTGAATTTCGGGCCTTATTGTAATAACTTAAAGAAATTCTATTTCAAGTTTCTGACATCACAACAAAAAAACCTATTAATCTAATTATGTTAACATATTGTTTTACAATCCTCCACCAACATTGGTTGAATGGGAACGGCTTTTAAATCTCCATCATACCATTGATAAACCATTTAGCGAAGAAAACAGTCTGGTGATTTTCAATGACTTTCAATGTCGGTTGGCGTTCATGTCCTCTTGAAGATTGAAGAATTTTTGCAGACTTAACCGATTCAGATTCAGATTCAGACTCAAATTTAGGACAGAAATTTGAAGAATTATATTAAGGACATGCCTTCTCTTTTATACATCACAACTTTTCCATGCATACATTCAAAATTCTTCAAACTTTGATCAGCCATATCTCGGAAAAACTGCAGGTGCTTTCACATAATTTAAAGACTATTCTGTTAAGAATTTAAAGTTATTTCTGGTGGATATAAAACAAACCCCCCGCTTCATTTAAAAAGGGGCAGGGTGCTAGACTTGTTGAGGGGCACATTAATGCGCGCGCGAAGTGCTCTGTCTTTTCGGCGTGGAGTCCAGGGATCCCATTAAGGCTTAATCACATGGTGAAGAAGCTCTGGGAGTTTAGCTATAATCACACCTCAGAATGAAACTATTCTGACTGATATTGATAAGGACCATTCATGAGCCAAACAGGACGATTGCTTACTATGCTATCATTCTGTGTTCTGTATCCATGTAAGGTGTTTCATTTATAAGGTTAATTAGGATTATCAAGTTTGTGTGTATGTTTGTTTGTTGGATGATGGCTTAATGGCACCACAACAACTACTGTCAAATTGTGCCTGAGAGGTCAGATCATTCTAGAGGTAGGAAGTAAAGAGAAAAATAAAAACACACATTTTTTTCTCATGAGGGGTGGAGCAGACCCCACGGGCAAAGTGGACCCCCTGGAGGCAGGGTGGGCCCACAGAGGGGCAGAGTGGGCCGCCCCTGTAAAACAGCAAAGCTAGGGGTCTGTAAAATTTCCACCTGTCCTTACACCTTTAAGAATATAACTTACTCATGAAAATGGTGAAATATCGTAGTTCATAAACATTTAGAAAATTTTCAGCGTGCCATAAACTGTCCGTCGTCCCTAAACGAGACACATCCTGGTTTCAAATGGACCCATTAACCTTTTGAGTTAATAAACCTATTGTGATAACCACACAATGCACCATTCATTCCAATAAATGTACATTCTCGTTTAATGAAATTCAACACCTAAAAATAAAGTTGATAGATACTTACTTACCCAAATAAATAATGGCTTCAAATTTCACACTATTCAAAAATTTCATGGAAATTTGCTGAATATAGATTTGGAGAGTTCATTTCTTATATTTCAATAATTTCAATATTTGTATTTCCTTAATAGTGAAGCAAAGAGGCACAAGGAGTTCTTAATGAAAAGTATACAGCAAAATAAAGTATGATTTCAGGAAAAACAAAAGAATGAGCTAACAACTATCAACAGATTCAAGTGCTAGAATAGATTCAGTATTATAACAAGCAAAGAAATGGTATGTACAAAAAAGATGGAGAGGGGGAGCACTTCATACAAAAAAAAGGGGAAGGGGAGCACTTCATACAAAATTGGTGGGGTGTGCAGCACACCAACCAAAAACATACCCATACCCACAGTATGACAGATTTTTTGGTAACTGCAGTATGACTTTACACAATTTTGATATTGAGTATGAAAGAAGTAAAGTTAATACCTACAGTTTGAGTATTTGACGAAACTATTGTTTCGTTGAACTGATCCATTTGTAAAAATGGACCAGTAATACAAAATCAACAGTGTAAAATCCTCATATTTTGGGACCTGCACTACAAAAATAATAAATACAACTTTAAAAAGACTCTTTTTTGACTTAAAAAAACCCAAATAAAATAATAAGTAAAAAAAAAAGAAGACACCTGTACTACAAAAATGATGCAATAATAAACCTGTTAAGGCCCATTATGTAACAATTGTCTATTATGTAACAATTGTCTATTATGTAACAACTTTTGGCCCATTATGTAACAATTTTTGGCCCATTATGTAACAATTCCCATTATGTAGCAACTTTTGGCCCATTATGTAACAATTCCCATTATATAGCAACTTTTGGCCCATTATGTAACAATTTCCATTATGTAACAATTTTTGGCCCATTATGTAACAATTCCCATTATGTAACGTCGTTTGGCCATTATGTAACAATGTAAATGTCCGATTAAGTAACAACTTTTGGCCTATGCATTGTGTAACAATATTTGTGACCTATTATGTAACAACTTTTGGCCCATTATGCAACAATGGGTAATCGACAATAATTTTTGGAAAAATGATAACAATTTTTAAAGAATGACAGCTTCTTTTCAGAAAAAGATGTAATTTATTACCATTATGTGTACCTCAGCTTTCCGTTTAGTATGCACTGCAAACGCCAATTTTGGCCAAAATCAACGGTTGCACATCACACGCCTCCCCAGAGCAAGGGCAACCTAATATGACATCATTATTTGCTTGGCCTGGCACAGCTACGATCTAATTATACTGCCAACACGCGCGAGTGTAATATGATGCTTCTATCTGAAGCAAGTTGGGAATATTATTAATGCCCCTATGATAGCATACTGAAAGGAAAGGGCTTGCACACTTAATGACCATGGCATTTCTTAACTACAGTGTTTGCTCGCTTTTCAAAATTTTGAGATACAAAAATTTAGTGGGGTGCAATGTTTTTCATGGCTCACCAAAATTAAGCTATTCTGCAATGAGCACAAGCCTTCTGCAACTGACTCCTCACTCATGTGACTGCAGCATCCCATAGAGCCTCATCATTTCATTTTTTTATTTTTTTTTCATAAAAGATATTAACATTATTTTCTGATTTGTGCACACTTGTTTTGGAGCCTACGGCACAAGCCGTTTCTGGTCCCACCTTTGACTCTATTCCTTCCTTAAAATCCTCCCAATCTCACTATGGACCTAAAACTCGCCTTGAGACAAAAATGGTCCAAATGAGGATCTAATAGATTATCCACCCCATCCATCGTTTTTCGAGCTTCTGGTTCCCAATTCCATTTTTGTTTTGCTTTTCAAAATCTTTCACAGCCCCAGCTAGGGTGCTTGTCACCACCATTAGTAGTGCCTGTGCATACTCATTGGGGGAATGATAGCACCATATTTCATTACTTCGAGATCCGTTTTTCGTGCATAAGTCTATTTGTATGGCAATCTACGAATCAAACCCTTAAAAGAAAAGAAAAGAATTTCCCAACTCCAAGCTTTAGTGATTTTGGCATCAAATTCAAAACCTCTGAGATTTATTTTCTGATAGAATGACTGTAACTGATAAGAAAGCTTGGGAAGAAAAAAAGTAAATTAATCAAAAATGAGAAATGAGCTAAAACCAATTCACTGTTGGAATCCTAAACTTTCCATTCAAATCAATTAAAAAATAGACCATTTTACAGCTTTGTGAGATATGCACATTGGGATGAATTAACAGGCCTTGATGTTATGCACATCCCCTATTTAAATGTTGACATTGGGACAGTCATGCAGATGGTTGTGTATAAGGACAACAGACTTTCTATTACACAGTATGTGATCAAATTTGGGATATGTACTGTATGAAGCAGTTGAAAATTATGCAAATATTTCATGTAGTTACAGGTACATATGAATATATAGCCATACATGATTATACTCTGTGGATTTATTTATCACGTGCACTTCTTATATATATAATCATGTTTATATATATTTACATATAACCGTATGCATAAAACATTTGCATAATATTCAAGTTGGTCTTGCATTTATAAAGTATTCACTTGGTCGGAAATGTGACCTGAGGTCATCAGACCGAATAGCAACCATGCGCATTCACCCCGCATTGGAGTGTAAACAAAGCGATCAGCTGTGTTTTTTGTTTACATGCCATACGTACCGCACACAGTAAACGCATACAGACTTGCCCACGTGTATCGCGCAAAGGTGTATTTTGTGTATCCTTGACTATTTTTTAGGATAGTAATTGAGTTATTCAATATTCACAATGTGTGAAAAAAATTCAAGTTTCTAGCGTGCTGCTTTGCAGGTTAAAATATGGAAGTCTTTGGGCCTATATCGAAAATCAATTTGCTCAAAATTTTGGGCAATTTTTTTGAAAACACACGTTGAACTTGAACTTGAAGCCCATCCCATAAGAAATCCTGGAGGAAGGGGGGGGGAGGGAAGGTTCCAAACTGTGAAATTCTAAGAAGATCCTGGGAGGGGGGTTCCAGAGCTGGAAAATCCTGTTAGTAGGGGAAGGGGAAGGGGGAGGGGGAAGGGGGATTCTGAAGCTGGGAAACCCTGAGGGGATTCTGGAGCTGGGAATTTTTTTTTTTTTTTGAGGGGGTCTGGAGCTGGGGTATCTTGGGGGATTCCAAGCTGGGAAATCCTGGGGAGGGGGAGTCCGGAGCTGGGAATTCCTGGAGGAGAGGGGTTATGAAGCTGGGATATCACGAGGCTTGGGCTGGGAAACCCTGGGGGAGTCCTGAGGAAGGGGGGGGGGGGTCCAGAGCTGGGAAATCCTGGAGGTTACAGAGCTGGAAAATCCTGGGGGGGTTCCAGAGCTGGGAAATCCGGGGGGGTTCCGGAGCTGGGAAATCCAGGGGATTCGGAGCTGGGAAATCCTTGGGGTTCTAGAGCTGGGAATTTTTTTTTTTTTTTTTGGGGGAGCTGGAAAATCCTGGGGGCGTTTCGGAGCTGGCATCAGTCCGACACTGCCAACAGTACTAGGCCTACTACTACACTCGTGGCCCACTAACGTTGGTTGTGACTGCAACTTTTTCTCGCACAACCAGTCCTAATGGCTATGCGTTCATAAACTCTCATTGTTTTCATTCGTAAATATGAACGTCTAATACAAATATATTTTACTTCTGACTAATGAAAATATCAGTCTCTTATGCCTTAATGTCAACATGAAATACAAGTTTGATCAAGTTACCAGATTTGTTTGATTTGGAAAACTTCGTTTTCTGACGTGTTAAACTTCGCTCATATTTCGCAACTGATGTAATCTTGAAAGACACTAGCTCGGTACGGTTAGAGCCACAGACTTATTATATATCTGTGGTTAGAGCAGGAAATTGAGAGGATAATCCATGATACTCCTAGTTGGACCCAGGCCATTGGCCAGGCTCTTCCATCAGGGGGAAGCCTTTGACCAGCAACTTTTCAACTTGGATTCAAAGGAGTCCGTGTATTAAAGATATCCCGCGCCAGCATTTTCATGCGCCGCTTATTGCTGTATGGGTTTTTTATTTTTATTTTTATTATTATCTTAACTTTTAATTAATAAATTAATAACTTAAAGGTAATCTAGATATTGCAGAATAGGCGGAACATGGTGGAAAACATTAACTCACACGATGTCTAAATCCCCAGCGGTCAGCAAAGTATTCTCGTCTGGGGACATCCATATCATGACAATTGGCAGTAAACTCGTCCCTTGGCTGACAAGAAAAACAGTATTAGGACAGCTTGTGGGATCCACTGTAAGTCCATTGATAGCTGCTATGGACATCCAACTCCCAAGTGCATTGTTCGGATTATTTCTTTGTCTTATTTGAATGGCCGCAGCAGTTATGACCGAGCTGTCAGTTGACTTAAGCGTCACTTTAAAAAAAAATGAAAAATAGCATCATAATGAGGTTAAAACAATAAGTTCTATTACATTTTAAAATCTATTGAAAATAATGAAATAATTATTTACTATTACTTGGTTACATGCAGGGTTATACCCTGATCAACCTTTGATGTCCTGAACCCTGACAGCACAATTACGTTGGGCCAACGTTAGCATTTCAATAGAATTGTACCAACGTTCCCAATATGCAATGGCGGCGCTACGGGGGCACAGGGGGCATTGCCCAACGCGAGATTGCATATGCCCCGCCCCACTTTCCTCCTCCTTAAAAAAAATGTAAAGTGACATATTTTGTCAGATTTTTAGGCCTTTGACAAAACTGCCCTTCTCTTTCCCCAGCATCAAATTCCTGTCGCCGCCACTCGGGAGTATTTACCCCACGCGAGATCGTTTTTCCCCTACTTGCTCTTTCTTCCCACAAACCTGTGTAAAGTCACATATCATTGTCAGGTTTAAAGGCCTTTGCTCCCATGAGACAAAACTTCCCCTCTCTTGCCCCAGCATCAAAACCTGGCGCCGCCACTGCCAATATGCCAATATTTCGACAAGTGTGAGACTAAAGCAGTGTGCTATGCCGTCATTGTTCGTTGAATTAAGATCTTGCGAATGCTTTCAATATATGTGTCATAATTATGTCTATGAATATTTTTATGATCGATCAGAACGAGTAAGATAGTCCAAATCGATATGTCACAGAGTTTATATCTAGAAGCATATATTGCATAAAAACCTTACGCGCTTTCCTTTCTTCTTTTTTTAAAATAAAAAGGTTTGATCTTAAGTTTTTAAACTTACAATCAGATTGGAAATCAAAATCATGAAATTACCATTTTTTGTCAAATAAATCGATCCTTGCAAATTTCGACCAAATTTTGAATTCATCAATCAAAAATATTTTTATAGTAACTTTTTGCAATATTCTGCAATTCAAAACTGGTATAATAAAATTGATGTCATTGAGCGAGCAGACCTTTATTGTTGACGGTCAAAGTAAACAAACAATACCAAATGATAAAGGATTCCTTCAGAAATCGGTCATGATATAAAAAACGTTTTCATTTTAAAGTTTAAACAACCTTAAAAAGGACCAACTGTAGTTGGGTAAACCTGGGAAGTTGTATACATTTGTTGTGTAATGGTTGAATATAGGAAGTACAAATCATATTGTGAATATATATATATATATATATATATATATATATATATATATATATATATATATATATATATATATATATATATATATATATATATATATATATATATATATATATATATATATATATATATATATATATATATATATATATATATATATATATATATATATATATATATATATATATATATATATATATATATATATATATATATATATATATATATATATATATATATATATATATATATATATATATATATATATATATATATATATATATATATATATATATATATATATATATATATATATATATATATATATATATATATATATATATATATATATATATATATATATATATATATATATATATATATATATATATATATATATATATATATATATATATATATATATATATATATATATATATATATATATATATATATATATATATATATATATATATATATATATATATATATATATATATATATATATATATATATATATATATATATATATATATATATATATATATATATATATATATATATATATATATATATATATATATATATATATATATATATATATATATATATATATATATATATATATATATATATATATATATATATATATATATATATATATATATATATATATATATATATATATATATATATATACATATTTATATATATATATATATATATATATATATATATATATATATATATACATATATATATATATATATATATATATATATATATATATATATATATATATATATATATATATATATATATATATATATATATATATATATATATATATATATATATATATATATATATATATATATATATATATATATATATATATATATATATATATATATATATATATATATATATATATATATATATATATATATATATATATATATATATATATATATATATATATATATATATATATATATATATATATATATATATATATATATATATATATATATATATATATATATATATATATATATATATATATATGTATATATATAAATACATTTACATCATTATTTACTTTACTACATATATAAGGATTCACAGAACACTAAAAGCTACGCATTGAATATTTCATACTTCGTACATAGCCCTCTTAGATTCAACATATGTGGTTTTTGATTCTATGTAATGGCGATAAGTTTATTGACAGTGATACGATTAAATTTGACCTAATATAACTGACTCGAAAAAGTCATCAATTATCACAAAACTACGCACAGAAAAGATTTTCACAAAAGAAAAACTTAAGCTTAAGCACATAAAGAGAGACACCTTTACCGTAATTTTTTCCAGCATTTCATCACCTGCAGTGTTTATGGTAAACAGATTAAAAAAAATGGTAAAAGTTTGATTTGGAATAAAAATTGTCATGCCTCAATTCGTTACATAATGCGTATGTGGGCTCACACCTAAAAGTTCATTATATATATCTGTATATCGGACAATTGTGACTTTAATATTGATTTAACCATTGTAGTTTGATATTGATAATACTATGAAATGGCGAAAAGTTTTTGGCATATTTTATCAAATGATATGATAAAGAGGGACCTTTTTTTAACTGACTCGAAAGTCGTCAACTAAAGCAGACATTTTATACCCACAGAAAAGATTTATGAAAACCTTAGCTAAGATATTGGACACTTAGACGTAACCCCTTTCAGCATTTTATCACCTGCAGTAGTCTTAGCAAACAAGTTTAAAGAAAGCAATACTTTGACTTGAAATGCATATTGTCATGTCTCAATTCGTATTAGTATGCATAATGCCTATTAAAGTGAGCTCACATCTGAAAGTACGGTATACCGTAAATTGTACCTTTTATAGGTTTGAAACCCCAAATGAAAATGATCCTGTAGTATACTTTCAAACAAAACATGAATCTATCAATGTCATATTTGATATATATCACAATAAGAGGTGGTCTGATGATAGTGCAAGGTCAAATGACTTGACAGGCATCAGTCTTCTGTTGGCTATCGTATACTTTATAAATTTGTCGCAATAAAAAATCAATCTAAATCGGTTAACTGGTTAAGATACAATCAAGAGCAGCTTGAAATTCTTAATTTCATAGTATGAAAATCAAGTCAAATTCGAATAAATTTTAAAATATTGGGCCTCTATTCGAAGTTTTAGTTTGCTGTTATAAACGTTCAATTCAAAATCCATTGTTCTTTTTTATGCTATGGCTCCTATTCAATAATCTATCACATCCTTTTCTTCTATTTTTAGATATTACTTTGATTACAAACAACTTCTATTTTTGTTACCATTTCTATCATACCACTGACTTCAATTTTCAACTACCTCCTATTTATATTTTTACGTGCGTTATACATGAAAGAAATACGCACGCGTATTGCTGCTCAACCCCCCCCCCCTCCCCTCTCCCTTCCCCTCCTTCTTCTTTCTCAAACCTGCACCTAATCGGTTGGGGAACAAAGGAAAAGTTCCCCCAGCATTTGATTGGTCGAAGTACTTCAGAAATCACGTTCGGCTAAACTCGGTTTGAAAAAGTTTATAGATTTTATTTTTTACTATATTATTGACATCTAAGTTTTACAGCCACTGGCTTGTTTTTGTCATCCTTCGTTACTGACTACAATTTTAGATTCCGTTTCTCTGAAAACGAAATTGTAAGAAAATCCTTGTTTTATCTTGTATAAATAAAAACTACAGTAATAACACGAAAAATATGGAATTAAAAAAAAAAAAAATCAGATTGGGAAAAAGTAAGCATATGCATCTATGCATGACCTTTTCTCCAGAATTTTTTTATCTAGTGAGAAATTAATTCGATGATCTTTTCTGTTTCCATTTCTCAAATTTATGACACCCGTTTGCTACATTTAATTTGATCAGGTTATAGATCTTTACCCGGTTCGAGATGTTGTTTTATACTTGTTTTGTCTTAGCAAGATAAAATTTTATGAGTTGCCTATTTGTTAGTATACTAAAATATTGACTTTTTATTTGTACAACCACTGGCTTGTTTCTTCAGACATGTCAGATTCGTCACTGACTAAATTTTTTGATTCCGTTTCTCTGACAATGAAATTATAAGAGAATCCATTTTTCTGTATTAACTTATGAATCAAAATATTAGTAAGAATACCGAATTAGGTTGATCATCAGTCAGTTGAGAGTACGACCACTGAAAAAGTGAGGAGGCCTGAGAGAGTCATAGACCCCCTCCCCCTTCACCCCTCCTTACCTCCCAATACGAAGTGTTCAAATTTAGCCAACTTATGTGGGCCATTTTGTCTTGATTTTTAAAAGCAAAATTTAGGGGGGAGGGAGAGGGGGGCGGGGATCTCTGACGTGGATGCTGATGGCCTTATACAGAATTTGGGTGTTTGTCATTTTTGATAACCAAATCAATTTTAAATGATAAGATTACAACAGTTCAGGGGGATGCAGTCTCATCTAGGGGCAAAACAATGTTTCATCTTTAAAAAGGTGACAAAACAACTTTGAGACCGTCGGTTCAGAATTGGGTGCTGCAAGTATTTTCGATTGGAAATGGGGATTCTCTCTGGCTGCATTAAAAGAGTGTAATACCTATATACACTTTTGAATATCATCATAACCTCAATATTTTACTATCAATCCACTATCACAGACACATCGATACATAAACCATGTTTGCTGTAAATCTGGTAATTCTAATTCAATGAAAGCGACTTCATAAATGGGAATTGTAAAAGACAATCATACTGTGTGAACACGATGCGTGACAATCGACGAATCCAGTTTTAGTGCATACATTGAATTGAAAAAGAAAAAAAAAATCGTTTAAATATCGTTTTTCGTAACAATATTAAGGGATGTAACCAGTAGCTGATTTAAGGGGCGGCAATTAGGCACGTGCTGTAAACATTGATATATACAAAAAATGATCCGGGATTGTCTCCTTCTTATGAAAATTTTGTACACAAAGATTTACTTCAGCTAGCCTAGACACACAACTTTAGTTTCATGGTTTACTCATATACTTAAAAGCCTTGAATTTTGTATCCAATGGAAGCTGCCATATTCCCATAATGCACCGCGCGTTCCCTATGTGATTAGACAAACTTCTGATGGTTGTTCTATTTTACACTCAAACATTTAAAAGAAATGTGAATGTGTATAATTATAATACAACAATCTACAAAAGAACACGGATTCAAGAAAAGTTTTCCCTCTAATTTTGATTTCGAAAAATAGACATTAATTGGTTAAGTTCGTCAAGCGAAATTTCTCTTTTGGTGTAGAAATATCAACACTTTAATTTTTATCAAATCAATCATTGTATACTAAGATCTTAAAGGAAAGGCATCGTCCCATAAGTACATTCAGAAGCAAACGCCGCCGTGCTGGGAACGTTTCTTCCGGTTTTCAACCCCTCCCCCATTGGTCGCGAAAAATATGCGATGTCATCGATCACACATCCGCCGTTCCGAACATAGGGGCCTAATGTGTTATCGATAATCTCACAGATTTCTCGCAAACAATAAGGAAAATTAAAAACCCGAAGTGACGTTACCAGCACGGCGGAGTTTACTTCCAAATTTATTCATGAGACGATACCTTTCCTTCAAATAAATATTACCTCTATAAATGCTGTGTAAAGTAATTATTGTTGATCAGTTAGAATAAATAAATG
Organism: Chiridota heheva; assembly: GCA_020152595.1. Lineage (NCBI taxonomy): Eukaryota > Metazoa > Echinodermata > Holothuroidea > Apodida > Chiridotidae > Chiridota > Chiridota heheva. The sequence continues at coordinate 557,692 of JAIGNY010002837.1, read as the reverse complement.
AATAATAAACCTAATACAAGCTCTTAGGTAATCATTAGTTATATAGACTTCATAAAAGTAGGGAATAATTAGTGGTCCTTATAATTAAGGACAATCCCAGAATGATTGGGGACTACAGAGTGAAATGGTTGCTTGTATGACAGGCATTGGCTAAGGGGTAATCATGACCTTTCTATAAGTCAACCAACCCCTTCCGCTCCCCGTCTCCATGTAAAATATCGCATTCGCGCTTCTTGGTGTAATTACACTGTTTCACGTAACCTTAGTGTGTTTTGGGAAGGGGAGATTAGTCAGTAAAGACGAAAAAGACTTCAGGCAAGTTATAAAGGCGTACATCTCAGAGAATAGTTTGAATTAGAAAGCAGAAACACGTACTCTCACATCTAGTGGCCAAACCATCAAACAAAAAGTGTGAGGAGGGGGGGGGGAGGGGAAGGCCATCTGTGAATTTTGAAATATATGTCTAAAAAGTGGGGTGAACCCAAGGATTCTGGATAACGTACTTTTGAATATGGAGGGGGAACTATATACCCACCATCCCTTGTCTGCCTGTAGTTATAGTTGTACGAATGATCCAAATATTCTTTTTCAAACATAAAAGTTTTTTGACAACTAATCACTATTATTGAAACTTAATGAAAAAGACCTACTTTTGAAAATAGGTTTTACAAATTTCGTATGAATTTTGTATTAAATATATATATATATGTTTATTTTGGCTTGCAAAGAAAAAGTTACATCATTGTTTCATATCAGACGATGCATGAGGACTGGCATTGTTGCAATTGATGTCTCTTAATATTCAGAAGTTGGGTGAAGATCAAATTGTTTGCCCATAAATAAAATAAAGACAAAGTACATATTCTAAACTTACCCGCTAATTGAGTATTTCCAACAATCGTAAATGGGTTAATATTTATATAATACGGGCTGTTTGTTCCAATCGTTCTGCTGCCGATGGGATTTGGTAGAAGGCCTGAGTTGCAGGTAAACTGTCCGGCAGTTTTGCGACCCAAACACATGAATAACAAAAACGAAAGAGAAAAGTACGAAAAGAAACGCCGCAAGCCCATTGCCGCCGCCATAATGATTTATTCCAAGTAAACCTTAACCATTTAACATTGATATAAAACGTAAAAAGCTTCCAATGGTTGATTGAAAATCACATGAATAGTCCAGTAAATAAGATGACACTGCCGTGGCGATGGTACTAACTTAATCTTTTCATCTAGCAGCCTGGCTGAATAGTAACTAAGGTGCTATAGCTACGGCTATGCAATGAAGTCATGCATTTAAGCACTTTTGCAATATTTCATAGCTACTGTGTACAGGTATAACTTCTATTGAAATTGTACAAAGCCAAACCTGGTACCAACCGTTTTCTTTTGTTAATTTTATTGAATTATATTTGTTATCCATATTTCCCCTTTACCAGTGACGTAGAATTTTCCAAAAAAGTGATTGAAACATCACGGCTTTAAGATAACTAGTGATATTCGTCAGTTCGTGACTAATTAGGACTTCGGATAGTTCTTTTGAAGATTAGTTTTTAAGTTCGAAAGATATTAAAAAAATGTGTGCGTTATTTTAACATTTATAGCAATAGCAATACAAGTTTAAGCATCATCGATAAAATTCATTTATTTATAAAGGTAATATCATATGATCCTTAAAGGATAAAATAGATTTAATGGACATGGAATATATAACGGTAGGTACTGACTGAGGACAATATGGTGATTAACATGGTAAGGAAAGCATCAGCACTATAATACTCCGAAAATATGAAAGCCTACACAAATTCTGTTTAAAAGATTAGTTCAGGGGTCAAGCATGATTATCTTATATAAAAGAGGACTTCAAAAGAAATACAATGGTGAAGAAAGCATTCAAAAATCCTATTCCGTTAAGGAGATATTTAAGTTTAAAATTTGGTATTATTTGTGTAGAAACGACTGAAATCAGACTAGTTGTGATTTGATAGCCTCAGATTCCTCAAAGTTTTTATGTATTCTATCATATTTTGCCCTGCGATTCTGTGGTCTTGTTAAAACCTGGACAGTTTTAAAACTGGTTTAAAACATAAAAACTGTCAAAAATGTAATAAAAACTGTTTTTACTGAATCTATTTTGAAGGCGCTATTTATAATATACCAAAAAAATAATAAAACTGAATCTATGAAGCTATTTATATAAGTAATGTAAATAGTGAACAAAATTAAAACAATTTCTTGAAAATATATAAAGACTTTGAGAATCTGAGGCTGTGACATCACAACTAGTCTGATTTCAGTCGTTTCTACAGAAATTACACCAAACTTCAAAATTGAATATCTCCCTAACGGAAAAAGATTTTTGAATGCTTTCTTCACTATTTTGTTTCCTTTGAAGTCCTCTTTTAAAGAAGATGAACATGCTTGACCACTGAACTTATCCTTTAAGTCCTGAAGATATTTGTGTAATTGTATGGCTGAAACCTCAAAAGCCTTTGTGCATTTTATAGAGATATTTAGGAATATATTTCTTAGTAAATTTATGACTCACAACCATTGGGCCCTACCAGGAAAGTAGCAAACCAGTCTGGCATTGAAATGAAAAGGATGTGATTTAGCATCTGAATAAAGTTCGAAAAGATAGTTTTGCAATTATTATCTAACTATACCGCAGAAACGTCAACTTAATTTTCAATATAATTAATTCATGTTTGTTAAGAAATTCCATATAAGTTATATAAGATGACAGACTAAGAATTATATTTGTTATCCAGATTTCCCCTTTGCCGGTGACTTAGATTTTTCGAATAAGTTATTGAAACATCACGGCTTCAAGATAATTAGTGATATTCATGAATTTTTGTTTATGACTTTGAATATTCTTTTTGGAAGGTTAGTTTCTATTCAACACTGGTTTGCTTTTTGCCACGCCATATGAACCGTATTTTCCAAATTGATGTTAGTGACCTAGAAAACAGCAAAAAAATAAAATAAAAAAAATTGTTAAAAATTGACCATTTTACAGCATTTTAGATTTTAATGCCATATTATAGTAAATGAAGTAATTTTATTGAAATTTTGTAACATCACATAAAATCAACCTGGGAATTTTCTTATGTTAACTTACTGTTTTTCAATCAGCAGGTCCGTAGCACTCAACGATGTGGCACTTGGGCAAATTCTCCATAAACCCTTGTGCTCTAATTTTTGTTTGATTTTTTGCAAGGGGGTAGATACCTTCGCAAGGGAGAGGGGAAAGAGCCCGTGCCCCATGCCTGGCTACGGGCGTAACAACAGCGTTGGTTGAATGCATTGATCACGGCCACGGCCATCATACTCATTATCAATATTTAACAGGGAAAACAGTGTGACGATTTTAATTATTTTCAATGATTATAATATATAGGACAGAAATTTAATTAACAACATCAAGGTTTTGATCTTCTTTTCCAAACTGTACATCACAATTTTCAATATATTAGAAATTCCTCAAGCTTTGTTTGTCCATAACCTGATAACTTGGTGCTTGTGACATAATAAAAGACTAAACTGTTTAAACTCTAATTCTCTTGTTGGTGAAACTAAAATCTCTCAGTATTTTGAGTAATTTTCAAAGGCTGAAATGTTGTTCGCATTTACTTGTTTAACATCGAACCTCACAGGAATTTCAGAATAGTTTTGAATAATGATGTATTTGTTAATTCACGATACTAACACACTAAGACTAAGAGACAGTGGATCCTCTGAATGACAACATGTATTGGTAAAAGGATGCCCCCCCCTCCTCTCCCCCAAAGTCATGTTTTGCCCCACCAACTAAAATCTCCTGCTGACATGATTTGTTGTTTGTCTGATCTGTCAGTTGCAACATTTGATGTTTCACGTCAGGAACAGGATTTACCGTAATAAAGTTCGAAGGTAATGTCCAAAAAGAACATATATTGTTGTTTCTGCAAAGTTTACATTGGAAACATAAATACGACCAGCAATCCCATCTGTATATCCCAGACGACGAATGAACACATAATTACAATGACGGGGTCGTCGCCTGCGTATTCGCTTATGATAGTTACATAACATAACAAGATTACGGGCTAAGAAGGGTTAGTCACCCCCATAAAAAGCCCAAACTAACACCACCACCACCACCACCATAAAAAAAAAAAAAAAATCAAGAGTTAGTAAAGAATTTATCAATGTTGACCTTAAAATTGTGAACAAAATTGGAGCGAACTACCTACTCAGACAAACCATTCAGTAGCAATGCTAATAGTTAGTAGCAATGCTATCACGAAACTCGTAGTATGACCCGGACGAGAACACACGTACGGACAAACATAACATCGACAACCAAGCCAATGTCCACGGTCTTTGACACTGGTTGTGTCTACCCAACCCAGGCTTGAATCCTGTGGTCCTTGCGGTTTGTAAACGTGTATGATGACTGCTACACCACAGTAGGTAGACAGTATATCCCCATGTCGACGACGAGTGAACACACAATTACAATGACGGGGTCGTCGCCTGCGTATTCGGTTATGATAGTAGTTGAGATTTCACGACGCGGACCTCTCTACAACGAACTGACGTCACGTTCGACGTTCTGCGCACGCGACTACTTCACTTTCTCGTTATCCCTAAAATTCTACACTTGGTGTAAGGATATTTTCACGTTGTGCTGAAAACGGCAACTTGGGATATCGTGTGACGTCATATGTTGTCATACCAATCTGCGTTTTTAACATAACTAAGCAATTGCTACAGTTTTTATCAGTTTATGCTCATCAATGCAAATTTAACTCAAATTTTTGATTTGTTACTTTTCAATTTTTGAAAACTTCAAGTAAAGAATTGTAAAGTATTTGCATTTTCATCGGCACTCAGATATTTCACGTTCTACTAATACATCTTGGAAAATTTTACATATGTTTATCATGTAGCATATGAACTTCGGGCCATTTGCGAAGTTGGTCCAATCGAAGTGCATGACTTTTCCTTTTGCTTCACGAAATCAATGAAGGTTCGCCTTTCTTCCAAAAGTTGTACTTATAATTGGAGCGTCGTCTGCTATAATCGAACATCGCTAGCCTTTAATATGTAGCCGAGTGTAATCACATGACTGTCATTTCACCGTCGTAAAAATCTAAAGCGCAACACCAACAGGACGGGGAAGTCAGTACGACGACGTGCACTGTCGGTTAACTTTCCCGTCGCACTACTCCGCGTCGTGAAATCCCTATTAACAATGCTATCACGAAACGCTTAATACGACCCAGACGAGAGCACAGGTACGACGTACGGACAGACATAACATCGACACCCAAGTCAATGTCGACGGCCTTTGATAAACAGTTGTGGTGCACTGGCATGTCTACCCAACCCAGACTTCAACCGAGGGCCTCGTGGTCTGTAGACATGTATGATAACCGCTACACCACAATAGGTAGACATCCCCATGAGAGAGAGAGAGAGTTGAACACACAATTACAATGACGAGGTCGTCGCCTGCGTATTCGGTTATGATAGTACAAATGCCATCACGAAACGCTTAATACGACCCGGACGAGAACACAGGTACGACGTACGGACAGACGGACAGACATAACATCGACAACCAAGATAATGTCCACGGCCTTTGATAACCAGTTGTGGTGCACTGGCGTGTCTACCCACCCGGTAATACCGCCTATGTTATATATGCATAGAACAGCCCACCTCTCCCCATTGTTAAAGGATTAATTCAGGGGTCAATCAAGTTCATCTTTTATGAAAAGGAATTCAAAGACACAAAATGGTGAAGGAAGCATTAAAAAATATCATTCCGTTAAGGAGTTAGTTATTCAAGTTTAAAGCTCTGTCTTATCTGTGTAGAAATGACTGGTTTACTAAGTCCACTATGGAAGGTTGGCGCACATTTTTAATGTATTTTAAAGAAAATTAATTTTACCTCTTTACTATTTTTCCTCGAAATGTCTTCAGGTGGAAAACTATAATTAACCTTACTAGATTATATTTTACTACTTTTCTGACATATCCAATGGCTGGTAAGCCGAAAACTTGCAAATAAAATATGATAAATATGATAGAGGACATAAAGATTTTGAGGAGTCTGAGAAATAACATCACAACTATAGTCTGATTTCAGTCGTTTCTACACAAATGATACCAAACTTTAAACTTGAATATCTCCTTAACGGAGTAAGATTTTTGAATGCTTCCTACACCATTTTGTTTCTTTTGAAGTCCTCTTTCATATGAGATGAACTTGCCTGACCACTGAACTAATCCTTGAACACTGTTGTAATAAATCCTTGTAAATAAAATTACATAAGCTGTAATAGGAAGGAAAAAAGAAGGCTATTAATATCATTTTAAATTTTTTGGATGACCAGCCAAAAGATTTTGTCTGGGGAATTTGGTGAGTTTGAAATCTTCTGACTGAGTTCAAAAAGTCACCATGGATCGGCCAGGTCCGTTAAGTAATCACTTGATGAACAGACGAAAATAATAGACATTTGTAGAACAACAATGGGTTAAAATATGAACGGTTTTGTTTGATAAAATCAAGCAATGTCGATAGGAATTTGTTATTAGCAATCTTTTGCGCAAAAGCAAATATTAATTGGTATATACCATTAAAATCAGTGGCGTGTCAACAGAATTTGAAATAACAAAAGAAATTGGTTGAACTGAAAACTGCTTATAATTTTTTCTATTGAATTACAAACAGTCGCTGTTTGTTTACACATAATTGAAAATTTCAGAACCAAAATAAGTGGTATCTATTCCGTATTATAAATTTTAATGGGAATGGAAAGAATAGTTTTGAAGAAGAAAAAAAACCTCGCTGAGACATGACAATAACACGCGTTAGAAACGAAGAAAAAAAAAATGAAACAAGTTGTTAACTGTTTGTATGGTTGATTTATTGACACGGATCTACGCGAGGCATACACTCATCTGTTACCGAAGGCAGTGATGATACATGTGGCATAGCACTGAGACTTTGTACAAGGGATAAAGACTTAAACAAAAAAAAGTCTTTGGTGTACCTGGGAAGTGGATTTTTGTGGTAACCCCTCCCCTCAGCACTGCCGACAAGGGATTCTAGGAAGCCCTTCGGATCGTAGGAGCCCCGTTCAAATTGTGTCACGGTAAAAGGAGACAACCATCTAATGGTCTGTATAATCAACCTATAGAAGGGGCCCATGTCTTCAAGATATACTCCCGGACCCGTATTGGCTCTCCCATGATACTGGAATAACTTCTACTTACCCTAATAGTTTGTCAGCCATTGTTATAAAGTGTGTAACATATGCTGTGAGATGAAAGGTAGGAAATGAATCCCCCTCCCCCACCCCCAAATTATGTTATGTCATGTCTTGACACATACTTATGCACAGGGGATTTCATTTGACTTCCAGGCAAAGACATTAACTATTTCACGCTTAAATGACATGCATTGCATAATCTATTACAATTCATATTGAGGACAAGTTACCTGTTATAATTCATGAACTTTTCAACACAACTCTACTTGCCTCTAAAGCTGTAAGTGAATGCCAGTGCCAGGGCCGGATTTAAGGGTGAACAACCAAGGCTTTCAAAGCAGCAGAAACACCAGGACTGTATATTAGGAGTTTCAATATATATATATGACAATATACATATATGACTATATATGTATGATTATATATATATATGACTATATATATATATATATATATATATACATATATATATATATATATATATATATATATATATATATATATATATATATATATATATAATATATATATATATATATATATATATATATATATATATATATATATATATATATATATATATATATATATATATATATATATATATATATATATATATATATATATATATATATATATATATATATATATATATATTATATATATATATATATATATATATATATTATATATATATATATATATATATATATATATATATATATATATATATATATATATATATATATATATATATATATATATATATATATATATATATATATATATATATATATATATATATATATATATATATATATTATTAGGAGTTTCAATGCACTGAAAGCACAAATGCTAAAAAAAGCTGTATGTGAAAAAAAAATGGGAAGCACACTGATGTTAGTGCAACATGAAAGAAATAGTATTAGTATACGAGAACATTTTTCTAACGAGGGTCTCAGGGGCCCCATATAAGAGCCTTTCCTCACATTCCTGAATTAGACTCAAGACCTGTGTTGCGAGGAAGTTCATCTGCCCTAGTCCAGTGTCATGTCCAGAGAGAGACATGGGACGTTCGTCCACTTGCATCAAGGAACCCAGATAGCACAATTACGTTGGGCCAACGTTGGTAAAAGGTCGCAGTTTACATTGGAACTTAGTTGTACAAATGTTAGCTTTTGGTTGGGTGCTCGTAGGGGTGCTGTAGGCCCAACGGTGCTTAGCCAACCATTTGCCAACGGTGGTCCAGCTTTGAGCCAACGTTAGCATGCCAACCCAACATTGCCTACGTAGTGTGCTACTTGGGGAAACCAGGGATAAGTGTGTCTCATAGCTTAGACACGTACTAAAAAATAAAAAAGATAAAAACTCGACTGCAAAGTGAGTCAATTTTTTTGTGCAATTTGATGTCAATTTTTACTGAAATTGATCAAATCTTGATAATCAGTAGTGTTTTAGTTCTGCATCGATAAGTTGGTTCTGAAAATCATAAAACTTGAACTTGATAATCAGTAGTGTCTTAGCTCTGCCTCTATAAGTTGGTTTTGAAAATCATCAATGTAATTCTCGAGACCCCTGAATTATATGGGTGTAGCCAGAGGGGAGTTTTCTTCTCCACCCCTAACCTTCCCCGCTTCTCCACCCATAACCACCCCTCCCCCGCTTCTCCACCCCTCAAAACCACAGATTTATCACCATTTCTGTTTTTTTTTTGCTTTTCAATTCAATTTTGATGAATGTTTTGAAAATATTTTACTTATCTCATGTTTTTTTATTCCTTGGTGGCCCCCCGAATTTGAAAGGTTGCTTTCATGTCTGAATAATACACCATCACATTTATATGGGTGCTTTACAATATTTACATCATTGGTGCAGGAAGCTTTCGAAAAAGTGGGGGGCAGGGCGACCACTTAGGAGGCATTTTTCAAGGCATATGTCTGATTCCAATCTGTAGATAGAATGATTGAGCCCAAACAATCAAAAGGGCACTTCGTTTTTAGAAAAGGTCACTTTTCCAATGGGACACATTGCTGAGTCATGTATATGAGACTAACAAAAGTCACCCATTATTTACTATTGGGGCAGTAATTAAGGGGCATTTTTCATTTTGATAATGGGCACTTTGTCATTTTTTGGAAAAGTGGGGGGAGGGGGAGAGGGGAGGGGCACGTGCATCCCGGTTCCTACACCTACAACTTACATTATTTGTAAATTGTTGAAGCTTCTAATTAGCTTCCCTCATCGTCCTCAAAGCCTTCTTTCAACAAAGAAAAAGACATACAATAGAAAAACATTTCAAATATTCTGGTTATGTTTCAACCAAAGATATGGTTTTATTTGTCTGCAAGTCAAACACAAACAATACAATTTGTAACTTATTTAATACAATGGATAATAAAAAAACCAAAATTTGTTTTTCTAAACAGAGCCCCTAACTTTGGGCATTCCTACACAATCATTATGTCAACATCATTTACGAAACAAAATCATTTCTTTGCTGGAACTATTGTATGTAATTCTTATCATGAGCTAGAGGTATGGGTATTATATCAATATATGAATCATGTTCTTGGAACAGTTCCTGAGATGATTTTACCATTGATCCAGTCACGTGACTGCATTCTTTGGTCATGCATGTCTCAAGTTTGCTATCATTAATACAGTCAAATTTGATGTACGATAATAGCATTTATTTGAGGGCATAGATGACATTTTGTGAGAGTATTTGAACGTCGGAATACAAAATTTTGTTGTAAAATCATATAACGACTTGACAGTGTGACTACCATTTTCAACGCGCCATCCCCGATATCCAGGCCACTGCAAAATTATGTTTTGGTCCCAGGCCAGGTACGGTATACGGTCGCGGTACCGATAGCGTGCATGCCTAGTGCAGTATCGCAGCTACTACGGTAGCTACATCAATTTCGCGATAGACGAAGTTGCATGAACGTACTTACAAACGTGAGTTCACCCTTTACAAAGATAAAACTACATAAGAGTAAAACTATAATTTACATAGGGTGGAGGAAAAAAATAGGATGAACATCATAAATTAAAAGTATAGCGGTATAGAAATAAAGATTTCAAATGTTTTTACAGGAATATTTAGACTGATTTTAATACAAGTTTCAGGCCCAAGAGAATCGTATCATCCTTGTATTCGAATTTGGTTTGTAAAACGTTAGTAAGTGCAGTAAATACTAAAATAAAAGATACAAAATCACTTGAACTGCAATCTATGATTATTCTACTACATACATCAAACGAACGAGTGTCACACTGTGTCTTAAAATCTCCATCACTTGAAGCTTTCCTCCCCATTTATCACAAGATTTGTTTGAAAAAACTTGCGGTTCGTAAGTTGGCACAGAAATTTAAATCCCTATCACAGTGAATTGAATGCTCCCATAATGTAAACCACATTAGCATTGCGAGAAAACCTTCGCATTTTCCTGGTATACGCCCAAGTACACAGTAGTTACGATTTTCGAAACCACATTTCCTAGTTATAAATGTATTCCAGATCTCCCCCCACAAAAAAAAAAGAACAAAAAAAAAGATGGCAATGAATCCAAAAAGATGGAAACATAGAATAGAAAATGAATATCATTCATACATGATTTTCTTTCGATAAATAGATGTATGGTACAAGACAAAAAATGGATTGATATACTCATGGGCAGGAAAGGGGAAAGTGATGTTCTAGGGTTCCAATTTCTCCAGGACAAGAAGTTTTAAAACATTCAAATTTAGCGATGAATTTTAATAGCTAGAATCGCATAAAATATTATTCATACATGACAGTATAATAACTTGATCAAATCTTGTTCTGATATTACATGTACGATACAAGACATATATAATCTAGGCAGAACAGGGGAAAGTGATGTTCTGGGATTCAAATTTATCCAGTCTTAAAACATTCAAACTATGAAGCCAAATAGAAACATAAGATTTCAAAAGTGATAATTATCATGATAGTTCATAATTTGATCAAATTTGGCTAATTTTCTCTTTGCGTTGTACGCTAAAACACAAAGTTTGGATTGATATACTCTTGGAGCAGAAAAGTGGTGTTCTGGAGTTCAAATTTCTCCACGATAAGAAGTCTAAAAACATTCAAATGTAGCTATAAAGCCAAATAGATTTGAGAAAAAAAAAAAATATCATGATAAGTTGATTAAATCTTGCTTATTTTCTCCTGATATTACATGTACGATACAATACAATGATTGGATTGATAGACTCTGGACAGGATAGAGGAAAGTGATGTTCTAAGGTCTCAATATCTCCACAATAAGAAGTCTTAAAACATTCAAATACAGCAATGAATAGAAATGAAACATGACAGTAGATAACTGCATTTAATGTTGCTTACTATCTCATAACATTAGCTGTATAGTACAAGACAAAACAGCTTCTTTTATCTATCAACATATCAAATATCTCTTATCTAAAAGCTATTTCAAAGTATTTTTCAAGCAAGTAAAACAATCATGTATTAAAGATTCCTCTTTAGAAACAGCTAATCATTTAAATAAAGAAGCAGTGCCTTAGTAACACAATATGTTTGCATAAACAGATAATAATTTCAGTTTGGACAAAACTTTATGCAAATTAGCCTTTTGAGGGAACGTGATAGTATCCTGCCTACTTCATAACTATTAAGTAATTCAAGTTCTATTTTCACCAATTTGTTTTTGTAATATGCAAATTAGGTATCGAACGATTCATTTTTAGCTTTGTAGACTGAGAATTTCTAATCTATACTACTTTCACTTCATTTGAAGTTTGGATGCCTCATAGAAATACTTTTTCAAAACTTTAATGTATGACTAAAGTATGTAAAGTTGATATCTTGCCCAAAAGTTGGGAAAATCCACACTATGCATAAACTAGTGTTTGAAATTTCCTGATGTATGATACTTGATATTGCCCTCAAAAAATCCTATTTACTTTTTGTTTCTTTTGATCATATGTTCCTCAATTTTAGACTAAATTACTGTAAAATTATGCTTGGTAAGGTTTAAAGGTCTATCAATTTTCCAGGCATAATAATTCAACAAACTAAGATATGAAACATTGGCATTTAAGAATGTGAATACTTCACAAAATTCAAGCGAAATGTTCATTTAAGTCCCTGGTTTTACCATTTAGATGGATCAAAATTAACCTCTCTTGAGATGATTGAAAGCTTTTTTAGCAATCACCACATGAATTTGTCTAGCAACAAAATCTGTATTAAGTGGGGCAAAAATGTAGTTAAATAGCAGTGCACAATCATGCAGCTAATGTAATATACTTCACAAAACAAATTTCTGCACACACAGACTGAGTGATGGCAAAATGGTGAACAAAAATTGCGCTTTCGGGTACACTAGGGGCTTTGTTAATCCGTTTCCCGTTACCCAAAATGGTTAGCAAACAGGTTTTTGTTCATTCCCTTTTGTTAAAACCTCAAAAGATCAAGAGAAGTGCCACAAATGGATCAAAGCTTGTGGCAGACCACATGAACATCTAAATGTCAATGCATAGGTAATGCACTGATTGTGAATTCGGGTTTGTTTATCACACCTAGTTACTGCGTTGCTATGGTGGGGGTGGCTTATTTCCTTAATTGGTGGGTTAATTAAGCTGCTGGTGACTACATATTTGAATATAAGAATTACCCCCAAGTAACTGTAAATGAATATGAAAACATTCCCATGAAAACCAGACTGAATTTAAAGGAATCTGAGTATTTTTACTTTGATCCAATTCAATCATAACAACTTCCACAAATGTTGCTTAATTCATTTTTATTTGAAGTCACAAAGAGCTTACTGCAGTTGAAAACCTAAAAGCTGTAAGCTTGCAGAGCTCTGTTCCACAAGCTTGCAAAGCTCTGTTCCACAAGCTTGCAAAGCTCTGTCCCACAAGCTTGCAAAGCTGTCCCACAAGCTTGCAAAGCTGTCCCATAAGCTTGCAAAGCTCTGTCCCACAAGCTTGCAAAGCTCTGTTCCACAAGCTCTGTCCTACAAGCTTGCAAAACTCTGTCCCACAAGCTTGCAAAGCTCTGTTCCACAAGCTTGCAAAGCTCTGTCCCACAAGCTTGCAAAGCTGTCCCACAAGCTTGCAAAACTCTCTTCCACAAGCTTGCAAAGCTCTGTTCCACAAGCTTGCAAAACTCTCTTCCACAAGCTTGCAAAGCTCTGTTCCACAAGCTTGCAAAGCTGTTCCACAAGCTTGCAAAGCTCTACTCCACAAGCTTGCAGAGCTATGTCCCACAAGCTTGCAAAGCTCTGTCCCACAAGCTTGCAAAGCTGTCCCACAAGCTTGCAAAGTTCTGTTTCACACGCTTGCAAAGCTTCCATCATTAGGCTCATTTGAAGACTGTGTGCCTTCATAAACAGTCCCGTTCGTATTCCCGATCAGGAAACAGTTTTGGTCTCAAAATCAGGAGATACTTTATGGAAGTATCCCACAATGCATCTATCCAAATTCAAATTGTGTATAGAAATAACATAAGGATCAGACAAATTTCAAGTGCGGGAAACTCAACTCCACGAAGGGTTTAAATTTTTCTTCACGATATGAAATAATCACATATTAATTATATTTTTACCATGCGCTTTTAAAATTGACCGTGGAATTTTCGAGAAATTTGAAGAAAATGAGTGATTTCTTATTATGCCTACCGTTAGGCAGTCGCGCTTTAATCAATATTTTTGAAAAAGTTTTGTTCGAGAATTATTTTCGACTAATATTGTAACATATATTATAAGAGTCAAATTACACTTTTGGATCATCATTTTATTTATATATTACAGAGTTTTAAGAAATAATACACACATAAAGTGACTACACCAAAGACTATGGGGAAGCTTCATTATTGAATAGACTCATAATGCGCATGTTCCGATCTCCCGAACGGGCAAACTCTGAGATCTCCCGATCAGGAGTACAAACGGACTGATAAAGGTTCTAAATGTAAGCTCACAGCACGCATGGCAGGCTTAAGAGAGAGTTGAACACACAATTACAATGACGGGGTCGTCGCCTGCGTATTCGGTTATGATAGTAACAATGCTATCACGAAACGCTTAATACGACCCGGACGAGAACACAGGTACGACGTACGGACAGACATAACATCGACAACCAAGTCAATGTCCACGGCCTTTGATAACCAGTTGTGGTGCACTGGCGTGTCTACCCACCCCAGGATTGAACCCGGGGCCTCGTGGTCTGTAGACAGGTATGATAACCGCTACACCACAGTAGGTAGATAAGGCAGGCTTAACACAAGCTCACTATGTAAAGGTTATTCAGCCATACTTCCTATTTTTGTTTATGTTCCAAAAATCTATAGCATTTTCTGTGCAGAAATCATATCCGACAAAAACACAAGGGCATGATTGAAGTTTTCTAGACCTTTCAAATCTGTATCATGAACTTCTGACTACATCATTGTCCCTATCAAATTGCATTTGTTTACTGAAGAGATTAATTTCCATGCTATAAACGTAGGGTTTTGGGGAAAGCAATTACAATATGCTCATTTCTGGAAAGAAAACCTGTTGGGACAAGAAAACAACTCTTATATTCAAATAACAGTTTATAAAGGATGTTTGCCCAATATAGTTTGCAAGCCATACCATCAGATCGAATTTGTGTTGTCGTGTTTCACTTTTTTAGGCATATGCCAGGGAAAGTACACTTAAGTCACAATGACTTGTTTTCAGTTTGTACCTGATGAATTTGCCAGGATGGGAAGTGGATGAATACTGACCTGGTTAACACCCTGCTCTTTTTCAGAAGTGTTCAGAGAACCAAGCAGGCGGTGAAACTCTTACCATCAGGCCCGATGGCTTTACATCCCCTCCAAAGGACGGTGAGCGCCACCCAACCATTTTTGGCCACTTTTCACAACGGTCAGGTGGGGAAAAGGTGTGATGCAGAAGATGAACCTCTGCGCTTGATGTCAGCGTATATCGTTCTGCATATCTGTGGAAAAATCGCTGCTTAAATTGCCGTTGGACTTGAACCTGGGACCTCCAGCATCTGTCGTACGCTCAGCCGACTGAGCTACCTGCCTCTGATATAAGCCTCGTAACATTAAATAAGAGACTCGCCCTAATGGCCAAACTTGTGCTGAAACATTTTTCGTTCTTTGTGAAAATCTGGCTGATTTGCATTAAAGGGGCACTAACAAATCAAATGCTTATCTAGCACGCAACGGTACCGCAAATTTCTGGTTAATATGAATATTCAAGTAAGCTTTGCCCTCACGTCGTCTGTGGGCTATGCTATGAAGTTTATCGATCTTTTGTGGATGATATTGTGAAATTTGCATATACAAGCACCCTCACTTTTCGGTCTAGTGCTCCTTTAAATTTTAGTAAAAAGTTTTGCAACTTGAAGGGGAAAATAATTGCAGTGACCTTATTTAGTTAGCTTGTGGGGATATACCTGCTTTGCCAATATAAATGTTTTAATTTCTTGGGAAATTTTAGCTGATTTGCATAAAATATTGGAGTAAAAACTCACCACCAAAGGGAATGTCGTTTTTTTCTCTTTTATTTCTTGTGAAATTCTGACTGATTTGCATTGAAAAAATTTGCCATCAAAGAGAAATTATCATGGAGACCTTACTTGTTTTGCTCGTGTGTGTGTGTGTGGTGTGTGTGTGGAGGGGGAGGGGGGCCTCTTCACCCAGTTCATATAGATGTCTCTACTTACTGCAATTGCAAGATCTACTATATGTGGAGTGTGTATTTTGCAGTGAATATGAATATCAACTACTTGCCATCTATTTTTTGAAAACTATTTCAAACTTTTAAGTGTGTGGCCACTAATTAGATGGAAAACACTATATCGTTCATATGGGATTGAAGGGAAATGGAAGTTCTTAAAGGATTAGTTCAGTGGTCAAAGAAGTCCATCCTATATGAAAGAGGACTTCAAAAGAAACTTAAGGAGATATTCAAATTTAAAGTTTGGTATTATTCATGTAGAAACGACTGAAATCAGACTAGTTGTGTTTTAAAGAAAGTTTATATAATTCTTCCACTATTTAAATTATTTTCCCTCAAACTTTCTTCATGTGTATTATAAAAACCCTTCATAGATTAGGTTTTACTACTTTTTTGACATATCCAATGGTTTTTAAGTCCCAAAATTGCAGGACAAAATATGATAGAATACATAAAGACTTTAAGGAATCTGAGGCTATGACATCACAACTAGTCTGATTTTAGTCGTTTCTACACAAATGATACCAAACTTTAAACTTAAACATCTCCTTAACAAAATAAGATTTTTGAATGCTTCACCAATTTGTTTCTTTTGAAGTCCTCTTTCATATCAGATACACATGTTGACCACTGAGCTAATCCTTTAACAATCTTTAAAAATCCATACATAACACAAGAATACTGAAAAGCATATGAATTATACCTAAAAAACTTCCAAACAAAAGTTTAAACCAAGCATATATAAAACAAAATTACCCCGCTAAACGTAGCGGGGATATTTACGAGAGTTGTACTTGAGAGAGAGAGAGAGTTGAACACACAATTACAATGACGGGGTCGTCGCCTGCGTATTCGGTTATACTAGTACAAATGCTATCACGAAACGCTTAATACGACCCGGACGAGAACACAGGTACGACGTACGGACAGACATAACATCAACAACCAAGTCAATGTCCACGGCCTTACCTTCCATGCTATTAATATGCAATCTGGTCACATGACCTGATTCTAACCGACCCTAAAAAACGCAGTAACCAGCCAAGCCCTGACCTCAATAATACCTCTGTACTACCACCTCACTCAACATTTCACCGAGGCCTGAACGAGACCGGAGGCGGGCGGGATGCATAAAAGGTAAGTATAACTCTCGTAAATATCCCCGCTACGCTTAGCGGGGTAAATTTACTTCAAGTTATACCTTACCTTCCATGCTATTAATATGCAATCAAATTGCAACCGAGGATAGGAAGGAAGGAAGTTCAGGTCGCAGCACATTTTTTTTTTTTTTTTTAATGGCTGGTACGAAAACTCACACTAATCGAATCCCGTTTAAAGGACAAAATTCCTTCTCCTCTTAAGGATGAAAGACCTCAGAGTGGGAAGAACTAAAACATAGTAAACCACGTCTAGTCACAGTCAAACCGAACAAGGCACCATTCGTTGACAGTAACGGAGGCTAATATCGAATGAACCTGAGCCAAAAACTCAGAAAACAAGCCAACCGGAAGAGCGTTTGGACACAATATGAATATCAGCAAAGTGTCTACAAAAAACGCCACAAACCACACCGGATTCGTCCGCGAGACGGAACCGGCTAGTAAACTACGATTGGGAACGAAGCGTGTACCAACTAAAACGAATTGAAGAAATCCCGGACAAGGGAAAAATTCGTTAGTGCGTAACCGCGTAAGAGCAAAAGTTAGCGGGGTAACACGAATGTCGAAAAGTGAGTCAGACCAAAAACAAGAGAAAAACCGCGAAAAGCGTTTTCCCGAATGGCGGCACGAGAGAACCCGTGAAAAGGGGCTATGCCCTGAACCCGGGGGCATACCGCGGCCGTTCTATAAACAGATCAGACTACTTGGAAAGAAAATTACTGGACGATCTAACGGAGGAAGATGACGCATGACACACTACGAAAGATCTCCGTGTAACTTTCCAGTGGTCGCGAGTCATAGACCGTAGACCCAACTGGAAAAACCTCGGTGGATAGCTGGAAGTTATCCCAGAGCTCATGACTGAACCAAGTTTGAGAGAGGGCCCACCTCCACAACAGGGAGGGGGGTGAACAACCTCTCAGAAAAACCATGCTACGTCGAGGAAAGGCGGACTAAGGCCACATCATCGAACGAAGCGCTCCGCAACTGAGAAGCATTCCGCCGGAGCCCGGGAAAGAGACAAAGATCGTCCCTGACCCAAGGCCCGAACGTGAAGCCTGCAAGGTCTTAAGCAGCCGAGGGAACAGCAGTGAGCCTGGGAAAGTGGGCGCTATCGGCCGTACGTCACCTAGCGTAGCATACTTGGTACTAGCATGAAAGGCGGAAAACGTAACCCACATAGTTGAGTTCTGAAGAAAACAAATGCGTCGACCCTGAAACCCGCGGGTCAGGAGAAAGGACACAAGAAAAGATAGCTTGCGATCATCCAACATTACTGAACTAAACCAATGGCTAGCGAGTTTAAAAAGCAGGCCGTTAATATAAAACGTATACAAAAAGGGCTGCAAACCGTGTAAAGCTGTGAGACGGTTTTGGGTCGTAAGACAGCGGAGCCGTACAACATAGTCGACGGCACCAAAGCGGTGTCTGAAAACTGTAGCAGTTGCGGAACCGCGTAGCTCCAGGCCACTCCTATCAACAACGAAATTTATCTAAGAAGTTGACTGGAAAAACGTACTACGTATAGCAACAACCTTGGAACTGCGGAGCCTACGGCTATAAGTGTGGAGAAAACTAATACCGTATGTATGTACGGGTAGTTAAGTTACAGGCCGTAAAGCCGCATTGAACTGCTTAAAGGTGTTAAAGTATGGAATGAACTATACGTGCAGTTGTTTTTAATAGCTACCCTGATCGTGAGGTTGTCTATCAAAAGGCCACCTATGTCAAGAAAAGTATCTATCATGGGGTTAATTTTGACAGGGGGGTGTAACGTACTACGTCAACCGTATGAGTCGTAAACTCCAGCACTGGGGTAGAAATCACGAAAGAGTAGACATCCTGTGTATACTACATGGACCGTTAATTCCGTTAAACACCCTTCACCACGGAGCTGAGAAGCGCGTGGCTACTGGGGAAACTTACGCCGTACAAAGTATGCATCCCCATGAAGTATTATAGAGCCATTATGGGTCTACAAAGGCGTCAGCATGACAAGTAAAAACCACTAGTCATCCGCCAAGTTTGTCTCTGTTCACCACAAAGCAAAATGCTAGTAGCTACGCGAGGGGGACAACTGGTACTGGTACGTGTCCCTAACGTAATAGCTATCAGTACAAAAGAACCGTCTAGGTCTACGATAGCGTTAACGTACGTACTACATCCGTAACGTGAGTCGTTACCTCAGTATACTTCTATTTACTACGGGGCCACCGAGTAAGTGGCTACGCGTAGGAAGTTGTACTCCGTACACGTTCCTGGAGAGAATAGCTAAAAATATACTGGGGCCGTATGGAATACAGAGGAGTTCACGTGCTACGCAAGCTATACGAGTCGTAAACTTAGTTTGTTTCATCACGGAGCTACGAAACTGGTAGCTGCGTGGGGAAGAGGGGACTACCGTCGTACTCAGTACGTGTCCCGTAGGAAAAACGGCCGAGGAACTCTGTAGCTCATGGCTACTAGTCCTCTACCACACAGCTGCGCTGCAGGTGTAGGCCGTTAACTCAGTTTGTCTATATTCACTACGGAGCGGCTACGCGTGGGGGACTGCCGTCGAACGCTAAAAGTGTCCCGGTAAGAAAAAAACGACCCCGGAACACTGCAACACGCGGCTAACGGTCGCAATATCCCGGAGTTCCGTTACCCAGGTTTATCGTACATTGTACATAAAACCGCGTCAATATCTGTATAATTTGAGCGGAACGTCTCGTGTGACGCAAAAATCATTTTCAGAGAAACCGTATGGAACCGTCCGCCCCGTAACAACAAGCCGCGGAACCGTATGGATCACGGAATCGTCCAATGGAACCGCCCGCCCCGTAACAACAGGCCGCGGAACCGTATGGATCACGGAACCGACCCACGGAACCGCCCGCCCCGTAACAACGGGCCGCGGAACCGTATGGATCGCGGAACCGTATGGATCACGGAACCGTATGGATTACGGAACCGTATGGATCACGGAACCGTATGGATCACGGAACCGTATGGATCACGGAACCGTATGGATCACGGAACCGTATGGATCACGGAACTGTATGGATCACAGAACCGCATGGATCACATCACAGAACCGCATGGACCAGTCTCTATGGAACCGTCCAATACCCGAACACGGGCTGCGGAATCGTCCAATGGAATCGTCTCTGAACTTTTTTAACTCTAGGTGGCGTTCACTTGGAATGTCACCTAAGCGCAACGCCACTGAGCTAATCATTCTCGATAAAATTCCTGAAAAGAGAAGAACAAATATCCATGCGTACATACACAAATACGGTTAAGTAACTATGACCTTACGATCACGCTAAAGAGAGACGAGGCATAGCAGATAAGTACAGCAAAAGAAAAATTTTAAACAGAAAAAATCTCTCTTTGAATTTTTTTTTAAAACCCGAGAAAACGCATCCAACGTAAAAACTTTACAAGCGTCGGGGTAACGTGGAAAACACAAACCACTGAGTACTTGATGTCTGTAAAGATAAAAAAAAAGATTAGTTTCCCTTTAAATAGGATGTCGGAAAGACCCCCTCCCGGTCTCTCCAACGCCCCAAAAACCAAGCTTGAAAATTAAAAACTTTGTCTCTAATTTATGTAAGAAAAACAAAAATATTCATACGCTGGTAACGTTAAAACAAAAATAAGCTCTCTTGTAACAACTGTAGCTCCTTGGAGTTGTTAGAGGCCGACTCCGCGAACACCCAACATGCGCCAAAATCGAAAAAAAGAAAAAGGCCTAATGCATACGAGAACCTGTACTGATATATCCTAATGTGCTAATACAATACATAGTATAACGCTAGGCTCTGCATAAGAGAACGTGTACTGAAATATCCTAACGTGCTAATACACTATACATAGTATAACGCTAGGCTCTCCTCGTGGAGGGTGGGGCCGAGGGTGAAAAACACCTAAACCCTGGGGCAAGAGATCCCCTAGACAGGCACACCTGGTGCTCTAGGACCTAAAACACCCGCCACGAGAGTAGGACGCTCTCGAACTAGCCACTCGCTTTGTACGAATGGAGACAAAAACCGGCTATCCTAAGTGTAGGCTACACTGGTAAAGTCGTGTAGGTCGGCCGAAGATTCTCGGACCCATGGCTACCTCGTCCTTACCTCGAAAGACTTGAAAAGGCGAGCCGGATGAGAAAGGGCAGCGTAAAAACCCTCCAGGTAGAAGCTGCAAAGGAGAAAAGAGTTAGAAAAGGTTAAATTAATAAAAATAAAATGACCAGATTCAGCGATGTTAGTGCAAACAACGCGCTGAAAAAGAGTGAGGTGGTAGTACAGAGGTATTATGGAGGTCAGGGCTTGGCTGGTTACTGCGTTTTTTATGGTCGGTTAAAAGTGCGTTAGAATCAGGTCATGTGACCAGATTGCATATTAATAGCATGGAAGGTATGGTATAACTTGAAGTAAATTTTACAATTTATAAAAAATAAAACAAAATGTTACCAATTGTGAAGAAAATGGTTGTATTTGTCCTTCTTCAAACTAAAAAGGCAAAATTGAACAAATATTGCAGGGGCATAGTAGGATCTTGGGAAATTTGTTAATCCAGGACCTCACACAGTCATAATTGTGTCATGATAAAATTGAACTTAATTTAATCAAATGAAAACATTAAATTAAAAAAAAAAAAAAAATCCCCAATTTTGCATTGATTTTCATTTTTAGTTATAACAATATCATTTTCAATTCAACATTTCAATGTAATATGACAATTGATACGGATGCTCCAGTTTTATTATACAAAAAGAACACAAAAAGAAACCTTTCATTTTTTGGCTATTTACTTGGATAAATTACCACAAGAAAACATCAACAGCAATGCAGATTTTTCAAAAAGATACGCTAGACAGAAAGTGCCATAAAGTTAAGTCTACATTTATAAGAATACCTGGACTATAGGCCTAAAGCGGCGATTCTTAATAGGCGGCCCGCGGGCCAAATCTGGCCTGCCAGACAATCCACTCTGGCCCGTGAACAATAGTTGTAGCGGGAAAAAAATCTGAATGAGATCGGGAAAAATCCCAAAATACTTGTTTATTTTGGGTTTTCCCTAGGCAGATCTGCGCACTATAACATCAGAGCTTATCAAGCAAAATGTTATCTTCAGTTCCCTTATAAAAATGTGCAGACTTGCGGCTTGTCAAAGGAAGGCTGAAAAGAGAAACGGTGACATCCTTCTTATCGCACATGCTCTCAGTTTGTTTGTATTCAGGGACTGTTTTGACAGGTTTTGTTTGTCAAATGATGTTTGTTTTGTCATGCGATTGGCCCACGGCCTGAGGCTGTTGTGAAATGATGGCCCTTCAAAAAAAATTAAGTAAGAACCCTTGGCGTAAAGGATTGGATAGTTTTAGGATTATAAAAACTTTTGCCAATTCTCATGATGCAATACCCTGCTTCATCATATTTTCCAATTAAATTTCCATGTAATTACAGTGTCCCATTTAAAGCAATCTTCAACTAAAACTATATTCTTCCCCCAAAAAAAAAAAAAAATGGTTTCATCTTATTAAACAGAGTAAAAATTGCTTTTGCATGTGTTCTGCTTGGCTTGTCTAACTGTAGAACTGTTATTAACATAACTGTTTTGCTGAATTAGTTACTGTGATTTTTGAATCTGCGACCATACAAACTGACCAATCATGTAAAATCGGGGCTGCCCACCTGAGCTCAGTTTTTATTCAACTTGAACAAATCATTTGCTTAGCAGCCTAGGAGAATGCAAATTTTCAGCCAGACAGACAATTTTTATCTGTTTCTGCCCATTGGAAAATTCTAGTGTATCAGTCAAATTTGCATAATGCACACTCACTTCAAATATCCTAGAGGTTAATGTTTGCTGGTCAAGTTGCCTTTAGACCGAATTTCTAACCCTTCTTACACTAGGCTAGTAAGGAGGGGCTAGGGGTCTGGTCAAGTTGGTCCAACCAGTTACACTAGGCTAGTAAGGAGGGGGAGGGGTCTGTGGTCCACTCAGTGGGGGCCTGTGATCTAATGACCTGCTCTAGATGATAGTTAAACTCTTCACCCTAATGCCTGCTCCTGACAAGGGTTAGAGAACTAATGCTTAACATGATGGAGATGGTGTCCTTGCCAACCATGTGATGAAAGTTAAACCCTTCATTTTTTTCCGACTTTACTGCTCTATACTATGCTTTCAAAGGTTTAAGATTTTTCTCTGCTTTTCAGATTTAATTCCTAAGTATATTTACCATAATAATAATATGACAATTGGCAAGTCATAAACTCTACAAAGAACCTTCATTTCCAATTTTCTACAAAATTTATTTTTCCCTTCCTAACTAAAACATGTACATGAAATCCATTTGATATATAAGATGTTAAATACCATGTCAGATTTCCATGCAAGTTTTCTTCTTTCCAAAAATAGAAGTAGTTTCCCAGGCTCCAGCCATTGATTTTGTACTTTTCAGACCTTTATGATGTTCTACATCATTCATGAAGCAATATATCTTTCCTTAGGAAAAATGGTCCGTCAATCATTCACAGTTAATGCACACATCACCTCAAGCATATGAAACACAACTATTTTTATCACCAGTTTGCAAACAAATTTCTCCCACTAAAACACTTAACACAGATGAGTGATTTCAATCACAAAAGTGCCCTGATTACTCAGCACTGGCTTTCTGTAATCTTATACACACAAATAACCTTGGGCTACTTGACTGTGGTGTGCATGGGAATGGCAGGTAAATAATCATTGTTTTGGAGAGGAAACACAATACACTGAACAGGAAGTCGGGTTGGTAATTACCATACCCGAGTTTTCAGGATTAACTCAGGAGTCGGGTGCAAGTAGGCTTAAAGAGAAACTTTTCAACATGTTGATTGTCATGCAAATAGTCTATCCCTTCTTTCTAAAGAAAACTCTTGCCATTAAGAATTTTACACACTAATTAATAGTCATAAAAGCTTTGGTTATTGGCAAAAATCGATATTTTTTTCAGTCAACTATGAAATCTTTAAACAACATAAACAGCACAAACAACAAAGTTAAATAATAAGAAAAAGTTTCTATACACCTCTACGTATCACCAGCGTCTTCTAGACAACGCCTATCGCTCCTCATTTACATATATATATATGCACTTCTATCTTTTATTTTACAAGTCTCATCTGTTAATTTTTCTCATGTACACACTTAGAAACCCGTCTCTGATGCAATGGTCTATACACTGTACATTACAAATCTCAAACCCTACAAAAAATAAATAAAACGTTTATCTCAACATCTCTATAACATTTCTTAGTATCTTGGGGTTACTGTTTTTTTTTATTGACAAACATAAAGTATAGTACATGTATACATAAAAAAGTTTTCGAAGAGAGAGAACATGCTTTGTGATATCTAAATAAATGGAATAAGTCACAAAACCCAGTACAAAGATTAATAATAATATTATTTTTATATAAAGATTAGAAAGAACACATATCCAAGTCCTATCAAAACCTGTCTAGACGACAAAGGAACTTCATGTGAAGAGAATATCTATTAATAAAATATGATATTTATTTTTATATATAGCTACTATAAAGTATTTCCTCCATCAAACTGATGACGCTATATACACATCTGTCAGGTTTAACAAATGTTACCTTTCTATAAAATTCATTTGACTTGAATATGAAAATTTTCTTTTCCAAATGACCTATAAAGTATATACGTTTTAGTTTACATTTCTACAATTTATTAAACAGCTTCGCAAATATGAATGGCAAAAACATAAAATCTTATTAAGAGGGATTTCATCAGTTGACTCTAAGTCCACCGGAAGCCATTTTGTAGGGAAGGGCATCAATGCATTTTACACGTCTTCGCACAGCTCAGTCACATCACATGTACAACAAACAAACTGCATGCTAAGCTACCTACCAGTTCAGCAAATTTTACTGATTGCAGTTTTTTTTTGTGGATTCCCATTTTACTTCATGTTTTCTTTAGGTTTTATATATTCACCAGGAATACGAAGAGAAACTTTTACATGTACGCCATCTGATTGTTTGTTATACTCATACAAAGCCTTCATACCACATATAAAGAGCTCGCTGCAAATAGTGTAAACCGTAGGTTGAATGCCGTCACATTGTACAGTAGAAACTCACTTCAATCATAATCAGATGGGAATGAAAAAAACCCCCATCTTTTTATTCCCCGGCACACATCTACTAGTGCAAAAAATGGCACAGGAAGATTCAGGCATAATTATCTTACAAAAATAATCTTATCTAACTACATGCAAACATATGTAAATCTAATTAAGTGTACATCAGACAACTCATGTCCCCACCCTACAAAATGGCAATGTAAACTAAGTCATGTGACCTCATGACGTCAGCTGAAACACCCTTATACAGAATGATTTCTTAGACCTCATAGAAATCAGCCATTACAGATTTTCATCATATCTTAAAGAGGCACTAGACCAAAAAATTGAGGATGCAATTTTCTAGAGACTTAAAATATTCAACAAAGCTTTTGGACCCATGTGGTGAGCTACAGAACTTTTCTTACATCAATATTTATACCAAGTAGTTATCTAAGATCCATAAACAATAACATTCTATCACTTTAGAAGGCAAAACGTAATTGCTGATACTCAACATACTTTAAGACATACTGATACTATATACTTAGGTAAGACATAAAAGCGGTGCAAATTTCTTGCGGACAATGATGACTATTTTATTTTGAGATTGAAGCCAAGCAAAAAAAATAGTCCACTATGCACAGTTAGGGCCTACTAACAATAACAGTTATGATTCTTTCGTTACAATTGACCATACCTTCTGATATGCCTTTGCCTGTTTTGCTTTCCTTCTGTACGTAGGCCTATAACTGTCTACACAATTTACAACTTTTTATTAAAGAAATGTATCAAAATAAGCTAAAATCTACATTTTCGTAGAGCCAAATGATTACTTTAAGCGAAAACGTACACGAGTGTAGGTTTGTTTTCCCCTTTGCAGCTGGTTGCCGCACGTAACCATTATTGTTACGTCACTGATACGTGGATTCCCAACCTTTAGAATGTTGGCACTCGACCAAGTCAACCACTTGGCACTTAACCAAGTCGACCACGAGAATTTGAACATCTGAAGTTGGATGGACAATCTTCTTCATATGGCTGGGCTTTGCACCGCTATTTCTAAAATTACACAGCTTTTCTCATAAGAGAGCCTTACCTTCCTATTGTTATACTTTGATTGAATTTGATGCTTTTTTACACAAGTCAGCTTTGTGCATTTTATTTCAAATCTTTACAGCAGTATGCAAGCCCCCTGCCCCCTCCCCTCTCTCCATTTAAAAAAAAAATTAAATCATTGTAAGCATCTTTCTTTCCAAAAAGAATTACAAACAATGCTAAGACACTTGTTTCTATTCCGTCAGTCTGACATGAGGTCCATTTTCTGCCTCATATGCTATGCTATGCTATTTTATATGCTATGGTGCAGAACATGTTGGATAGAGGCTGCCTGCTGAACAGCTGAATAATGAGGACTAAGTACAACCCAGGGTAAATGATAAAACATGTTCCCAATACAACATATTCAGATGCTATTTGCTTCATTAAAACATTTTATAGAATACCTATTATCATCAACTGGCCACAACTCAGTGCAGTCATACACTATATGTTCCAACTCAGGATAAATGACAACAGAGATATTCCATCTAAAATATATTCAGCTGCAATTTGCTTTCATTAAACCATTTAAATGATTAGTCCAGGGTTCAAGCATAAGTCCATCTTATATGAAAGAGGACTTCACAAGAAACACAATGGTGAAGAAAGATTTCAAGACTCTTACTTCATTAAGGAGATATTCAAGTTAAAAGCTTGGTCTTATCTGTGTAGATAATACTGGTGTATTAAGGCGCTTTATCAAGTATACATTATTATTACTATGGAAAGTTGGGGGGTCCTCATTTTCACATTCTTAACAATTGTTAATGTATTCTACAGAAAATTTATTTAACATTTTTATTATCTGAATTATTTTTCCTCGAACTTTCTTCAGGTGGTGAATTATAATTACCCATACTAGATTCTGTTTTACTACTCTCCTGACATATCCAATGGTTTTTAAGTCACAAAATCGCAGGACAAAATAGTATAGAATACATACAGACTTTGGGGAATTTGAGGCTGTGATGTAACAACTAGTCTGATTTTAGTCGTTTCTACACAAATGATACCAAAGATTGGACTGAAATATTTCCTTAACGGAATAAGAATTTGGAATGCTTTCTTCACCATTTTGTTTCTTTGAAAGTCCTCTTTTATGTTAGATGGACTTGTTTGAACCCTGTACTAATCCTTTAAGAATCTCTATCATAATGAACTGGCCACAACTCTGTGCAGTCAGTATTGCATTTTCATCTTGCTTCAAATAGTATTTTCTCCTTTTTTTTCTGTATGGTTTGTCTGTTTATTTATGTTAAAGCTCAAACGTCCACCAGACATTGTTAATGAGAATAAAAATGGAATATACGTCGAGTTTAAACATGAAATGACATGAAATCACCTAGGCAAGGATCTCAGGTGTTATATTGGTATCTGACATAAACATACCTACGATCTCGGACAAAACTGCTTCATACTTTTTTTTCTTCCCCTTATACCCCTGTTCAATGCAGATATATCACCAAAAACCTTTCTTCCCAATCACATACCAACATTAAATAGAAGTGGAAGGGGGAAAGTACTTTTTCCTCCCCCTTATAACCCCGTTTAATGCAGATATATTACCAAGCAGATATATTACCAAAAACCTTTCTTCCCAATCACATACCAACATTAAATAGAGGTGGAAGGGAAAAAGTACTTTTTCCTTCCCCTTATACCCTAGTTTAATGCAGATATATTACCAAAAACCTTTCTTCCCAATCACATACCAACATTAAATAGAGGTGGAAGGGGGAAAGTACTTTTTCCTTCCCCTTATACTCCCGTTTAATGCAGATATATTACCAAAAACCTTTCTTCCAAATCGCATACCAAAATTGAATAGAGGTGGAAGGGGAAAAACGACTTTTGTCTCTGATTATAGTAGCTACAGTCTGGTCTTAAAAGCTTTCTTTTTATTTCAAGGAATTCAGTGATTTCCCTATTTTTGTGTTTAATTTGTTTCGAAGTACTCTGTGCATATTTTATTCCAGCTTTTGACTGATTCATCATTATGCTCCTAATGATACCACAGGAGATGTACAAATAATGAAAGCTGATCGACACATATTCGACTCTGCAGTTTATGATTTGACACACATTTGACTTTGCAGTTTATGTTTCTAACGAAGATTTTAAATTCATTTTGTTCAAAGTTACCCAACATGGAACTACCCCAAAAAACCACACTCATGTTCCTTGTTCTATTATTGATCTTGGCAGGTGTTAAATAATCTCATCTCTGCCAATTATTAAGTAATAAATATATATCTCATTGTCATTGACTGTTCAAGCACACTAAGTAGATGTAAAACTGATCTTTTGAGTGGTACATAATCATAGAAAATTGTCACATATTGAATTTAAAAGATCACGAGACCCCGCAATATGCGGATTGTGGAAATTAAAGGAATAGTGCAATAGTTAGTCGTATGTCTTTCTTGTATGATACAGGCACACAGAACTGTGACAAAAAATATTTGTGACGTCGCTGTTCACAAAGTAGACTACCCAGTTGGTAATTCACTTTAAAATGCATAAATTTACATACATAACAAAACTCATAAGAGTACAACACATACATCAATAACACTTGTAATTTATATCATATATGTCACAAACTTACAAATTTTCAACAACCATTACAAACTATTTCAAAAGATTATTGCTCTGAATTTCATGGTATGTGCTACATAGGTGTAAGAAATGGGGTGAAGGGAGGGGGGAAAAGTGCCCCTTGAGACAATTCTAACTTCCTGGCTGAAACTGCAGGTAAAATCAGGAATGATTTTACATGAAGGAAAATGTCTCAGTACATCTCAGAAGGTTACCCTGTTAAGAGGAGACCTCCCGAAGGGCAGCAACATTTGATGGAAAAAGAACTTTTAGCAGTGCATTTTTTTACATATGGAACCTAATTTGTTGAGGCTCTTACCCCCTGACAGGTGACCCATCATATACCCCTGATGTACTAGGTCCAGTTTCTCTTACTTGCAAATTCTATAACTTTCCAAGAATTTAAGAACAGATGGAAACCCTGTCTTACAGGCATTCAAATATGATGTAAGTACACTAAGTTCTTACCATAGTTTAATCACTAAAGAATGTGTAAAGGTTTCTAAATTCGGTTGTTTAGCATTAATACCATATTTCAACAATTGTTCTTTTTAAAACTTGTAGAGATATTCAGCTGTAAGGTTGCTCTCTCCCCTCCCCCACTCTGTTACTAAGTTTTCTTATTTTAATGTCTGAAGAAAAAAAAAAACTACCAATTCCTTAATTTCTAATGATCGATAATTTAAATACCACTTCAATATAACCCATTTCATATTACCCTCAGAAGTGCACACATCCCATTAAACCATTTGATAATCGGCTTGTTATGTACTTAAGCACGCCTTGTCTGCTTATACATCTTTACCATTCAACAGCAGTCAAACCAAATCTCTTATATAAACTTATCCCAATAAAGAGTCTTTACACACTAAAATAATATATACATTGACAGGTGCTGGACCGTGGCAGCAAGTCTCTACACCGGAGCAATTATTTCAATCTGCAATGAGTTGACGCTTTATTATAATTTGTCACAACACAGGCTTTCTTTCCAGACTGACACCATCCACTCATCACACAAAAAATGTCAACAGTCCCAAATATTAAATTGAAGACACCTGTTGCTAACACATACAATGACAAAAAAGTAAGGCTTTCGCGTGCATGATTTAGGGAATACGCTTTGTGTCAAAATAAATTTAAAGGTTTTAAAATTTGTTGAATAAGAGTGTGTGATATTTCACACAATTTTCCATTTGTTTATATTACATCTGCAATGGATACCAAGTGTCAAATCACTGTAAAAGTCAACTGCGAAACTGATGGTCAATTGACCCAAACTCTAAAAAAATGTTAGAATAATTGTGGTTTGACTGAGTAATTTAAATTTGAGTTAAATTCTACCAAAATAAAAAGTTGCAATGACTTGCCATTTGCATTCCACAAACATGTGATGAGCTCAGTGTTGAATTGTCATTAATTATCCATGCAGAAACTAACTTTGTTTGACTCTATAGCTTTCTTTCAAGAAAATGTGAATGCTTTCAATTTACATAGTTGAAATAGCTACAGAGGTCAGGTTTGGTAACAAATTATTCAAAAGATAAAGCCTTATTATACCTTGAAGTCAAGAGAATAAAAACTTTATTCCGAGGGGAGAGTTTACATAAAATATTACATAGAAGGTAGTCAACAAAAGTGATTAGATTCAACAGAAAGAAATCTTATACACTACCAATAAAATGTCACGGTGATTTCTGTCTCAAAATGATACAGCAAAGAGTGGAACCTTGAAGCAGTAGTATAACTGGATAAGGTACCTTTCCTTCTACCAAATAATTAGCTTATAACCCATCTCAATGCAGTTCCCTTAATTACCATACATTTTTTAAGTCTAGCAACAACTGGCAAATCAGTTCGCGGGTTAAAATGAAATTTCTGTGCCCACCGGTTTTTAAATTATGTTTCAAAACTTTGGCCACACAGTCAAAATTAATTGAGGTCTCCACACAGATGCAAAATTAATGACATTGTTAAGTTGTAGGCATATTCAAGAATTGTATTCATTCTAAACCCTTCAGTGCACTTTTAATAAGAATTGTGTTAGCAATTGGAAGGGGGAAATTAGAACCATTACAATTTGAGAAATGCAGCAGTCATTATTCCATCTCCACAGATAAAAAATACCAAGGTGTAAGTGCTGATATTGGTATGAATGATTTTATAATACACCTCAATTCTAACTTCAAAAATCAGAAAACTTTATTCTTTTTTAAAACCAGAAATATTAAACAATTATCACAAACTTCCAGTGACATGACAATCATGTTACCAGAGATATATTTCTGTATGATAATTGCAAACATAATCTAAATAATATGAATATTCATGGAAAGTATTTTACCAGTTATATTCAATAAGCATATCTCATATCCAGGACTACCTTGAAAAAGTGTGGCAAAATCCTATATCGGTTACAACATTCATTTGGCAAATTGTGTTTCTTGTAATACAACTTTATTCCATTATTACAATAACTGAAACTTTTACAATATTTTGATGATTTTATCAAATTGGTTTACATAATTGTAACTGAAAATATTCTGGTTACAATTTAGTGTTAAAAATAGTCCAAGAATAAAAAAGAAAATAAATTATGAAAAATAATAATCTAAGAAACGTATAGTTAAACTTACTTCATTGCACTCTATATAGCAATTTACTGCTATACTAAGATTTTTACAAAACCTGTTTCATGATACCGCTGAACTCGATTCCAAGATTATGAACCTGAAAGGTCATGCAACAACCTGAATATATTTTGATTCATTGCTTGTTGTGACTTGTGAGTGGGACGCGCTCTCTAAATTTTGAACAAAATATTACTGTTTTGACATAACAAGTGTCCACGCTCTAATGATCCCCCAACAAAAACATTTTTCTGCATTGATAGGCCAATCACATTGATATAATTGTCACACAGAATGGCCGATGTATAAACTAAAAGTTGGTACCAACTTTTTAAGTGTCATGAGCGCACACCTCCTCCTTACGCCCGGAAAGAGCTTCGGAAAAGCTCATTTCTGCCCTTACACTTAAGTATTATTTTTCATGGAAATGGGTGAGCAGAAAAATCATAAATGTTCTGACTTGTCTACCGACTCAATATTCAAACTCTTTGAATGCAAACCAAACAGTTTTCAAAAAGTGATTTACGGGTGGGAACTTCCACTGAGATCACAGCACTGTTTTGTGTGGTTACCAGCTGCAGAGACACTCATCAGAGAAAAGAAATTGGATGGCACAAAACTGATTTCAAACTATTTTGTGGCTGCTTATTTCATCAAATATGGTTATACTCAAATTTGAGTTCTGACTCAAAATATTCAAAAATTGTTAAAATTAGGTCAAACCTGTGATGAAGTACACTGAAGGCATCTAATAGATCTTTATGTGATTCTTATCAATTTTCTATTGTGACTTTGTGCTAATATTCTTGATCATGTCATGTAGACACCCACTGATTTAAACACCTGATATTCAGTCTAACAATAGACTTCTTGGTCACTTGTCTAAAGCACCTTGACCTTATTTCAATGACAGACACCTGCTATAAAATAACCCAACCCATAGCTTTATCACAAGATGCAACCACCTATTTACCATGCATACTTAAATGCATGAACAACCTTTCAGCTTACAAGTTTTCAATGACACACACCTGCTATAAAATAACCCAACCCATAGTTTATCACATGATGCAACCACCTGATTACCATGCTTACTTAAATGAACAAACCTTTTGGCTTACAAGTATTTCAATGACAGACACCTGCTATAAAATAAGCCAACCCATAGTTTATCACATGATGCAACCACCTGACTACCATGCATACATAAATGAACAAACCTTTTAGCTTACAAGAGTTTCAATGACAGACACCTGCTATAAAATAACCCAACCCATAGTTTATCACATGATGCAACCTCCTGATTATCATGCATACTTAAATGAACGAACCTTTTAGCTTATAAGTATTTCAATGACAGACACCTGCTATTAAATAACCCAACACATACTTTATCACATGATGTAACCACCTGATCACACTGCATACTTAACTGCATGAACAGCCTTTTAGCTTACATGTTGGATGACTGGTGCGTAGCATAACACTTAACTAGTACCAAGTGCCAAGAAAGAGGCTCTGTGAAATCATCCAATCACGTGTGCTCCCGACTTCATCTTCTGCCACTTGTTAAATGCCGCCATTTTTTACTCCAAGGAAAGCTAAAATATAGTCTTCACACAGTAATTGTTCGCAGGGCACTCACCTAAGAAAAAAACAAAGAGAAATTTTAATTTTGTTTTTGGTCATACTTATTCTAAATGCATGTGCTGCTATATGTACCATGGACTGTGAACTCTAATTAAAAACAATTGTGTACCAAGGACTTGCATAGGTCATGCATGAATGCATCAATTGAGTAATAACTGTATTTCATAAACAAAAATATATGCAATCTAAATGCATCAAAAATAGTTAGCACTCTGAAGGTTGTAAGGTCTCGACCAAAAACATGTTGTTGTCACAGTAAACACAGAATTTTTGCATAGCTGAGGACAGGGGCGGATCAGCCAGTTGGTCCATTGGTCAATAACCGATGTGCCACCATCCTGGTGAAGCCCTCGGATTCAACTTGAAAATAGGCTTCACAAAGGTTGAAAAACTGTTGGAGTAGCCCACCGGGGTCTCAGACTCTACCCAGTTCAAGTCGTCTTTGCACCCCTTTTGATGCAACCCACCAGATGGAATTTTAACCTCCAGTCCACACCTGGCTGAGGACCCTTCTCAAATGTCAGATGCCCCTATTGAATGAAAATGACCATAATTTGTATTTACTTTCCTCCAAAACCCCATAATTAAGTCCTCAGTCACCTGTGAAGTCCTCGGTTGATTGATGTGTTGTCAGGCTCAAGTCCTTGATGGTACAAAAATACAAACCCATTGATCTCTGTAGATACCTGATACTTGGCTGGAAAAGGGAGGGGGAAGGGAATCCTAACTCTTGTCCAAAATTTTGCTTTGCTGGGGGGAGGGGGGTTTCCATAACTTTAATCCACTTTACCCTGTACAAGGAGAAAGGGCTTAATGTAAATGACCAACATATTCCTTGTTGTCACAGCTTCGCCTGTGCATTAAATCCAGGTCAAATTGTCATTGGACTAGCAACTCACCATGAACCTTTAAGCTTCTGCCAGCGTATGAATGAGACTCGTGTGTGCATTCCCACTTCTTAATCCCAGGTTCTTTTATTTAAACACCCACGTTGAAAATTCAACAATGAATACAGAACATACCATTCCAACAAACCGTGACTTAAGTGACATTTCAAATAAACATTGCTTAACCTTACTCTACCAGCACTTTTTTTGAAAACACGCTTGGGAGGAGCCAAAGATGGGGCACCCAAAAATGGTGATAATATCGCCGCATGGTAGAGTAATTGAATTGCAAAACCTGAAATCAAAGTAACAAAGACATGTCAGCTTTATTACCATTAAGCCTACAACAAATCACAAAAAACCAGCATAGCAACATAATTAAATACACACAAAATGACATCTATTCTTCAATTCTGAGCAGAAAAATTTAAGGAATGCCAGCTAAAGAATTGTTTGTTGGGTAGAAATCTGTTCATCCTGCAGATATTATAAACTAGACATCAATGATATAGCTCAACCCATAAAAATGTAAGAAGAATTGACTGCTTTTATTTTTGTCATATCTGATATTTTTATGTTTTTAAAGTTTTATTTGAAGTATATTCCATTTTGGGGCAATTATTTATCATGTTAAAAATCTAAGAGTATTAACTTTCCTGTATGAGTTGTATTCAGTTTGTTTGTTTGGGTTTAATGGCACCTTAACAGTCAGGTCATATGTGCCAAACGAGGTAAGTTGTGAATGACTGTCAGATTGGTTCTTAGTGATGACTTATGTTTTGTGGTAGGTGCAATGAGGTTCACGTCATAGTGATATCTGAAAAATTATGCCTCTAACAAAAGCTATGTGGCATTCAATGCATGGTGCCATCATGACTCGCTCGATTACTGACGTTGGCGAGGTCAAAGGTCAATTCCACCACAACGTATGGTTAGAAAATACATTTTGAAAACAATTTTTTTATAACATTTACACATTAATCTTCATAAATGTTAAGTTAATTTCATTTGGCCGGTTCTGAAAAAAAGATTACCGACCAAACATGTTTTAAAACGGCCAAATTTGTTATATTTAGACAATAATCGGCCAAACTAACAGCTAAGGTTGTGACAGTTAGCATTTTGTTTCCAAAACGTACAGCTGTCACCATTACGGTCCTGAACCGTTTAACCATAAGTAATGACATAATTATCCAGTGATGTAATATTCTATACTGTTTATGTGCATAATCACTCACATCATGCATGTATCGGTCATTCCCTTATGAAACTTGCAAAGCCTACTACCGTTTTGAGGATAGATTGCGTTTCCATGTTGAGGTAAATATTTAGTTATCATACACATCCCTCAGTACGGATTGACATTTGGATTGCCGTACGACTACGAGGGCTGTTATAAATAGCTTAAAATTCCCCGTTTTTTTATTTCATACACTGTAGAAAATTGATGATTGAAAAATAACTTACTTTTTGGATATTCTTATACCAATAAGGTCTAGATAATACACTTTTTCAAAAACCTTTTCCTAAACCTTTACCTATTTAGCACCATGACGGGATAAAGTTCTCAAATTTGATGTTTTGGTGGCCATCTTTCTGCACGTTTGTGATCAACTATTCAAATGTCTGCAAATAAGTTTTAGGACGTTCCACCAACCTGTAGGTTGATTTTTGCTGACAATATTTTTTTGGTTCATATAATTTCATTAAAAGTTTTAGTATAAAACCTGTGTGTTAAAATAAATCAATAAAACACAAGAAATGTTTAGATTAAATAATTGTATTTAATAAGTATTAGCTTAATTTTTTTTCCTCAAATAATCTAAAACATAATACCCGTGCTAAAATGTCATAGCCCAGATAGCAGTGTTTTGAACTTTGACCGTACTTTGGAGAGCTCGTCAGACAATTTTACGGAGTGAAAAGTAGCCCAGTAAATACTTTGATAAAAGTAACTCAAATCACCGTAAAAACAGTTTTTGAATACATGGATGGGATTTAAACATAAAGCATTGTGGGCGAAATAAAGGGTAAAATGGTTTCGTTTTCACAAAGATCTTAAAACTGTGATTTTCCTGTTTAACACAAGACTTAAAACAGTACAGCAGGGTATAGGTT
Source organism: Chiridota heheva (assembly GCA_020152595.1). Lineage (NCBI taxonomy): Eukaryota > Metazoa > Echinodermata > Holothuroidea > Apodida > Chiridotidae > Chiridota > Chiridota heheva. The sequence continues at coordinate 521,424 of JAIGNY010002837.1, read as the reverse complement.
TTTGTCGTACCCTGGACCCTCGGACGGTCAGCCATCACTGACGGCAGCTAAATCATGGCTCGCATCAGTCTGACCAAAGAGTTAACACAATAGTGGTAAATTTATATCCTAACTGATAAATGCAAGACGAAAATTCATGGAAAATAGACGGTACTAATGGAAAGGGAATGCACACCGCCGGGGCTCAATCATTTTCATTACACATGATGGAATGACTTCCAGAGAATGAAAACAACCACAAAAATCACAATACTGCACACTAACAAACCTAGTTTTTCATTGAAGGAAATATGTAAAGGAACATACCATAAGCAATCCTAGTGCTCCCCGTATTACCGTCGGACTGATGCCAGCCGTATAAGTATGGCTGCCGTTGGTAATGGCTGGCCGTCCGAGGAACTACAGATTCCTATACTCTCCTGTACTGTTTTAAGCGAGGTGTTAAAAGTATAGGAAAATTTCAGTTTCAAGATCTTTATGAAAATGAAACCATTTGACCTTTTTAACATAAAATTAAAATAACATTGGTTTACACGGAGCATGATTTCCTAAACGCTTAAACGTCAAAACCTTACTAGCAGCCCTGGGATGCCCCATTGAATACTACCGAACCCAACGATGATTCTTCCACGTGTCCACGAACACTGTTAACAGGTTTGGAAACAAACTTTTATATTTCTGCAATCTGCTGCCCATATGGCACATCCCGGCTTATGCAATGCCATGTTCGTTCACTATCCCAACAAAACTTTATCCTTAGAGTTTAAAATTGTAACCCCCATGATAGATAGTGCATATAAGTATAACATTCTAGCCCCCACGATGCAATGTAGCACAATTAGACTTACTGACACTTGAGACTTACTGTACTGTATGACAAGCAAAAATGATCAATTAAGAACTTCACATGTTATCTTCTAGGCTATGCCATGACCTATTAAGAACTCGTACTCCAATCTGATACGATTTGATACAGCGTGACCTAAATAAGATTCCAAAAATTTGCATATTCATAAAAGAATGTCCAAATTCTGATTGGAAAATACTACGATATGATTAATCATACATGTTCGTACATGTAACTAATAGACATGCACATGTATGGAGGACCTGCCAACTGACCAATATCATAGCCTGGCACGGCACCGGTACAAAAAGAGAATAGGATTACTGTCTACAGCTAACAGAGCTTTTTTTAGCTTACGTATTGAAAACTGACACATTTTTAGACAACAATTTTACCTTTAGGGAGCTTTAATTAAAAAATTACATGAAATATCTCTTATGTAAAATACAAGTTTGATGAAGCATACAAAAACATCACTTGAGCCAGAATCTCAAAAGCAAAACTGTTCAAACCTAGGAGGAGATGCATTTTAACACAACACTTTGTACAGGCACATATGGGAGCTCATGTACAATTTAAAAACTTCCACTCATTACACTCTGTGCTATGGGTGGAGCTAAAAATCTTCATGAAAATAAAACATGTCTTTCAAAAACACATGCTGAAAGATGTTTTGTAGGTTAATGTTAAATTTTACCGAGTTCAAATCTTTTCATAACATTCTATTCAGGACACAGTTCATTGGTTTCGAGGATAAAAACACCTCAATAGTAACACGGTAAGTTTCAGGGTCTTTCAAAGGGCAAGCACTGAAAGAATTATTATTAGCATATGAATTGTGAAAGAATGGTTCCTACAGATCTGGAATACTCTCTATAGAAATTGTTTTAAAAAGTAAATTTTAACTCGAATTGGTAATACAATTTTGAGAAAAATTTGAAGTCCCACCCATTACTTTCAATTATAAACATTTAAACGTAGACGCAAACATTCTGGGGTAGTACCGATTACAAGTGATTTAAGAAATGATGAAAAATATGTGTTGTTGGGTATGTTTAGAAGTTTTAAGTATATGATAAGTTAGCTAGAACAATCAAATTCTGTTTAGAACTTAGTATACTAACACAGAAATCCATGGCCATTTTAAGCTTTTTGAACTATCAGGTTTTAATATGCAAATTTGATGTGATAAGCTCATTGGCTGAGCAAATATGCAGTAACTTAAGTAGCTTTTGGGAATCATAGACATAGGAGTGGAGGGAAGGGGGGGGGGGTGGAGGGGGGGGGAGGGAAGCAATTTTCTAGTAAATAGTAGACTTTCGGGACTTATGGTCAAAATTAAGGCAAGGTGGATTAGTTTTGTCTTAATTTTGCCTTAACAATTATTAAATTACAAAGAAAATTAGGTTGAACTTTTTCACCCAATTAAATATTAATACCTTTAGGTGAAGTGTCAAAGTTACTTTATTAAACTCTGTATTACTACTGTGCTGACATATCCAGTGGTTTTAAGCCACAAAATCCAAGGAAGATACACAATAGAGATACATAAAGACTTTTGCTGAAAGTGAATATGAGGGCAGTCTAAATTTCTAGGGTAGAATTTTCACACCAGTCATTTCTATGCAAAGAAGAACTTTAAACTTGAATATCTCCTCAAAGGAATTAAATGTTTGGAAGTATGTTCACCATTTTGTCACTTTTCTTTTCATTTCTTACTTATTATTTTCTTGCAACTTTATAATGTCATTGGACGATCAAGCTAACAACAGAGTATGAAACCTATGAGCTTCACATCAGCACAATTAGTGCATGAAAGCCAACTGTCACTTAATCACTTGCCTGCTGGTGAATGCAGCTACTAGGACACACATAACTAACTAGAATAATAGCACTCTGTATAGCACATATCTCCGCCCCTGTTCATTCCCCATCTAGAATACACTCTACCTCAGAAGCCCTAGGCCCACCAAGTTATAACCCAAAACAATCTCATCCCCACTGCTCAATTTATGCCCTTCCCCTGTTTCAATAAGTCCCAAATTTTAAACACTTCGTCCTGAAACAGACACAAAACCACACACCAAATTGAATCAAAATCCAATCAGCATTTCTTGAGATATCTTGATGACAAACAAACAAACAGACGAACAAACAGAGGCAAAAATATAACATCCATCCAACTTCATTGGTGGACGTAATTATGTATTACTCTGTCAGCCCAAAATGAGAACCCAAGCAAAAGAATAATACAAATATTTCTGAGAGGTTCAATGAGGCTAAGAAGTTGAAAATGTCAGGGATTGTAGAGAAGGGAAAATTCTTGACTATGCATGCATATCCAAACTGGACAAGATTTGCTCAAAAAAAAAAAAGTTTCCTCCAGGAACCTAATTTACCATGGATTCGCACCAAAATTTGGGTCATTCAGTGGGGGTGCAAAAAACCTTTTAATTTCGCCTTTAAAACTATGGCCAAAACCTATGGTGACCTCCTATTGAAATTACCCCTTATCCCAAAGATACATTAGATAGTGCTTTTCAGAAAACATCACAAAATATCCTAAATTAATCACATTCTGGTACAAAAAGGACTCAGAACGTGCCTCTTTTATCGTAGGTTTTAATGGGACAATAATTAGTTCCATGCTATACCTGTGTAGGACACTGAGACTTGATCAAGCAGGCACAACCCTGCTGTAAATTTCACTTCAACCCATTTGAAGTTTTTAACAAGCTTAAACTGGGTTGATCTAGGTTGAACTGGGCGACAACGACGACAAGTAAAGACACAATTACAATGATGGGGTCGTCGCCTGCATATTCGGTTATGATAGTAACAATGCTATCAAGAAACGCTTAATACAACCCGGACGAGAACACAGGTACGATGTACGGACAGACATAACATCGACAACCAAGTCAATGTCCACGGCCTTTAACAACCAGTTGTGGTGCACTGGCGTGTCTACCCAACCCAGGCTTGAACCCAGGGCCTCGTGGTCTGTAGACATGTATGATAACCGCTACACCACAGTTAGTAGACGTTGAACTGTGGCAAAGTAGATAACATACTTCAACCCAATTGTTCCAATTTCCATATCAACCTAGTTGAAAAAACCCAGTTGGACTGGAATTTTCAGCAGGGAAGTAATAACTATTTGAGATCGTGCATGATAACTGTTAAGTATGCAGCAATGTTCATTTCCTTGTTTGCGCTGCAAATTTTCATGAAAAATGACCGCATCTCATGAAAACAGCCATTAATCACAAACACAATCAAACTTGAATAGTAATTTTCATGATCTTTAATACTGCCAAATGTCACACATGGGCAATTAAACTTTTGACTAGAAACACTTTCAACCAGAACCAAAAGGTTTTGTGGTTCCGATGCTTTTTTCACAAGCTGATTGATTTGCAAAATTTGTATTAAGTGCCATGTAATTGCATATCATGAAATATTTGTTCCATGATATTTACTCATGTTTATTCACCATGCAGATCAATAAAAATTTGACAAAATTAGCATTTGCACAATAATTAACAACATCATCAAAGCAACTATGATGCAAAAATGATTGCTCCTTTATTCTAATTTAAGAATTTGTCAGCAAGCCCCACCTACTGATTAGCATTCATGACATCCCTACCACAACATTAGAACATACGTACAGACCATGACCCACCTGTGTACCACATATAGAATAAATCCGTTTACATCATCTAGCACTTTCACATTAAGCCACGTCCACCATGCATATTAATAACACCTGTTGATTACATAAGCATGTACACAACCAACAAAATTATCATGCCCAATATGACGCAAAACGGACATACAGTTGCTCATTTATCACTTGTTCAAAATTTCCACTTTAAAGCCTGCCCACTTATTAATATGCATGAAATCACCACCACAAACATTAAGCCATATTTACAGACCATGGGCTATCTGTGTACCATATAATACATTACTTAAGTTTACTGTGCTTGAAATACCATGTTTACAAGCTCTTTTCAGCAAAATTACATTACGCCCCGCCCACTACGTATACTAATGAAATTCCACGTTTTTACATCATGAAGATTTACACACCAGCTAAAATCATAATTATACCAAACATGAAACAAAAAGGACATGTGGTTGTTAAAAAATGAACATTTCAAGATTTTTACCTTAAGCCTGCCTACTAATTAATATGCATGACAGTATCATTAAAAACAATAGGGCACATCTACAGACCATGGGCTATCTGTATACCACATATGACATGAATCTAGTGTATCGTTCTTGATATATCGTGTTTACGAGCTGGCCGTCACACACATACATACACACATACATACACACATACGCCATCATGACAAAAATGGGTGACAGTACATACTTGAGTTTGCAGACAAACTTCCAACTTAATAAACATTGTGGTTTTCGTAAAAATGTAAGATCTTTTCCAACTGAATATGTGTTTGTTGTATTGATATCTCCTTCTAGGATTAGAGTGGGTGAAACTTCATAAAAGCTAAACAAAAATTTGTAAAATCCCATCGCGATTTATTTATTTTTCTTCATCAATTGCATTGGTTAAAGAGATAATCTAATACTGAAATAGATAAGGAGAGATAAAAAAACAAAAAACATAGCCTTGACCAAAAAAGTTAATTGCACGAGAAGATATGAAAATGTGAATTATACAGTGCAAAAAAAACAGACATGTATAATGTTTTTAACCTTTAATCTACCAGCACTTTTTTGAAAATGCGCTCGGGAGGCGGAGTCAAAAATAGGGAACCCAAAACGGCAATAATATCGCCGCCTGGTAGAGTAAGGTCTTAGTGTACAAAATTTCCAAATCAATGAACAGTTGTCTTTTCTACAATGCGATCCATGGTAAAAAACTCACATTACTTCAGTGGTCAAGCAAGTTCATCTTATATCAATGAGGACTTGTTTGAGAAACAAACTGGTGAAGAAAGCATTCAGAAACCTTATTCCATTAAGGATATATTTTAGCTTAAAGAATAAGCTCAGTGGTTAAACATGTCTATCTTATATGAAAGAGGACTTCAAAAGAAACAAAATGGTGAAGAAGCATTCAAATATCTTATTCCGTTAAGGGAATATTCAAGCTAAAGCTCTGTCTCATTTGTGTACAAATTACTGGTGTAGTAAATCTACTATGGAAAGTTGGTGTCCTCATCCTCACATTCTTAACAATTGTTAATGTATTTTAAGGAAAGTTTATCTAAATTTTTTACTATTTAAATTATTTTTCCGTGAACTTTCTTCAGGTGGTACATTATAAGTACCCTTACTAGATTCAGTTATACTACTTTTCTGACATATCCCATGGTTTTTAAGCCTAAAAATTGCAGGACAAAATATGATAGAATACATAACGACACTGAAGAATCTGAGGCTTTGACATCACAACTAGTCTGATTTCAGTCGTTTCTACACAAATGATACCAAACTTCAAACTTCAATATCTCTTTAACAAAAAAGATTTTTGAATGGCTCCTACACTATTATGTTTCTTTTGTTGAAGTCCTCTTTCATATAAGATAGATTTGCTTGACCACTAAACTTATCCTTTAAAGTTCTGTATCATTTGTGTAGAAATGACTGAAATCAGACTAGGTATGACAACATAACCTCAGACTCTTCCAAATATGTATGTATTTTATCATTTTTTTTCTTCAGAGATTTTGTGGCTTCAAAACCATTGCATATGTCAGGAAAGGGTACTGGTATTTCATAATTTTCCACCTGAAGAAAATTTAAGGGAAAATAATTCAAATAGCAAAAAAGGTTAAATTAATCTTCTTCAATATATATTAACAATTGTTAGGAATGTAAGGATCGGGCGCCAACCTTCTGCAGTAGACTTACTACATCAGTCATTTCTACACAGATGAGAGAGAACTTTAAACTTGAATATCTTCGCAACGGAATAAGATATTGAAGTAGTTTCTTTACCATTCTGTTTCTTTTGAAGTCCTCTTTCATATAAGATGAACTTGCTTGACCACTGAACTAATCCTTTCAACTAATTAAAAAATTAATTGACAAAAAACATATGATACTTTAGTTCTTGAGTGAAAAGTATAATCTCTTTGTCAAAAAAACTTTTGCAGACTGCAGCTTTTGAGCTCAATTACTGTATTTTTCACCAGAATGAAATCAAAGAAAAGTTGACAAAAGGTTTAAAAGTATGCTATATAAATTTAAATTCAAATTATACCAATTTAAACATAATAATTCAATGGAGATATATGTAGTTCAGACAGTGGAATGGCATAGTGCACTGACCCATACTAAGCACTGTAACACAACCAAAATAAATGAAACAAATATAAGGAATGAAAGGCAGTCTTTTTAAAGTATACTACAGAACCAGACAAATATTATCAGCAGTTTGTTAAGAATTGTACAAAGCTCCTTTAGAAATACAATTAGTACAAATATACATAGTGTTGTTTGACTAAAAGTCTATGAACACACAGAAGTAACTATTGTTTTTTGAGAAGATGTCTAAACTCGACTAGGACGGTGAATACGGTTACGGCTTGCATGCGGATGCAAAATGATACACATATGAACAGCCTTTTTATATATTAAAAAAACATTAACAAAAAAAACATTTTTAATCCAATATGCCATTCCACCCAATGTCCCATGTGATATCCCACCTTATGTCCTGTATAACTGTCGGCCTATGTTCCATGTGAAATCCCACCCTATGTCCCACATACATCTCACCCTCTGTCCCATGTCCAACCCATATTCCATCGTATGTCCTACAATTCATCCCACTTTATGTCCTTCATGCCACCCCACCCTACAATGTATGTTTGCCCATGTTGCAAACCGTATGCACCACATGCCATCCCACTCTACTGTATGTATAATATAATATCCCATCCTGTTTCATATACACCGACCCCTAATCATTATATCTCATACACATGTAGGTCATAACAGCAAATGTCCCAAATACCACGTATGAAAATGATGAGTTGAACTGATAGCACCACAAATTTGTTAATTCCCTTGAAAAACATTGGTCTGAAATGTTTTCTAATTTTGTGATGATTTATTTCAGACCCATGTAGTTACTTCCGGGTTGTAGTGGCCTATCAAAAAGTGGCACTGCAGGCTCGTTTGGTTTATGTTATGAAGCCCTGATAGCCAGTGCAGTAAGAATACCTCTCCCCCACACCCCCCTTCCCCCCTCTTTCTTTGCACACACACATAGCCATGATAGGTAGGCAAAGCACAAGCTGAAAGTTAATCAATAAAACAAATGTGTTGAGTAAAATAGTGCCACAGCAATACCATACTGCTGCCATGGTGGGTGCTACAGCCTAGTACTTATTGCCTTTAGGTACATTTATTTTATGTGTACCACTTGAGGGCACCATACACCAATCTAATGAACGTTCAAACATACATACATTCCAAGATATATAAGCTGCACCTTTTGTCCAAGCAATGGTAACAAAGTGCAGGTAAAGATGATGCACCCGAGTTCACACTAAAATATAACTAAAAGGTGTACAAGTGAGCTTTGAGAAGTTTCTTAAAGGAAGCTGTAGAACGAGCATTCTTAACGCTAAAAGCTAAGGAGACTATTCCATACATCGGGAGCACCACTGGAGAAGGCACAATCTCCTGTCTGAGATGATGTTCGATGAACAGCAAACAAAAGCATTGAAGACATACTGAGACATCGAGCTGGTGTATGTATTTGGAGGCGGCTGCTTATGGTGACATGTCCATCAGAGCTTTATACACATGGGAGGTATAATTGGACATAATTCAAAAACAGGTCAGTTTTTAATACAGGCTTGACAAATTCACATTCAGGATAACACAATTCTACATCAAATATCACCCTACAAAACGCCCCCATATTTTGGTATTGCCCTTTTCAAGACATGAAGAGAATGTATGGAACTTGGGACTACTGGGGTTATGCATTTATTATATTTTATATGTACCAAATTCGAGGCACCATACATTATATACCAGCCTGGTGAATATTTAAACACAGATCAGTTTCTAATACAGGCTTGACAAATTCACATTCAGGATAACACAATTATACATCAAATACCATCTTAAAAAACGCCCCATATTTTAATATTGCTCTTTTCAAGACATGAAGAGAATGTATGGAACTTGGGACTACTGAGGTTATGCATTTCTATGTCAAAAATGTTTTGCTACAATATACTTTAATTTCAGTATGTTTAAACAATAACATTTTGCAAAAAAAGGCCTTGTGTCACCAGGTAGATCTATGCTTACTTTTTTTGATTTCATTTATTTGTTTTCTGATTACATACAAACAGTGATTTGCACATTCATAAACAAATACAATGAGGGTCAAATGTCGCAAAGTTGAAAGAATATTGAGGTTATGTATTTCTATTTTATTATGTTTTGTTACGTTTGTAAAAGTATGCAAAATACATACACAATTGTTACGAAAGTGAGAAATGGGGTGTCAATTGACTTTCTGTTGCAGACTTTCCAAACCAGTCACTTTCATAAAAATTTGTTGCAAATTCCAAATGATTAGTTCAGCTGTCATGTCTCATGTACTGTATATGGGTGTTTCAGCTGACATCATCAGGTCACGTGACTTTGCTTACATCGCCATTTTGTCAGGAAAGAACACTGTCGTCTGCTGCACACTTAATTAGACTTACAAACGTTTGCATGTAGTTATATAAGATAATTTTTGTAAGATAATTATGCCGGAATCTTGCTGTGCCATTGGTTGCACTAATATATGTGTGCCGGGGAGTAAAAAGAAGTTTTTTCGATTTCCATCTGATCCTGATTGACGTTTAAAATGGGTTTCTGCTGTATGACGCAACGGCTTTCAACCTACAGTTCACACTAGAATTTGCAGCGAGCACTTTATATCAGGTATATAGGTTTTGTCTGCGTATAACAAACAATCAGATGGCGTTCACGTAAAAGTTACTCTTCGTATGCCCGGTGAATACATCAAACGTATGGAAAATATGAAGTAAAATCAAAAGCGAACAAAAAAATCTGCAATCTGTAAAATTTGCAGAACTGGTAGGTAGGTGCAGTGGCTCAGTGGTTAAGGAGTCATGCTCGTATTCGAAAGGTAACCAAATTTGATTCCCGTCGCGAGCGCTGCATTATGGCCTTGAGCAAGACACGTTACTCTACTTGCTTCAGTCCACTCAGCTTTGAAAAGGAGTACCAGCACTGCTGGGGAGTTAATCTACAACAGACTGGCGTCCCAACCAAGGGAGGTCTATACTCTCATCCGCTTGCACCATGGAAACAGGGAAAAAGCACCGCCTCTATGAGCCTTATGGCTCGATGGAATTATCTTTTTGGTAGGTTAGTATGCAGTATGTTTTTTGTATGTGTGATGTGACTGAGCTGTGTGAAGACGCATGAAACGCAATGACGCTTGCCCTGCGAAATGGCTTCCAGATGAGTTAAGAGTCATGTGATGAAATCCCTATATATGATTGAGGGAACTTTAAAGAAACTATTGTAAAATCTCGTTCTTGTAAAATTTTGCAATGATATTTGAAAAAGATAACATAAAATCAGTATGCTGTACAATGTGTTATTCCTGTTCAGTCTAGCAAAACCAGAAGAACCTGATTTTCATTATTTGATACAGTAGTTCTACTGACCTTGTATTGTTCACAAGTAATATGCAAAGTACTGTTGTATTCCAAAAATTCAGACAACAATTATTTAGAGAGAAATATTGTACAAATAAGTGATTGTTTGAATATTTTACTCCAACAATAAATAAAAAAACTGATAAAAAAAAAGAATACGTCGTCTAGGACTAAATCTTCACTGAGTAAAATGTCTGATTTGCAAGTTGAAAAAGTACAACAAAAAATATGTGAGGGATCTCACGGTACTGAACACAAAACCAAACATCAAAAGGTGATAGACAAGAACGTTCTAAAGATTGTGGCTGAATTTTTTTTTTTTGCAAAGACCTTCATTGTGTGGAACATCTTTCCCACCCATGGGCATAAATGCCCTCTTATATTATTTATTTTGATTTTTTGTGGGGGAAGGAAAGTGGGTGGCAAATTGAGATTGCCCTAAAATGCAATGTTACAGACACTAGCTAGAGCATATCTGTGTCCAAATTGCTTGTAATTCTCCCTAAAATATACTAAGTCATTCAAGGGTAGCGTCCCATCCCCCTCCTACACCTATGTTCAGTTTCTTTCATAAACTATTGTTGCATATATTCAACTACATAATAGAAAATGGAAAGCTGTGTCACTGATGACATAAGAATATCTTCTTGAATTACATCATCCCATTGAACAATTGTAAAATGACCAGTTTTATACTATTTTTGGTACATTTTTTATTTTAAACATGTTTTCAAGACAATAAGCAAAGATGTGATGTCATTCGCTGATTGGCTCAGACTCCACTTGCATATTCATTTGCAACCATAACTCTTATGAGGGTTGCTGACTCATGAAATATTTTGATTTGTCACACCTTCAACCATTAATCAGTCTGCTGTAAAATCATTGACTAAATTTGAAGAAGAAACATTGAAGAAACACTGTACTTCAAGATAGAACCATGCCTTTAAAGTGCTAAGTCATGATTTACATTTACATGTTTAAAGTTAAATAAACACATAACTAAAAACACCCAAAGCCATAGGCAAAATTTAAAAATCCAGTTTCACTAATTAATTTAACCTTACTCTATCCAGTTATATATCACACAACCTTTGAGGAAGCAATGTCCAATGTTTGAGAAAGCAATGTGCCCGTGTTTCAAATTAACAAATTCCAATTTTCTGAATGGTACAAAAGAATTAACACAAAATTGCAGAATTATTTTTGTGGGCATAATGGCCGGGCTGACAACTGACACAACAGAAATTATACAAATAGCATAATAACTGAGGGGGCTATTGCACAAAATGGAAAAAAAAAGTTTTTTGTTTAAAGGAATATTCCCATGGATTTTCATTTTTTATATATGATAGAGAAAATTCTAGGAACAAAGTAGTAAAAAAAAACCTCTTAATATCTTATTCCGTTAATTATAACTTAAAGGAATATTCTGTTTTCATTTTTTATATATGATAGAGAAAATTATAAACAATTAATATCTTATTCCATTTAGAAGAATATTATTCCCATGGATTATCATTTTTTCATATATGATAGAGAATTTTTTAGAAACAAAGTAGTGAAAAAGTATGTTAATAACTTATTCCACTGAGAAGTTATAAAATTGTAAAGTATTTTTGAATTTGGACAAAGGTGACTGATTGGCAACATCTATGAGACAATTTCAACAAAATGTGTTTTGTGTATCTTTAAAAATGATTTGTGATTTTTTCTTATTGAAAATGTGATGTACACCAAGAAAACACCTAAAATGTTTCTTGTAAATTGTAAATTCCACCCTAAAAAGTGATTAAATTGATAAGAAATACATAAGAACTGTGCTGGATTTGCCTTGATGACATCACCACACTGACGGACATATACTGTATGAGGTGTTTTTACATTTTTCTACTCTTTAAATTGTTATAACTTCTAAACGGAATAAGATATTAACATAGTTTTTTTTCCACTTTGTTTCTATAAATTTTCTCTATCATATATGAAAAAAAAATGAAAATCCATGGGAATATTCCCTAAAATTGTTATAACTTGTAAACAGAATAAGATATTAACATAGTTTTTTTTACCACTTTGTTTCTATAAATTTTCTCTATCATATATGGAAAAATAAAAATCTATGGCAATATTCCTTTAAAGGCGCTCTCCGTTGAAAAGTGACAGCTTTAAGTCACGGAAATTTTGCAATAAAAAAGGTCTAAATTTTGATACTCTTTGTCATTGCAAAATAATTTAAGTATTAAGAGAGAGAGAGAAATAGACCCTGACATTATCATACTTTGTGCTGTATCAGTAAATTATCATTTGAGTTGGTGTGGGAAGACTACTACTATAGATGGTTGGCACCCTCATACACATTTTCTCAACATTTGTATTTTAAAGAAAAGTAAATCAAATTTGTCTTAATAATTGAATATTTTCTTTCAAAATTTCTTCAGGTAGTAAACTATAATTAATTTACTAAATTTTATTTTACTTCTTTTCTGACAATGGCTTTTAAGCCAAAAAATCTCAGGATGAAAAATCTTTTGAGGAATGTGATGTCACAACTCAAATCTGATTTCAGCTGTTTCTGCACCATTAGCTGTTGTGCTCATTAAAATTTCAAACAGTCAGACCAGACCTGATAAATAAGCAGGTCGGGTCAGACTTTTCCTCTTTATTTTCTTTATTTTATAAACCACAAGTAATTAGAATCAAATTCCCTTATCAATGGCCCCATTGTATTTGTTCTCTTTTGGTTGAGCAGTTATTCTATGTAAGATAAGTGGTCTCATTATATGCTACAGTAAGTTTGTGGTCATAATTTACTGCAACAAATTTTTAAGGAGAAGGACAAGTCATGCATACAAAATATCCCATCCAAATTGCAAAATAATTGACTATTTTACAGTCCTTTTTAAATTCAAGTTTCATTATGCAAATTTGTGATGGGCAGAACCTTTTCTTTCCTTAAAGGACTATGGACATCTAGAGGCAACATGGGCTTAATTGGTTTACAACATGATCTAAAACCATTAAAACAGCAAAACATTCCAAAAAAATTGGCATGACTTGTCCTTTTCCTTAAAAATTTATTCCAGTAATTCATAACCCACCACTTACTGTAGCAAATAATGGAGATCACTTATCCTAATTAAAATAAGCGCTCAACGACAAAACACAATACGGACTTCATCCATTGCTAATATGATACTCAACACCAACTTCGACATTAACTCAGGAGCAACAGGAGAACAAATACAATGGAGCCATTGATAAAGGAAATTTGATCTTAATTACTTGTGAATTTCACAACCAAGAAAACAAAGAGGAAAAGTCTGACCCGATGTCCTTATTTATCAGGTCTGGTCTGGCTGTTTTGAACATTAAGGGACACAACAACTAATGGTTAAAAATTGACTAATTTACAGCATTTTTAAATTTTAGCTGTTATTGCCCAATAATGTGTGACAACAATGGGGAAGGATCCTTCATTACCTTTTGTAAAACTTTTGTTTTTTATTCCTCTGTCAATGTTGTCTAAAATATAGAACTGGACTTTGGCAAAATGTGATGGAACTTTGTCACACCCCTAATCATCATGCATCTAGAAAAGAAATTCTGAAACTCACAAGTAGTTGAATTTGAAGCACAGAATTTAAAGAATTATATAAAGATTTTGAGATGTGTTCCTCTTTGTATACCACAAATCCCAGACAAAGTAAGAAATCATGGAACTTAAGTTTAGTCTTTGAAGGATTCATATTTCAAAAGCCGTTTCCGACGCTAAGAGGACTTATTATATGGTCTATCTTCAGAGGGGAAAAAAAAGCTTTTCAAATCCTGACCAGATTCCTCTCCAGCTGTTAAACTTTTCCTTAACTGACTTCTTCTCTTCCTAAAACTCTAACCGCTTTTGAAATATGAATCCTTCAAAGTTATCGATCAAGACGCTGGCTAGAATAAGAGACTTGACTTTGTCAGTCACCTACAGAACTAATTCAGTTTAGTCATAACTTGAAAACTAAATAAGCTTTTCACAAATTTTAACAAGAGCCCAAGGGCATTATGGTTCCTTGCTACAGAATGAAATTTTGGGGCAGATGGAGGTCATCCGTAACTCCAGAACCAGGCATGCTATTTAAGTGCGGAAATGGCTCATTCTTTGCAGCTCATCAAGGTCTATCACTTACCAAAAAATTATTAACTTGTTATTATAGCCATTTTTCTCCCAAAATAAGCATAATTTTACAGATTTGACTATTGACCTTTTGACCTCGAGTCAAATGTAACTCGACACTCTGATTCCAAAAACAAAAAGGCAAGTCCATACAACCATCCTAACTAGACTTAAGAAATTTTGACCTCCGATAACTCCGCACATGAAGGTCGTACAGGAATCAACCAATTGCCTTTTTTAATCAGAAGGTACTTTTGAAATCCAAAAATGGGGTCAAAATTATCGAAATACCAACAAAAAAATGTGAACATTAGCGGTCACCAGAGGTCAAAGTCAATATGAAGCGGAATGGCAAGACAATTACACTGGTGCAACTCCCACTTCCAACTGACATCCTCTTCAGTTAACCAACCCTAATTCTATGATTGGCCAATTGGTAATATGCAAATGAGCAAAATTGTGATACTCTTCACTTAACCACCACTGGCCAATTTTTGATATGCAAAAGAGTAAAACTTGTGGATAACGTGATTGGTGTTCTGACAGTCTTGGTTTTAAACAAGGTGCAGTGTAATTGGTTGATTCAGGGATGTGTTCATTACACATATCTTTGGTTGATTAAATAGTGTATATCCATGGTTAGTATTTGCCTCATAAGTGACCTTCTACATTTTATTGCATGGAGAAAATGTCTGTAGACACATGGAGGTAGACAACACACAGTAAATTCCCTTTCTAAGCTAAACAAATACAGGCGGCAAAGAAAACAAAACAGGTCAGCAACATGGACCAATGACTTTCTGTTGACATCTTTATGACTTGTTTTTCAATGCAACAGGTGGGATGAATTATATATTTCTCAGGTGTCTGTTTTTTTTACATAAAAGATGATAAGCAGCCATCAAAACTGAAATAGTTTTAAGGCTCATTGGTCTTTATACTTTGTGCATTTAGTATTGAACCCTGGATTGTAGTATGTCAGTGGCATTCAAGATTTAATCACACTTCAGGAATTTGTATTTTTACTATATCACACTGATGGGGTCTGCTAGACAGAAATTCTATTCTTAAGAATATATATAAACTAATAATACAACCCACTGGAATGCATCGTTCATACCACCTCACAAAAGATATCCATAACACTTTAAATGTAACTTCATAATGAGACAGAGCGAGGTCAATGTTATAAAAGTGTATTATGTAATAGCAAAATAGAATGATAGTTCCTGGCCTTGCTGATGTGAAACCACACTAGTCTTTCAACAGCTCTTAGGGTATCATGGCATGGACTCTGGACTTCTATTTATACCATTCCATGTATTCTTATCAAAAACTGTGCTTTATGGAAAACAAGTAAACTTAATTCAAGTAAATCATAAAAATAAATCATATCATTTGTTCTTCAAATCAATAACTATTTGGCGTCAAGCTTATTTTCATTATTTTATTATTGTTTTTGACCCTGACCTTGACCTTCAATCACATGACCGTTTTGTTAAAAAATTACCCCCTACTCTATACACAACTTGTCTCAAATATCAAATGTACAGAATCTTGGAACTAAGAGTTATTATCATTGTCAAATTCGAGTCCAATGTCCATAATCCAATGTCCAAGTCCAAATTCAATATTATGCACTTTGACAAAAAATTGTTTTTGACCCTGACCTTGACCTTCAATCACATGGCCGTTTTGTATGAAAATATTCCCCTACTCCATACACAACTTGTCCCAAAATATCAAATGTACAGAATCTCGGCACTAAGAGTTATTGTCACTAAACGTTTTTCCATTTTTGGCCGATATCTGACCCCAGGTGACCCCTACAGGCACCAAAAACAATAGGGCACATCTTCACAATATGGCGGACCTACCTACCAAATCTGACTTCATACCGATTTTCCTATCTTGAGTTAGAGCGTACCTAAGCAAGTGTCACAGACACACACACACACACACACACGCCAAGTTGAATACATAGGTTCCTTTGCTAACGCAAGTAACCAAAAACTATTCTACTCAGAATTTGTCTATAATCTCTTAAAGGAATATGATAGAGGTCTATCAAAGAAACAAATTGGCGTAAAAATAAAAGTTAAAATCTTACTCAGTTGTAGAATTATTACATGTCAAAGATACCACTAGTGTGCTAAATAGTGACCCTGCAGTGTAACGTGTGATGTCATAAATGCAGATCCAAAACAATGTTTATGTATTTCTTTGAAAATTAATTGCCTGTTTCTAGATTATTAGAAACATTTTATGTGTAATAATTGAGATGGGTTATGACATGCACTTTGGAAAAAACAAGATATGCACATATGCTTATGTGCCTTATATTCTAAAGGAAAGAAAAATACATTTTTATTTTCTAGAAATACATAAAGAATCATCTTGGATTTGCCTTTATGACATCACACTTTAAACCGCAAGATCTCTTTCAACACACTCGCCCAAACTTTTCATTCCTTATTTTGAGGCAATTTGCATATTAATTAGTATGAAAATTTGGAAAATATAAAAAAACAACCTTATGAATATCATACAATTGATTTTCAACATTTTCAAGAGCCCACAAACAAGAAAACTTTCTCTTCAGGTTATAACTTTCCCACAATATTCTAAAAATTGATAATTATGGGTCATGATATAGGTCAAAATGTGACATTATGAACTAATTTGCATATTCCAATTGCTCCTACTTCCAAACAAATTGTAAGTGGTATCAATGAAAAGAACTTTTCATCAACATTTCATCAATTCTACCAAAAATGCCACAACTCCTTACCACAAGAGAGTACATAAACACAAATTGAGGCAGTTTGTTCACTGGGCATGAATATTAAATAGACTAATTTGCATATTCCAGTATAAAATTATGTGGGCCATTGTAAAGATCAAAGTATTACCTTTCAGTTAACACATACTTGTAATGACAGCAAAGGAAAGGAAAATGTGGAAAAAACGCATTATCTAAAAAGTTTCCCAAAAACACAGATTCTAGATGGGAGGTTCAGGCATTTAAGGGTTAAAACAAATGTCCACCTTCTTGTCTAATCTGAAGCTGTAACCCATACTGGCAGTAACTATTTTGATCTTAAAAACGTTTAATTTTCATCCAAGTAAAAATGATTATTTCCTCATATCAACAATTGAAATGTACGAAAGAAATGGAGAGTACTAAAACGACAATTCTTTAGTGTTTTAAGTCATACACCACAAATTGTACATACATACAGTGGCAGCACTAAGGGGGCATGGGGCATTTTCCCCCACAACATCTCTTTCTCCCACTTTCCCCCTTCCCAGAAATTTGGGAAAATGACATATCTTGTCCGATTTATAGGCTTGTTTGTTTGTTTGAAGATGTCTTAACGGCACCACGACAATGAGGGTCAAATTGTGCCTGAGAGGTCAGATCATTCTAGAGGTAGGTAGGAAAGGAAACAGGGGGAGAATGAGAGAAATTCAAGAACAAAAGGTCAGAAAGCTGTGATCGAGAGAGGAGGTGTATGGTTGAAACAAAAACAACGTAGAGAGGGGGTGGAAGAGGAGAATTAAATATGGTTGTACAGGGAAATATGATGAAGGAAGGAGATCATTTTATCCAAAGGAAATTTCTGGAAGAACTCAGCAATTGAGTTGTGGGGAGCGAGTGAAGCTCTGGGAAGGTTGTACAGGGGGCAAGCAAAGAGAACGTGATGGATTGTGATAGGCTTGTGCCCCCCTCCCCCTTATTGCCTCTTACCTCCCATGACCAAAATACTGGCACCGCCCCTGTATACCTAAAAGACACTCCCAACTTAGATTAACTATTGATAATCAAACCATTTCTAATTTTATCTAAACTTGACCTAATGCAATTTTTGGAAGATTTAAAAACTCAGTTTGACTCCGGAGTTTTTGCTCTTTTTGGCCACTGATTAAAGAGGAACCGTTCACAGCTGTCCATAGACCTTTAAGTAACCTATCTTTCTTCAACTTATCTCAGGTTTTTTTTTTTTCTTTTCTTTTTCCAGCTGTTCATTTGAAATTTGTTCCTTCCATGTTATTTGTTATTTTTTCATTTTATTCAACAAACCCCACACTGAATATCAACAAAAAATAATGTTTCCCTCCATTTACAACTCACCAGTTTCCGTTCACTCTGATAACTGACCCGCCCTCCATTTTGAGTATGTCATGTGTGACATTCAACCAGGTAGAGTTCCTTCAAGTATTGATAAGTTCCTCAGCAATATTTTTGTAAATGTATAATACAGATATAAACATATCCACTTTGTTCAAGAGCTACAGTATGTGTTGTTGACACTAACATAAAAGGGGTGCCAGCTTCCTGTAAAACGGATGTATTAAAATCATAACAAAGACTTCTAAGGAATATGAGTTAAGATGTCACCCACATACTGATATCAATCATTTTATTCAAACTCTGTTGGAGCTTTAATATTTCAATTTTAATGGAATCATATTTTTGATTTCTTTTTTCACTACTTGTTTCTTCTATTTGCCCACTGTTATGTATGAAGAACATGCTGGATTAAACAGAGATGTAAGATTCAATCACTGCAGAAAATCCTGCTAAAGTCTGAGAGATTAAAAAGATTTTAAAGATAAAACAAAATTCAATTTCATATAAAAAACTATGACTAGGATTAAACAGAACCTCTAAGAAACAAGGGTTAAAAAGAATGTCTTAGAAACTAGGGTGAAACAGAACATTGTAGAAACTAGGGTTAAGTAGACAGAATCTCTTAGAAACTAGAGGTAAATAAAAGCTCTTAGAAACTAGGAATAAACAGAATCTCTTTAAGAAACTAGGGTTAAACAGAACCTCTTACAAACTCGGGTTGAACAGAACATCTTAGAAAAAGGGTTAAGTAAACAGAACCTCTTAGAAACTAGAGTTAAACAGAACCTCCAAGAAACTAGGAATAAACAGAATCTCTTTAAAAAACTAGGGTTAAACAGAACCTCTTAGAAACTCGGGACAAACAGAACCTCCGAGAAACTAGGAATAAATATAATCTCTTTAAGAAACTAGGGTTAAACAGAACATCTTAGAAACTAGGATTAAGCAGAACCTTCAAGCCACTAGGAATAAACAGAATCTCTTTAGAAACTATGGTTAAACAGAACCAAGCAGAACCATTCAACCACTTAAAGACAATAAAAGTGCAAATTTCGACTATCAGAACCACCCTTGAGTCAAGAGTCTATACATGGTTAAAATGATCATTTTCCTGTCAAATTACATTTCATAAGAGTAAAAAAACACTCTCTTTAACACTAATAAAATCTCATTTAGAGGGTAACATCACATTTGTTTTTATAAAATTGTAGAAACCAGGCTTAAGTAAACAGAACCTCTTAGAAACTAGAGTTAAACAGAACCTCCAGGAAACTAGGAATAAATATAATCTCTTTAAGAAACTAGGGTTAAACGGAACCTCTTAGAAATTCGGGTTAAACAGAACATCTTAGAAACTAGGGTTAAGCAGAGCCTTCTAGAAACTAGGGTTAAACAGAACCTCCAAGAAACTAGGAATAAACAGACTTCTTTAGAAACTAGGATTAAACAGAAGAACCAGGACCATTCAAAAACTTAAAGACAATAAAAGTGCAAATTTTAACAATCAGAACCACCCAGTTAAGAGTAAGCATATTCATGTCTAAATATGGTTAGAATGATCAATTCCCTGTCAAATTACATTTTATAGAGTAAAAAAACACTCTTTTAAACTGAATAAAATCTCCTTTAGAGAGTAATATCACATTGTTTTTTATAAAATTGTAGAAACCAGGGTTAAGTAAACAGAACCTCTTACACACTAGAGTTAAACAGAAACTCTTAGAAACTCGGGTCAAACAGAACCTCCAAGAAACTAGGAATAAATAGAATCTCTTGAAGAAACTAGGGTTAAACGGAACCTCTTAGAAATTCGGGTTAAACAGAACATCTTAGAAACTAGGGTTAAGCAGAACCTCCTAGAAACATTAACAGAACCTCCAAGAAACTAGGGTTAAACAGAACATCTTAGAAACTAGGGTTAATCAGAACCTCCTAGGAACTAAAGTGCAAACTTCAACCATCAGAACCACCATTGAGTTAAGAGTAAGCATACTGATGTCTATGGGTAATATCACGTTGTTTTTTGATCAATTAGAGAATGATTGATTGTAGCACAGAATATACAGATTCTGCCTTTCCTATCTTAAACGTTCATTTGTGCAAACAGGGAAACGATACAGTGGGTATGATAGCTACAATATCCTTACCTGTCAATGTTCTTCTGTCAATTTTGATAAAGTCGCAGGATGAGGCGCATTTGGTAAAACTTCTCTCTCAGCATTTTCTTCGCATGATTTAATTGGATCAGACCATCTCCTCTTTGGAGGCTGGAACCACCTTGGTGGCGAAGACCCGCTTACAGGTGCACTTTCACTTGCATGGAACAGCTGCTGGGGAGGTTGCTGATGCAACCTGGATGCGGGGTTTGATATCAAGTTTTGGTTCTGGTCTTTAGTAACTTCCCTTCCAGAGGAAACCTGATGGGAAGAAACTTGTTCTATAAAGCTTTTAGCTTCGAGATTATCCCTTCCCCTCTGAGACAAATCCATCTTCTGTGGTTCAGCTTTCACTGTACCAAGGGGTAGAGCATCCATACTTTCTTCAAATGATGCTGTTCTGCATTCATGGAACCTCTGTCGTTTCCTCTCCGGACTCTGCATCCCTTCGGATTCTCGTACAGCTGCCATTGGTGGAGGACCCTTACTTTCGGAAAAATGTTCCTGGTCTGAAAATGATACTGATCTACTTTCTAAATAAGATGGGCCTTTAATACCTTCTACAGAGTGGTGGCCTCTATGTTCAGCAAACTCATTGGTTCGTCTTTCTACAGTTTGAGAAGCTGGATTGTCTTCTGGTCTGCTTGGAGCATCTTTTCTCTCTACAACTGTTAATGACACACATACATCGCCAACTGACAATGCGTGACAGTTCAAAGAGTAACACTTTTGCGAATTCGGGGGGCAGACAGAGGACCAGCCCTGTCCATATACAAAGAAAGGATGATCTACACGAGCTTCTACAGTCACCTGCAACAGAAAAGCAAAACAATATTACCATTTGATACATCACTTATTGATTCCAACAATTGGATGCTACTACTGTTTGGGTTTGCAAATCATGCAAGCACTGTTTAGCAACAAAATTGAGCCTAAAAAAAATTAAGTCATTGCATTTTATGTAAAAAAAAAACAACTTTTTTTACCCATTTTTTAGATGGACAAAACTTTACCCAACTACCTGTCTAAACACATTCACCCTGTCCAGGACACTACATATTTGCTATGGTACAATGCATTTTTGACTCTATAGGTGCTAAGAATTAAACGCAAAAATCTTGGTTAACCATCACTTTTTATTTTACTAAGCCATCATTATGAAATTAATTGAATCATTTACCTCAATCTATTAGCTCTGTATCAAATATGATTTTGTTGACGTCTTTTGCTGACAGTTAATGATCTAAGGACAGGTAGCAAACACTCAAATACTCAACTCCTAGAATCCCAGGGGGTCTAAAACATGACTGCAATTTTTCGGAACATTTTTTCTTCAAAATTAATATTCAAAACTTTCCTTTCGTTTTCTCTCACTACAAGTTTAGTTTATATGAATGCTAATAAAAAAGTCAAAATAAAGAAAATATCGACATAAATATACAAATTTGCAATTTTTTGGCAAAATTAGGCCAATTTGTTTGAGCTTGTATTTTTTCTTGTGAATAATGAAAATGGAGGATTTTTGTACATATATTAGATTGTGAAATTTTCTTTCCATTTTCCGTCTAAATTTCTGTTCTCAAAGCAAAACCTGCAAAAACAATGAAAATAAAGAAAATAATCACCGCTGCAATTACTCACAAAAAACAAAGCTGTGCATCACCGCTGCAATTACTCACGAAAAACAAAGCCGCGCATCTGAGTTGGTGTTCGTCTAGGTCGCTTACGTGAGAGTCTCACATGCTAATCGCTATACTACATTGCCTATCATTAGAGTGTGGATTTGTTTTAATTGTTATATTTCTGTATAAACAAAGATGGGGTAGTTGCTCTTTGTGTTTTCAACTGAAAATATATGGAGTAAGCTTTCTGACAATATTTTTTGCATACGACAGTTGGATTGTGATCCCGAGCTACAATATTTTTCTTCAAAAATTGGTCTTAAAAAGGTTAAAAATCATGAAATTTTGCACAACTTTGCCAAAAAAAGATATTGATGATAGGGGCAGTCAAAATTTGACCAGAATAGGATACATTGATGAGTTTGTTCACAGCTTTTCAGGCAAAAGCTAGGTCTGGAAGTATGGCAAGCAAATTTTGGAGAAAAAAATTGCAATTTGACAAAAAATTTCATGTTTACCCATTTTCAAGTGAGTTTACTAAAAAGTTCTCAATATAGCCCTCATCAAAAATGTTAATTTATTGAAAGAACTATTCAAGCTCTTTCAAATGATACCAAGATCACTGCTGTAGCCCTATTTGACAAAGCAAAATAATTTTTGAAAAGTGCATGTCCAATCGGTCATGTCACAACTGTGTGGGAATCGAAGGGTTTGATACAAGAAAATATGCTTAAAACCATGAAAATAGCAAAAACGTTTTTATAAAAATCTGTTAAATATTTGATGAATTTTGAAGCATTTTGAATTTTAAGGCCTTATCATGATAAATTATGCAAAATTTATTGAAATTTTCTGACATCACAACAAGAAAATCTATGAATTGTTTTATGTTAATTTTGACGTTGCATGGTATATCGGTACAAACAAAAGTACCGGCACTTTACAGTGCCGTTATGGTACAATACCGCCAAATAAAAAATACTGACGTACCGCTGAGTACTGTTAGTATCGATACTTGCAAGAATGAGTTATAAAAGATACCTTTAAATCACTTAAAAATCAGCAAAAATATTATTTTTAGAAATATTATATATATTTGAACATGGTACATCACCTAAAAATTTCATAAGAACATAATATTTATGGGAAGACATGGTTGCAAAACTTGCAAAGTTCATAAATATTCCCGCTATTCCTCGAACTTCAATAACAGCTGGCCTTGTTATGGTGCACTACTAGTTTTGCAAATATGCAATATACTATACTGTACATGTAGTACAGTACGGTTAGTACAGAGCAGGAAAGCACCGATTATAACTTTTGTGCAAACTTTCTAGGCCGTACTGCCATGAAATATGCCCGTATTTTTAGTAAGTACTATCGTAACAACAACAAAATTTCATAAGAATATATCAGAATTCTTTTGAAAAGACATGTATGCATTCACTTTCGTCTGAGAATCGCTTCAGTCAATAAATAAATGTTGTAAATTCACAAATGTTGAAGATTTGGAGTGCAAATTTTTCCTTTTGACACAAAAGGGCAGGTTAAAAGAAAAAAATAACCCCCTTCCCCCATCATGTCACATTTACATTAAAAATAATAATCTGCAAGTCACATAATGAAAATTCTCCTCACAATCAGCAACTATTTTTTTCCAAACAAAACTTAACAAAGAACTGGAATATTTCAAGATCGTTCCAAGCTGTAAAAAACCAAATCAGTGTTTAAAAAAAAGCCAACTTAAGCTACAGTATCAAAGCCAAAAGACTGTGTGTGACAGCTCTTACATGGGCACCTAAAGGAAAACGTAAGAGAGGAAAAAATAAAATGTGCTCCTGACGCCATTTTGAAGCTCTCTTAAACTTTCCTTTGATGGCTTAAAATCTGGGAATTACTTTGCCATTTGGATGTGGAATCTAAGTACTCCATCCAAATTGTTTATGGTTTTAACCTCATTTAATGTGAGTTCTCAAAATTTTCATGGACTTTGCCACAACTTATTGCTACTTGAGTGTACAAGCTGCAATGTGTACAGTCCACTTAGTGTTGATTTGTGTACAACACAGTCCCAAGTCAGTTGTGAACAGCATCACAGAGGCTTTAGGCCCATTGGGGATTTCAATATTGATGATTATTGTACTTACATGTAATGTTAGAAGCCCTAAAAGGCATGACCAGACTAAAAAGTTGGATAATAATGTTGAAAAATCAATCAGTATTTTTTATTTTCATTTTGCCCCATAACTTTTCTGATAGTTTTGCAAGAGTATGCCTGTACTGTGTTGTTCTTGCTCATTTGTAAAATACAGAGTCAAAAATAGAAAGCTTTCGGCCAATTCGCAAGTCACTGCAAGACTTGCATATCATTACGATGGGGTAAATTCTGTTAATATATGGACATGATTAGTGTCGAAAAATATATTTACCCCCTGTAACAAATTAATGTGTCTGAATTAAATAAAAGTGTAGATTCAGAGTTGAATAAACTTTCTGGAGGTGTAATCTGGCGATTAGTTTGATCTTATTAACTTAGAGATCAGGTGTATTATTGATGTTGTAATGTTTAAAACGGAAGCCTCTAGTAATGTGGGAATTTCTTTTGGTGTACAATTCCATGGTACTGTACGTTATATTTCATATTTGCCACTTTTGGGTAATCACCTGTAAATATACCAGTACTTCCCTATTACTGGTACCATTTGCATCGGTACTAACGGTGCCCATTTTCACCAGTACCGTGCAACGTTAGGTAAAGGCCAGTTGTTGTCTTCGACATATGAGGTAAATGAAATTCAAATCCTGTGTTTTGATTGGTCGAAACAATGGTATAGTGTGCACTTACATTGGTAGGCCAATCAGTATCATTTTGGAATAAATTGTACGCCACCACATTTCAATCACAATAGATGCCCATTAACATATTGTTTTTCATTTCTCCTCCATCGTAAATTGAATGGAAGTGTTGAATATGCCTATGTTTTTCCCTTCAAAAAGTTGTTTTAAAAAGATTAAAGGCAATAATTTCAGCCGAAGATGGATTGGGTATATTGTGTAATAACAATAGAGTAATTACAGCAGTACTTCTTACCAAAATGGGCATCTTTCTGAGTCATGTTGCATTTTTTTCACCTCAATCCAAACTTTTTCACAAGCACTAATTCACAAAAATTTACAAGCTAGCTGTTTATAAAGCACCTACCTGAGCTTTATGCTCTCCAACCAAGAAGCTGATGAGAGCCACGCCCCTTTCCAAATCTTGCTCAATTCTCGACACAGTACTGGAATCAATTTTGAGGCCATCTGTCAGCTGCGCACTATTAATAAAATCTTCAGTTTGTAGTTCCTCTACCCTTTTCAGATGCCCACTCGCCAGTTGAATGATGGATCCTCTCGTGAAATACGACGGAACGTTAGCCACTGGCGGAGGCTGGGATGTCAAGATGGGACGGGAAGATTGCACTTGGGAGTGATCCGCATCTCTCGTTCTCGGTCCCGCCATGAACTCGACATCCGGGGGTTTCGGTACCGACTTATGATCGTGAACCGTGGATGAAACGTCTTTGGACCATGATAAATGAGTCACTCCTGGATCTGTTTCCTTTTTCCGGTCTACTAGGTGCACTTGGTGTGCGATAGGACTATGTTGAAAAATCGAAGAATGACTGGAAGGAGATTGAGACATATGACTTGAAAGTGAACGGGATACATGGCTAGAGGAGGAAATTGGTATATGCCTTGTACCTTCTTCTGAGCTCAGCAGCACTTTATTTTCGAAAAGAGCAGGTAAGATATGTGATGCAGACTGGTGGGGACCAGTTGATAGCATATGAGAAGACAATGGTCTTATAGAAGATGATAAACCGAAAGAAGGCAAGGGGGCACTTGATGAGGAGGGCACAAGTTTAGCACCATGTTCTAAATCACTTCGTATATGTGTCAATGGTAACAATGGGGGCACTATTGCAGTATTGAGTGGTGCTAACTGGGGTGGTTTTGTTCCTATGTGCATTCCAATTGTTGGAGGTGGAAGTTCGATCTTAATACCACCTGGTGCACTAGCTACTGGTTGAGGCATGGAAGTCTTTCCTAACACAAGATCCAATGAATTAAACACTTGTCTTTTTTGCTCATCGGAATAAGACCTTTGCAACGTCTCTGAAGACCTGGGAAATATTGGTTCATGGACCCCGGACACATGAGGTCTCATTCCATGGCCCTGTATATCACCAGTTTGCATCAAATGTCTTCTCACGTCTACATGGGAATGACCTTGTTCAGTGGACTTTATCAAATCAATGCTTAAAGAGCTGGTAGAAGGCTCTTTCCTCTCACTGGACAAATGACCACGTTCCTGACTTCTGTACTGGGCACCAGATGGAAGTCGATGCTCTTGACTTGTATACCGTAATGGTGGTGCCCCTGGGGGTAAATGAACACCAGAAGATTCATTTATGGATAGTGTCTGGGTACCTTCTCTGTTGGGTATCTGCGATGTAGGAATGAGTACTGGAGGCATATGAGTATATTGACCAGAGAGAGTGATATATCCACTAGGAAGATAAGAGCCGGGCCTAATCTGCCCTTGAGCCTGGGCTAGCTGCAGCTGGTTCCCCATGCTAGCCAACATGGCAGAATATGACTCTACCGCTGGTAAACGAGCAACCGATG
Source organism: Chiridota heheva (assembly GCA_020152595.1). Lineage (NCBI taxonomy): Eukaryota > Metazoa > Echinodermata > Holothuroidea > Apodida > Chiridotidae > Chiridota > Chiridota heheva. Next base: position 494,142 of record JAIGNY010002837.1, on the reverse strand, counting down.
GTGAATTGATGGGGATGTAGCTCTGGTACCCTGGGACGGTGATGGGTGCTTGGTAAGCTCCAAAGAACGGAGTATATGTTACAACTGATGTGACTTGGGGCGGTGACACCGAGGTGTGATGCGTAGGAGAAGCTGTGACTGGCGTCATGACAATGCCTTCTTTTGTATGGCTTATGCTACCTGGTGGAAATCCTGCCATGTGGGAAGGTGTACTTCGAAAAGTAGGCTCAGCTCCATGTTTCTGGAGGTCACTCGTTGGAATGACAGGGATTGGAGGTACAATCCCGACAGTGCCTGACAAGGCAGCTGAGGTGGGTACTTCTGGATTTGACTGCAGTTTGACAGAGTAGTTGAAGTTTTCATCACGAAGAGAGACAGAGGGATTAGCAGAACTCCTGGGGCCTCTATCACTATCTGGAATTCTTGCAGGAGGTACACTTGATGAGGCGGTATGAGACACGACTGGTAAATTAGCACTTGATGAAGTTGTGGAGTTATCTGGCTGACTTGCGATGTTTATATTATTGCCCATGGGATAGAAGACATGAAAGCAGAGTGTCATCTACTTCAAGCGGGTGGATTGTTGTAGGTGTTGGTTGTTCCATGAGGCAAAGTAGCGGTAATTCCTTTTACACCTTGCAAATCTGGGGTTGGTTCTGTCGTACAGCTCAACCAAAAAATTTCACTTTTCTTCTTGGTATTGTCTGGAAGATAAAGAGAGGAAAAAAAGGTGATGTAGAAGTAATGACAATTAACAAGTTAACAGCTTCTATTTTCAAAATGGATTTCTATTGTCAAAATGGACTGGAATAAAGCCTTCACATTACCATTATACTCCTATTTTGGTACTTAATACACTCTGTACCAAAATAACAAAGAAAAATTGTGTTAACTATTCTGGTACAGAATTTATCAAGTATCAAAATAGGAGTATAATGGTAATGTGAAGACTTTATTCCAGTCCATTTTGACAATAGAAATCCATTTTGAAAATAGAAACTGTTAGTTATAGTCTGATGAAAAGTACATACAGTAATTATAATTTCCAGATTGAAAAATAATCTCTTCTTCCTTCAAAAAAACAAAAAAACAGTTTTTGCATATGATGGCATTCTTTCTACAAAATCAACAAAATGAGATTTAAATAAGAAAAACAGAAAGAAAACAATACAGTTGTCCATTTGCCAAGAGTCAATGACAACATGTAAAGGGCTGACCTAAAGAATGGAGAAATTACTCATTCCCAAAATCTTTTTGTACTTTTAAATTGTGCTGAAAATTGTTCACAATTAATCTCTCAATAAAACACTTAAAGGATTAGTTCAGCGGTCAAGCATGTCCATCTTATATAAAAGAGGACTTCAAAAGAAACAAAATGGTGAAGAAATCATTCAAAAATCTGATTCTGTTAAGGAGATATTTAAGTTTACAGTTTAGTATCATTTGTGTAGAAACGACTTAAATCAGACCACTTGTAATGTCATAGCCTCAGATTTCTCAAAGTCTTTATGTATTCTATCATATTTTGTCCTGCAATTTTGTGGCTTAAAAACCATTGGAAATCTTAGGAAAGTAGAATAGCAGAATCTAGTAAGGGTAATTATAATTTACCACCTGAAGGAAGTTTGAGGAAATATAATTCAATTAGTTAATAATCAAATAATTAAAAGAAAAAAACATTACAAATTGTTAAGAATGTGAGGATAAGGGCACCAATCTTCCATAGTAGACATACTACACCTGTCATTTCTACACAGATAAGGTAGAGCTTTAAACTTGGATATATCTCCTTAATGGAATAAGATTTTGTAATGCTTTCTTCATCATTTTGTTTCTTTTGAAGAGCTCTTTCATAAAAGATAAACTTACTTGACCACTGAACTAACCCTTTCATAAATACTTCCATTTTTGTAGACATACCTTATAATACATATATAGTTACAATTTAATCAATTTTAATCTTATGTTTATACTTGCACAAAATTTAATTTATTATTTATCACACTGCACTCATCCTATTCAACTTTTTTATTCACACTTCTATTCCCAAAACAGTTTGAATATAGTTTTCATACTAGTATTGCTGATCCAAATCACTGATTGTAAATTCTGGAGCAGAAAAGTCAGGGGAAAAAAACAAACATCTTCTTGATTATTTGATCAAAACTACAAAGATATTCCATCTCTTTAAAGGTGTTGCAATCTTGTAATTCTGAGAAACTGTAAATTATGGTGTATAGCTTTTAAAGGAACATGGACAGGTAGATACCGTTTGCTAAGTTCTGAGTAGAAGTCTTAAAATGGTTACAATATCAATTAATTTGCTTTATAAACCGGGGAGGGGAGGGAGGGGAGGGGAGGGGAGGGGAGGGGATGGGAAGGGGTAGGGGCGGGAAGGGAGGGGGTAGGGGGAGGGAAGAGGGTAGGGGGATGGAAGGGGGTAGAGCTACAATTCTTTATATTTTTTTCTCCAAAATTTCAAATTCTCAAGGTTCTCAGATTCCATTCTACTGCTAAATCTGGGTCAGGGTTATACTATCCAACTTCCTTTTTGATATAGCCAACTTCTCACATTCAAAATATTTGGGGGAAGGTCCGAAAAACAAATATTATTATTATCAAGTATTTGATACAACTGCTAGTCTGGAGTACAAGTTTAAGATGATCAATTTTCTTGTTCTCTCAATCTGAGGTCACAAAATATGGAGCAATTTATGGTAATTAGGTATTTGAGGGAGGACCAAAAATCAGCAAGTTAACATAATTAGGAGCAATTTTCTACTTACCTAATTTTGAGGTCTCAAGATATTACACAATTCATGCTAATTAGGTATCTAAGTTTTAAAATAAATATGGAGGGGGAAATTCCATATGTGAGGTATATGTATATGTGCTGCTCGATAAGGTACCTTTTTTTTCATCATTTTCGTAGTGTAGGTCCCAAAAAATGTGAGGTTTTATTGTGTTAATTTTGCACTGCTGGTCCATTTTTACAATATTTTTATTAAATACTCATACTGCAGGTATCAAAATTGAGTTCTTTCATACTGCAGGCATCAAAATTATATAATTTCATACTGCAGTTACCCAAAAATCTTGTCATACTGCGGGTATGTTTTTCGGTTGGTGGGCTGCACACCTCTACCACTTTTAATATAAAGTGCCCCCGGTTTTAAGGTTGGTGGGCTGCACACCCTACCACTTTTAATGTGAAGTGCCCCCCCCCCCCTCTAGTGTAAACTGGACACTTTCTGTCCTATTTTGATGGGACTACTGGCTGTCATTCATGGTTTTCAGTCAATTTAAAGCCGTTTTAGCTCATCTTGTTGCCAACTGTATATAATGTTCCTCTTTTAAAATAGTGATGAATGTCACATTGTATAAACTTTATATAACAATTCCGCATATTTGCAAATGTCTTTAGAACTACATGTAATTAAACGTTACAGAGAAATAAATATATTCATTTTCGTAATAATTTTCAAAACCTTGTATCTTTTGCCCTCTTTATATATAAATGTATTATTTTACCCTTCAGAATTATAATGAAAAGTAAATTGGAAAATTGAAAAATCTTTCACGTCAATTTTCTCAAAACTATGTTTTCATACATTCGTCACTATGTGGAAAGAGGGAGGACATGTACCTTTAAATATCACACTACTGCATAATTAATTCCTTTATCATTTCCATCTACACAGTATTTTCACAGGACAAAGTGTAACAAATGAATGTAAAATTCCATTCATCCTGATAAAAAATAAACATAAAACGTGCTTGTCGTAATAACATGCTTAATCTTGTATTCTGAATGCATGCATCAATATGTAGACTTTGAACCTATCCCTTTGTTTTTGGTTACACTTAGATACAAATGTAACTAATTTTGCAATACACTTCATACTCAGGAAATTTGCAGGGTACGATAAGATCAAAATTAACAACGCATCTGTTAGGTTAGCATTTAATCATACTGTATGTACACAGCACACAACGAGAAAGAAATTCTCAGTACTTGGCGAAAGCCTGACAATAGGTTTTAAACAAATTCATTTAGCATGTAGATTTTTGTATGGCGATGTTGTGGCTGTAATGTAGAACTTTTGTTCTTATTCATTAAATATGCATGACTAAATTAATACCTAGACACAGAAAATGATACAAATCCCCTTGACCGCCAATAACACACCTTCCAGCCTTTGTCCCACATGCCGTCCCACCCTCTGTTCCACATGCCATCCCATCCTACATCCCACCCTGCAGGCAATCACACATGAAATTTAGATGCCATTCCACCACATGACCCATATGCCATCACACCTGCAATCCAGATGACATCCCACATGCCAAGCCACCCTGTTCAATATACCATGCCACTCTGTCCCACACACATCCCTCCCTGTACTACATGTCATCCCACCATGTCCTACATATCGTGCCACCACCTTTTCACATGTGCCATACCACCTTGTACCATATGCCATGCCATCCTGTCCCATATGCCATGCCACTCTGTTTCACACCATCCCTCATGCTATCCCTCCCTCTCCCACAGGCCATACCACCTTATCCTACACGCCATTACGGACGAATGGTAAAGATGCTGTATCCCCTCCTCTTTGCTGGTGAGGGGACAATCGAAGTAATCTTGCCTACAATCTCTGACAAAAATAAATGAAACAAATCATGCTCCTCTCTTCAATGTTAATATTTTCTTTACAGAAAGACTTGACTTTAAAAGGCCCAGAATTGAGAAGGGGAGTTGAGAGCTATATGTCCATTTTAATTTGTGTAAATAAGACATGAATGACCACTTCACATCAAAAGTCCCCTAATCTTTTTACAAACAAAATTTTTAATAGTAAACCATATCATTTTGATAGCGAAAAATTAAATCAGATGTGCTTCAACAATTTTGACAGGGATTGTGGACCAACCCTCGACAAAACAGTGGAGAATCTACTAGTCATCTATAAAATTCCACTAGCTAGACTATTTAAGTATGCTGACTAGGAAATAATGTATCATTAAAATGATATAACTGTAACTTTGTATTTACCACCGTCCATAACTTTTATGTCCAAATACATACAATACAATTCTTATGAGCATGACGAAGTGATGCATTGTAGGTAAGGTAATTCCCACACAGTTAAGTCAATGGCAAATTGTCGCGAGAAATACACAGATGATGAATAAAGTAAAAGAGACAACGCATACATTTATTTCAATGAGAGAATGAAACAGAGCACGTAGTTTATGGTTTGTATTTCCGATCATTATACACAGTACACAAAACTGAATTATATTAATATTTGCGCAAAATAAAAGAGCTTGTGGTTTACATTTCTGATCATGAGACAGACGAAAACTGTGCATTGTACTTTTTAACACTGATACAGTATTCTGTGTAATTATTATTAGTAATATTTTGGTCGAAGGCAAAAGAAATTTAACTTTGGAAACCATTTACGAATTAATTATGCACTCGCCAATAATAAAAAGTTACTCGCAATTGAAGAGCTGGTTGGTGAGTGGGTTTGTGGAGGGTTGTTGAGGACCACTAGTGGCAAGGAATTGCCATGACATCTGGCACTTGGCTTGCAAAAAGATAACTACAACTTATCATATAGCAAGTCAAATTAAAGAAAAATTCTAATAGTAAACTACAGACATGGAACAAATCTTAAGCCATGGTTCTGGTGGTAATAATCGTGGGAAAACTGGGAATTTGCAGGAAGAAATTGTATTTCTTTATAAAAAACAAAAACATATATATATATATATCTTTAATTACATTTTATTTATTTTGTATTTTATATATATATATATATATATATATATATATATATATATATATATATATATATATATATATATATATTTTTTTTCAATTACATTTTTTTTTTTTTTCTTGAGTAAGCCACACAGTATACATGTATGTGGTAAACAGTTAAGGTTGCAGCCACAATGTTTGGGCTCATTGTTTAAACAATGCCCCACCCCTGCCCCACCCCACCACATAATTGTGCGATGAATAGTACATTGAATTACAAAAGAGGGAACAGGTGTGATCAAGTGTAAGCATATACAGATGTTTTTACTACATTATTATTATTTGTCACAAGTTTTCGTGCAAAGATTTTTTACAACTTGATTCAGAACCGTGGGAAATTTTATCAATGATTTCAACTTTGGTAAACTATACCATTTTTTTCTGGTATGAATTTATCACATACTACACTATGTGAATAAATGTCTGAAATCAGATTTGTTGTGACACAGCCTCACAAAGTATTTACGAATTCCACTGAAACATTTTGGTTCCTTGCAAAAATTGGATAATATATGTCCCCAGAGTAGTAAACCAGCGACTAGTAAACTTACTACATGGTTTATCATTTGAAAAAAACACATTTTCAGTTGGAAAGAAAATTTAAATTATTCGCCAACTGAAAACATTAAAACAGTTGAGGAAGTGAGTGGCTGATACCACTCATCCATAGTAGACAGTGACTTTAAAACACTTGAGGAAGTGAGTGGCTGATATCACTCTTTCATAGTAGACAGTGCAACATTAAAACAGTTGAGGAAGTGAGTGGCTGATATCTCTCTTCCGTAGTAGACAGTGACATTAAAACAGTTGAGGAAGTGAGTGGCTGATATCACTCTTCCATAGTAGACAGTGACATTAAAACAGTTGAGGAAGTGAGTGGCTGATATCACTCTTCCGTAGTAGACAGTGACATTAAAACAGTTGAGGAAGTGAGTGGCTGATATCACTCTTTCATAGTAGACAGTGACTTTAAAACAGTTGAGGAAGTGAGTGGCTGATACCACTCATCCATAGTAGACAGTGACTTTAAAACACTTGAGGAAGTGAGTGGCTGATATCACTCTTTCATAGTAGACAGTGCACGTGACATTAAAACAGTTGAGGAAGTGAGTGGCTGATATCACTCTTCCGTAGTAGACATTGACATTAAAACAGTTGAGGAAGTGAGTGGCTGATATCACTCTTCCGTAGTAGACAGTGACATTAAAACAGTTGAGGAAGTGAGTGGCTGATATCACTCTTTCATAGTAGACAGTGACTTTAAAACAGTTGAGGAAGTGAGTGGCTGATACCACTCATCCATAGTAGACAGTGACTTTAAAACACTTGAGGAAGTGAGTGGCTGATATCACTCTTTCATAGTAGACAGTGCACGTGACATTAAAACAGTTGAGGAAGTGAGTGGCTGATATCACTTCTCCGTAGTAGACAGTGACATTAAAACAGTTGAGGAAGTGAGTGGCTGATATCACTCTTCCATAGTAGACAGTGACATTAAAACAGTTGAGGAAGTGAGTGGCTGATACCACTCATCCATAGTAGACAGTGACTTTAAAACACTTGAGGAAGTGAGTGGCTGATATCACTCTTTCATAGTAGACAGTGCACGTGACATTAAAACAGTTGAGGAAGTGAGTGGCTGATATCACTCTTCCGTAGTAGACAGTGACATTAAAACAGTTGAGGAAGTGAGTGGCTGATATCACTCTTCCATAGTAGACAGTGACATTAAAACAGTTGAGGAAGTGAGTGGCTGATATCACTCTTCCGTAGTAGACAGTGACATTAAAACAGTTGAGGAAGTGAGTGGCTGATATCACTCTTTCATAGTAGACAGTGACTTTAAAACAGTTGAGAAAGTGAGTGGCTGATACCACTCATCCATAGTAGACAGTGACTTTAAAACACTTGAGGAAGTGAGTGGCTGATATCACTCTTTCATAGCAGACAGTGACATTAAAACAGTTGAGGAAGTGAGTGGCTGATATCACTCTTTCATAGTAGACAGTGACATTAAAACAGTTGAGGAAGTGAGTGGCTGATATCACTCTTCCATAGTAGACAGTGACATTAAAACACTTGAGGAAGTGAGTGGCTGATATCACTCTTCCATAGTAGACAGTGACATTAAACCAGTTGAGGAAGTGAATGGCTGATATCACTCTTCCATAGTAGACAGTGACATTAAAACAGTTGAGGAAGTGAGTGGCTGATATCACTCTTCCATAGTAAACAGTGACATTAAAACAGTTGAGGAAGTGAGTATCTGATATCACTCTTTCATAGTAGACAGTGACATTAAACCAGTTGAGGAAGTGAATGGCTGATATCACTCTTCCGTAGTAGACAGTGACATTAAAACAGTTGAGGAAGTGAGTGGCTGATATCACTCTTCCATAGTAGACAGTGACATTAAAACAGTTGAGGAAGTGAGTATCTGATATCACTCTTTCATAGTAGACAGTGACATTAAAACAGTTGAGGAAGTGAGTGGCTGATATCACTCTTCCATAGTAGACAGTGACATTAAAACAGTTGAGGAAGTGAGTGGCTGATATCACTCTTCCATAGTAGACAGTGACATTAAAACACTTGAGGAAGTGAGTGGCTGATATCACTCTTCCATAGTAGACAGTGACATTAAACCAGTTGAGGAAGTGAATGGCTGATATCACTCTTCCTAGTAGACAGTGACATTAAAACAGTTGAGGAAGTGAGTGGCTGATATCACTCTTCCATAGTAGACAGTGACATTAAAACACTTGAGGAAGTGAGTGGCTGATATCACTCTTCCATAGTAGACAGTGACATTAAAACAGTTGAGGAAGTGAGTATCTGATATCACTCTTTCATAGTAGACAGTGACATTAAACCAGTTGAGGAAGTGAATGGCTGATATCACTCTTCCATAGTAGACAGTGACATTAAAACAGTTGAGGAAGTGAGTGGCTGATATCACTCTTCCATAGTAGACAGTGACATTAAAACACTTGAGGAAGTGAGTGGCTGATATCACTCTTCCATAGTAGACAGTGACATTAAACCAGTTGAGGAAGTGAATGGCTGATATCACTCTTCCATAGTAGACAGTGACATTAAAACAGTTGAGGAAGTGAGTGGCTGATATCACTCTTCCATAGTAAACAGTGACATTAAAACAGTTGAGGAAGTGAGTATCTGATATCACTCTTTCATAGTAGACAGTGACATTAAACCAGTTGAGGAAGTGAATGGCTGATATCACTCTTCCGTAGTAGACAGTGACATTAAAACAGTTGAGGAAGTGAGTGGCTGATATCACTCTTCCATAGTAGACAGTGACATTAAAACAGTTGAGGAAGTGAGTATCTGATATCACTCTTTCATAGTAGACAGTGACATTAAAACAGTTGAGGAAGTGAGTGGCTGATATCACTCTTCCATAGTAGACAGTGACATTAAAACAGTTGAGGAAGTGAGTGGCTGATATCACTCTTCCATAGTAAACAGTGACATTAAAACAGTTGAGGAAGTGAGTGGCTGATATCACTCTTCCATAGTAGACAGTGGTGTAACCATGGAGGGGAGGGGGTGTCATGGGGCCCCAGTCTTCTACCCTCCGATCCACTTTTTCAAAGAAATTTTCAAAAATTGTGAAAATCTTTGTTTTTTAGAAACTTTCTTATTTAAAAAAAAAAAAAATAGGGAGGGAGGAAGGGAGGGGGGGGACGTCTAGGACCTTCTCAGACCCACTCACTTTTCTAGAGGGTTCAATGACCTTCTCGGACCCCCTCACTTTTGTAATGCTGGCTATGCCACTAATTGTAGACTTTCACAACTACTGTAGAAGGACTGTGTAGTTTCTTCACTGTTCTGCTGGTCCTACTGTTCTCAATCACCAATTGTAAATTATAGTATGAAAGATATATACCGGGATACAGTATATATGACCACTAAACTGCAACATGCCTGATTAAAGGAATATTCCTGTGAATTTTCATTTTCATATACACTGTATATGATAGAGGACTATTAAAGAAACATTTTGGTATAAAAATTATCTTGATTTCTTTTTCCATTAAGAATTGATTGCATTTCAAATAATGTGCGTGTGTTAAAAAGTGACCTCACAGTGTAAAGTGTGATGTCATCAAGGTAGATCCAAGATAATTCTTATGTATTTCTATAAACGAAGAACAATACTTTTCATTTACTTAAGAGTGAAAGGTTCATGAGCAGATGGACAAAGCACGCTCTTATGAAGTGTGTGTTATTCCCCATCTCAATAAATAAACAGAAAATGCTTCCAGTAATATAGGAAGAGGCAATTAGTTTCCAAAGAAATTCATACACACAATTTTGTGTCTTGGATTGGCTTTATGACATCACACTGTACACTGTAAGGTCACTTTCCCCACTTGTGTAATCTTTGAAATGCAATAACCCCTGAACGGAAAAAGATGTCAACATGATTTTTACACCAAGTTGTTTTTTAAAAGTCCTCTATCAATGAGCTTCCTCCAAAATTACCAACCTGATTTGTTTTCTGTCTCTAGGACAATTTGGGCTGGTTTTCATGAAACTTCTGAAATAAAATGTGTCTGCAGGCACTTGGGTCCCCATAACATCACCCCCTTTTCCTCTAGGCCATCTGAGCCCCACAACAATCCCCCCTTCTCCCCCAGGCATCTGTGCCTCCAAAACATTAACCCATGCAAATTCATGGGAATATTCCTTTAATAACTCTTTAATAACTCTTCCGTTAATCAACCATTCTTTCCTCATGCCATAGTATATATCTATATATACCTATCAAATGACATCTTTCATTGATCACAGTAATATGATACATTTGTTCAATGAATGCTCATGACCTTTGGTCAGCTTAATCCTTACTTTGCTTTAATCTAATTCATCAGCCAAATCTCTCTAATATAAATGCCATGTTGAGTCCTCAAAATCAAAACTGAAACCAAAACCTCTTTCCTACTCTAAATATAACAATATCCTATCAGTATATGGAAGCCCAGAAATTCCATTTTACAGTTTAAACTACATACCTACATGTATGTGTCTTGGAACCACTTAACTTTTTAAAATGTTTGACCTGTTCTTTATGATCTAAGACTTAAAGGTATATGGATAGATATATTATATAACTATTTGACCTGTTCTTTGTGATCTAAGACTTAAAGGTATATGGATAGATATATTATATGATTGTTTCACCTGTTCTTCATGATCTAAGACTTAAAGGTATATGGACAGATAGATCATATAACTGTTTGACCTGTTCTTTGTGATCTAAGACTTAAAGGTATATGGATAGATATATTATATAACTGTTTGACCTGTTCTTTGTGATCTAAGACTTGAAGGTATATGGACAGATATATTATATGATTGTTTAACCTGTTCTTCATGATCAAAGACTTAAAGGTATACGGACAGAAAGATTATATAATTGTTTCACCTGTTCTTTGTGATCTAAGACTTACAGGTATATGAAAACAAGATGATATAACTGTTTGACCTGTTCTTCGTGATCTAAGACTTAAAAGTATATGGACAGATATGATTATATAATTGTTTGACCTGTTCCTAGCGATCTAAGACTTAAAGGTATATGGAAAGATAGATTATATGATTGTTTGACCTGTTCTTCGTGATCTAAGCCTTAAAGTTATGTAGACAGATAGATTATATAATTGTTTCCTGTGGATAAAAAAATATCAAATTCTGAGTAGAACAGCCTTTAACCCTTACTTTACCACATGGCGATATTATCGCCGTTTTGGGTGCCCCGTCTATGACTCCACCTCCCAGGTGCCTTATTAAAAAAGTGCTGGTAGAATAAGGGTTAATCAACCGCGACAAAATGTGCCAACTCCAAAATGTATGCAGCATGGTCCCAGTGGGCTAACCACCGGGTCACTGAAGCGGAATGACAGAGGACCCTTCAATAATCAGCTTGTCCTTAACCCTTACTCTACCACTCAGCAATATTATTGCCGTCTTAGGTGCCCCGTCTTTGACTCCACCTCCCAGGCGCATTTTAAAAACAAAAGTGCTGGTAGAGTCGGGCTTAAACAGTCACAATAACACTAATAGCTTTTAAGTTGTAACAAATCAAATTTGTAATAAACAATTTCAGCATGTGCAAAAGTGATGGATGATATATAAACAGAAATACAGCTTAAACTCTTTAATGTAATTCCTAATATTTCTTTCCCAAATTTTAAATATCAAAGGTTCTCAAATTGCATTCTACTGCTAAATCTGGGGTCATGGTTATAACAATATCCAACTTTCTGTTCATTAAAGCCAACTTCTCCCATTCAAAATATTTGTGGAAGGACCAAAACACAATAAGTTAACATGAGCACTTTTCTAGTTGTCCCATTCTGAGGTCATAAAATTTTGGATTTTTGGTATTGTTTTAAATGCAGTAAAATGCTACATTTTTAACCAATTTTTATAATGAGACCTTTTGCTTTTTTGCATGGTTTGTAGTACATTTTAAACCATTTAAGGAGACATAAAGTCTGACATAATCCTTGTTTCATATGATTAAATTAAAAATAATCAATCTTCGGACCAAGTTTCATAACTCCTTAAGAAATCTAACACTATTTTTTGTAATTATGAAAAACTTTAAAGCTACTACTAAATAGTACCATGGGAGCCACCATTTTGATTTCAAAACAAGCAGAATATGATGTCATCAGCCTAGCATAATGTTGGAATGCTTTGTATTTCTATCTCAAGTTTTCTGAGTCATGAAAAATTGTTTTCCTTTTGTCAGGGTCAAGACCATTTTTGTGTATACATGAAAATGTCAAAACGTTGCTATTAAAACTTTGTGTCACATAATTTTGGAATAATAACATGATATAAAGTTATAAAAAATACATTACATTCCTTGATCTCTGTTGGGGAAATAATGTCATCATTCACAACATTTCAATACAGAATTGAACAAAATGGCAGCATCTGTGTGTTGACTTTAAAGGAATATTCCCATGGATTATCATTTCTTCATATATGATAGAGAAATTTTTTAGAAGTAAAGTGGTGAAAAAACTATGCTAACACCTTATTCCGTTTAGAAGTTACAAAAAGTTAAAGTATTTTTGAATTTGGATGAAAGTGACAGATTGGCAATAGCTGTGATGTCATGGAGACAAATTCAACAGAACATCCTTTATATTTCCTTAAAAATGAGATGGATTTTTTTCTCATTGTAAATGTGATGTACACCAAGAAAGAAAAAATGTTTTCTTGTAAATTACATATTCCACCTTATCTCTATAATAAACCAAAAATGTTGTTCGATAATGTAAAAAAAGTGTAATTAAATTTATAAGAAATACACAACTGTGCTGGAATTGCCTTGATAACATCCCCAAGCTGAAGGACATATACTCTATGAGGTGTTTTTAAGAACATTTTATAACTTCTAAACGGAATAAGATATTAAGATAGTTTTTTCACCACTTTGTTTCTACACATTTTCTCTATCATATATAAAAATGAAAATCTATGGGAATATTCCTTTAAAGATGTATAACTTGAGATAGGAATGAGATTTTGACTTTGTTTTTTAATAGTTGGTTTAAAATTGTTGTCCTCTATCATATGAAACAAGGATTATATCAGACTTTATGTCTCCTTTAAGCTCATGTTGTTGCTACCTGTCCATATACCTTTAAATGATTGAATGGTTCAGCAGCAGAGAATCAGACATATTTTATCAAACATTTCCAACAGAGTTTGATCAGATATGTGTTACTTGAAACTTACTTCCATGAGTTGTTGAGGAGTAGTAACAGCAGGACAAGATGAGATCAGAGTTGGAATATGATCTTAATTTCCTACAATTCCAATGCCAAGCCTCAAATTTTCCACAACGACTTCAAAAGATATACAATATCTTTTGTTTTTCTCATTACTTCCTTTTTTAAGATCTGAAAGTATTTTCTTCACTCAAATTGACATTTACTCATGGTAGTAACTGTAAAATATAACAGCTGTTCCAGGTCTGTAGGGGATAACCATGATTTCTGATAAAAAATAATATAAATGAATAAATAAATAAGTAACTCAGCAATTAACTTTTTTAGATTTGATCAAAATCAAATGCTTTGGTCAAAAAGGCTACACTCTACTCAGAAAAATTGCATTTTAACGGCACTGCCAGCAGACAATATATGGGCCTAAGATGTAGTCGTTGTTATGTGGTACTGCACTGTATATATTTTAGAACAATAACTCATGTAACACTGATGCCTCATCCACAAAATTTACATGGAAATTTCATCTTATGAATACCTTGAACAGTACTCCACTTTAAAGGAAATTACCCCAAAATGTGGGAATTTATTTTATGGTTTTGGGTGATGTTTTGGTGAATTTGGTGATCCTGTAATTTGAATGAAGCTGAATTATTTTGCACGGTGGTAAATGGGTTAGCAAATTGAACAATTTCTTTCAACCACTTTCATTTCATATAGGCCTAGGCCACATATAACTTCAGTAACATTTATTTCTCACTCTAATAATTACAGTGAATTATGCAAGAATTAAAAGGCAACATATCTAGCACAGAATTTAAGTGTGGGTCCATGGGGTCCAGGGGGAGGCTGTGGTAGAGAATCTGACAGTAAAATTGTGTGCACGAATGTGCATACTGTGATTGGTTGATTGATCAAAATCTTTGGGTGTCATCAAATATGCCTATATGTTGCTTCCAATTGGACAAGCATTGACAACACATAAACCGTGCACCAGAACACTCGAAGTGACATTTTCCTGCTAAATTTGTTGCAAATTTTAAGGAAATATGCAAGTTTAAACAATGGGGACAACTTCTTTTCAGTTCAGAAAAAAACATTTTTACAAATATACAAATGAAATCATTGGATGTCCGTCCTACAGCCTAACATTGCTGTCTATGCCTGTACCAAGGATAAATAAAGATGTTTATGATATAACTGTCATTGAACCTAATCTAGTATACAACAATATGAGTAACTGAAAGTCAATATTCTTTCAACATCAATATCTATTATTAAATCTTTGAACAGCTTGGCAAACTTTCAAAAGAGAGTTTCAATGTACTCATTCATGTAAGTTATATCCACTGTATATTGAAAGTACAACAACATATCGCAACCTGGATGAATTACACTGTGATACATATGGGCACATACAGTATGAAGCATTTGAAACAAGGAAGTTAACGTTACCTCAAATATCAATCCATTTATTTCCGTTTTGCATATTTTGGCGGGCAACATTTTAAAGATCTATGGAAAACCAGGGAAAGGTGGAGAGAGCTGAGGTGCCCTAGCAACCTCAGGTTATAGGTGTCCAAGCAACCTCGGGTTATAGGTGCCCTAGCAGCCTGGGGTTATAGGTGCCCTAGCAGCCTGGGGTTATAGGTGCCCTAGCAGCCTGGGGTTATAGGTGCCCTAGCAAGCTGGGGTTATAGGTGCCCTAGCAACCCGGGGTTATAGGTGCCCTAGCAACCTGGGGTTATAGGTGCCCTAGCAACTTGGGGCTATAGGTGCCCTCGCAACCTCGGGTTATAAGTGCCCTAGCAACCTCGGGTTATAGGTGCCCTGGCAGCCTGGGGTTATAGGTGCCCTAGCAACCTGGGCTTATAAGTGCCCTAGCAACCTGGGCTTATAGGTGCCCTAGCAACCTGGGGTTATAGGTGCCCTAGCAACCTGGGCTTATAGGTGCCCTAGCAACCTGGGGTTATAGGTGCCCTAGCAACCTGGGCTTATAGGTGCCCTAGCAACCTGGGCTTATAGGTGCCCTAGCAACTTCGGATTAAAGGTGCCCTAACAACCTGGGTTTATAGGTGCCCTAGTAACCTGGAGAGCCCTAGCAACCTCAGGTTATTGGTGTCCTAGCAACCTCGGGTTATAATGCCCTAGCAACCTCGGGTTATGATGCCCTAGCAACCTCGGGTTATAAGTTCCTTAGCAACCTCAGGTTATAGGTGCCCTAGCAACCTCAGGTTATAGGTGCCCTAGCAACCTCAGGTTATAGGTGCCCTAGCAACCTTAGGCTATAGGTGCCTAGCAACCTCAGGTTATGGGAGGAGACAACAAATAAATCAAGGTCCTACCATCTGCTTTGAAATGATCGAACCTCTAAAAAAAAAAAAAAAAATAATTAATAACTATTTCATATGGTCTAAATATGCACGAAAACATACAGATTTTAAAAGATGACCCACCCCCAACCCCTTATACTTAAGGAAATATTACTTTATTTGTTCCAAATTTATGTTGTTCTCATGATGTACATGTAATACAATATGACAAAAACAACTAAACTAAAGCAAAGCTAGCATAGTTATGTCTGAGTATTGTGAAGATTACAAAGCATTAGAATTACCCGTGTGCATAAATAGAATAGTCCACATTTGCCATTCAATTATTGTCAAAACTTCAAAAAAAGTACTGTATCCTACCATAAAGACTTGCATGATACTTTTGTATACAGTAATACTTTTTTGATACACAGAAGTACCACATTCACAGTGGGAAGTGTCGAAAGAAATTTACATTTATGTAGGAAAAATATTGAGCTAATAAAAGAATGCAATTAAATACTTCATCATGCGTGTACACACATGAGTAAATTACTATGAATATATTTGGCATGAGCCCAGCAGATAATATGTCAATATGACCTTTACCCACTCCACTTCTATTTATTTTGTAAAAGGCCTAGTCACAACTTGTTTATTTACTTTAGAATTACATGTAAATAAACATAAAGAGCTCCTGGCAATTATAAAGTTTAAAAACTTCAACCTTTTTCTTGTTCAAGCTAGGGCCAATAGTACAAGTCCATGTGACAGTATTTCAAAAGGAACAATTTATTAGTTTCTTGTTAAAATTACCAGACAATTTCAATAATCATCAGAAGTAACTTATGTATGTATCTCAATCTACAGAGATTTAATTAAATGCCAGTTATGGTGTTAATATGGACAGAAATATACAATACAACTGAATGCTTTTAATTAGTTAGTCTAAATATTTGCAAATACTCTTACAAGCCAATTGCCAATCAATACCGCCATGGAGGTAATGTTACTAGTATGTACCAAAATTGACCTTTCCAGGAATCCAAATAGGCCACGCTCACATAGCAACGCGGTAACTATGTGGGGCAAACAAACCTCAAATCCGCAATTGTGAATTACCAATGCGTTGACATTTAGATGTTCACAAGGCCTGCCGCAAGCTTTAATTTATTTATGACACTTCTTCGGATCTTTAGAGTTTTTAGCAAAAAGGATAAACAAAATTCAGTTTGCTAAGTGTTCTGGGTAACAGCAATCAGATTTAGCAGGCCCGTATGCTCAATTTTTGTTCGCCATTTTGCCGTCACTCAGTGTGTGTGTGCAGAAATTTGTTTTGTACAGTAAGTTGCATTGACTACATGAGCGCGCACCATTAGCTAGCTGTACTGTACCAGTACTGCGTAGGATGTTTTCCCCCACTTACAGTAATTACGCAGATTTTGTTGATAGGCAAATTCGTGCAGTGATTGGTTAAAACAAGCTGTCAATCATTAAACCCAGAAAGGTGAATTCATGAGACAATATTCCCTCTTTAATGATTCAAGTACCTCACAGATTACATTAACCTTAAAAAAAAAAAAATATCTGACAGGGCTTACATGTAAGTACAATGACACCTGACAAAATTATGCATATATGAAAGGGCATCATTCTGAGCACAAATTTGTTTTTGCATTCATATCTTGATGCGTATTCTGCTTCAACATGGAGCTATTAAACGATTAATACAGTAGCTCCATGCTCAAAACTGACCTGATCAAAATTCCAAGAATTCTTGATATATGAGAAATTTATGACATAATCTGAAGGCATGTCCAGTATTGTTGTGTCATTCTATAAATACTGTGCTTCAAATCCAGCTACTATATTTATTTGAATTTGAGGCACAATAATCTGAAGCATATGTACAGTCTAAGTCTAGTCAATTTTAAGGTGATTTTTGAGGGATTTATTGTTACTTAAATGATTTTCAATACTTTTTTTGACAATCTCATAAAATCAGATGCACAAACTTTATACATGATCATCAGATCAGTCACTTGATCTTGATCCTACTTAAGTGTAGGATCATGATCCAGAGCAGCTAGGCAATCAGATCCAGTGATCCATTAATGAAATTCTTGAAAAGACGTGTGGGAATACAGATCAGTGACCCAAGATCATGTCATGCAATATCCTGTTATCTGCCTATAAAATGTTTACTTTTGAATTCCGGTTATCATGACCTGCAATCAGATAACCTGCAGTGGGTATGATAAGAGCTCAAATAAATGAAATTCAATGTTTTTATACAATGAACACATACACACCAGCTGAAATCATAATTATACCGAATATGAAACAAAACAGACATGCAGTTGTTAAAATAGGAACATTTCAAGATTTTTCTATTAAGCCCAGCCTACTCATTAATATGCAAGACATCACCATCAAAAACAATACGGCACATCTACAGACTATGTGCTATCTGTGTACCACGTACATATGACATGAATCCAGTGTATTGTTCTTGAGATATCTTGTTTAACGAGCTAAGCGTTGCACACATACACACACCCACACATACACACACATCATCATGACCGCATAGGTTCCTGATGCTATCGCATTGGAACCAAAAATGAAATACCATGGGAATATTCCTTTAACTAAAATTACTTACAAAACAAACTATTAACTTTCTGAATATTGATCATACAATTTCATCTAGCTTGGATTTAGCAATTAACATTTTGTATGGGTTGGCTAGTTAGCTATGAAAACAAACAAAAAATACTACAAAGAAAATCTTCTGCATTTGTTGTTAGTACATTCCTATCAGTGCTAAAAAAATAAATAAACATATCTGGCATTACCTTCCATGACAGACATCCATAATGATTTTTACCAGACACACAGACACTCTCCCCATATATGAAAAGGTCACTAGGTATGGTTCGAAGATTCATTTTAAAGATTGACTGACTCCAAATTGTACAATCTCCAATCAACATGCACAGTACAGTTAGCAACTAGAAAACACATTCTGCATTTGTCCACCTGCTTAAATTAAAGGATGAAATTTAAAGAGCTTTTTTTTTTTTATCTTCCTGCATCGTAAATTACGCATATGAAAAGAAAAAAAAGCCTGAAACTTTCAAAAGCCATAATTTCAAAACTAAATAAGCTTTACAAATATTCAAGAACTGTCATACTATGAATTCAATTCTCTTGACACATACTGTACAACCTTTACTTAATCCATGAAAAACATCTAGGTTATAGCCAACTTAGCAGTACAGGTAGCACAGGACTAATAAAGTATTATTCTGCAGGGTCAAAATTACAACCCACCCCACAGAAAGGTTGAATAAACAAAATTACACCCCCACAGAAAGGTTGACTAAACAAAAATACCCCCCCCACAGAAAGGTTGAATAAACAAAACTTACCCACCCCCCCCCCCTCCCTTCTCCTACAGACCACAGAAAAGTTGAATAAACAATTTTGAGGGGCCACCATTGTAGAAAGGACCATGCTAGTGACATGTTGATTTCGCTAGTAAATACAGAATTTTGTTAAGATCACCTTCAGAATTTTTTTCTTCATACAGCAGTAGTGAAAATAGTGTTATAGGAGCAGGGTATTTACTACCAGTTAACTTTGGGCTCCAAAACCTTAGGTGAACGCCTAGCAATATTACCCCCATCAATATTTTATAAGATGGTTCATTTACAAAAACATCTTGAAAGTTCTTAAAACTTCCCCATTCTGGTACATGTACATAAAAGACCCCAAACTTATCATGGGTTCCAATGGGGCCAATATTTTATTTCCATGCTACCTATATTTCTCCTGAACCAGCATATCCCATAGCTGGTAACCCTAACGAAATGACTTAGTTTTCAAGAACTCTCCAACAAGAATAATACAGTCATACAGTTGATTTATGTATAAACAGTTGTCACTCTTACCCCTTTGATGCTCCAATTTTTAAGATAGAAAACTGAACTTGACAAAATAAATCTGTTTGTTTAGAAATAGGAAGGGCTAATGACCTGATGATTGATACCCCAGTCTAGAAAATGGCTTTTGAGTGTATGACATTAATAGGACCCATTTGTCTTACAGTATGCATCTCCAAAGGTGTAGGCGTGTCTGTAAGCTGTTGGATAAATAGGTTGAGTCTTGTACTCTGTGAAAAAAGTTCAAGCTTGTCCTTGAAGGGATGTGCTGTGTAGAAGTGCCCGGGGTGCTAAAAATATGTACAACAATTGGTGCAAGTGAAAATCCTCATCAGCTAACAGCTTTAGGGGAAGGTAAAGTGGGTAACATCTCCCACAGTACCAAATGATGCAAATCATTTCAATTTATCACTTTTTTTTTGTCAAGTTTAGTACTGAAATTACTGTACACTTATTGTTTGCATGCTGTTATCCAGCTTGTGAAAAAAATTGAATAGGTACTGTTGGTAGGTCCATAGGGTTTACAGGAAAGAAATGATGTTCAGTTTATGAGTGGCCCAATGATACTTGTCTAATTGTATTGGGCAAGTATTTTGCAAATTAAGAAAAACACCAAATATATTGTAACACTCTCAATCTTTCTGTAGTCTGCTTACAACTTTTAAAGTAAGCTTCTTGCACGACTTTGTCCCAACGTGAAACCAGTCGGTTTCCAAAATCAAAACCGGTTTAAACTGAAAAAACGTTTTTACACCCGTAATGTAAACGAGCTTTGAACAATAACTATAACTGCAATGTACTACATTGTTATATGATAGCTGCTAATGATGTTTGTATCACAGTATTTTCTGTAAAAAATGTTGAAAATGATAACGGAAGCATTGATCAATAAAATGTATTAATAAACTTTAATGTTGTTTGCTTAAAAAGTGATTTCATATACCCCATTTGCCCCTCAAATAATGCCGATTTTACCCCTTTGTCAGTCTAGGTCTGAAAGGCATTATTAAACAGAGGGGGGAACTAAACTGTTATACTGTACAGGTACTACAGTTTGGTAAGTATTCTTATGCCTTCTTTCCAGTAACAGAAGACAAGCTATCTTTCTTATAAGTTTAACTTTTCACTCTTGCATGCTTAGCATACTTTTTGCGTTCTGTCACTTAAAAAGCAATTCCTGGTTGCCGACTGCCCGTCAGATAAAGGATGAGTTCATTTCCGTGTCTTCTATAAATTGAATTAAAGGTTTGGTTTGGTTTGTTGATGTTTAACAGCACCGCGACTGTCGGAGTCAAATGTGCCAAGAGGGTGTTAATAAACTCTGGTGTAAAAGTTAGGATAGTGAGGAGATGGAAGGTTTGTAAGGGAGATAAGGGGGAAAAGCAGAAAAAAAGAAAGAAAAAAAAGGAGGGGTATGTAAGCTTAGGAGTAGAAAGGGAGGGGAGGGGGGAGTTAAATGTGGTGGAAGAGGTTGTTGTTGCGGAAGAAGTTAATGATGTTTGAGGAAGAATTAAATGATAATAAAAGCCAAAAAACAAACAAAACCAAACAAAGAATTTACTATGATATTTGATTAATTCCTCGGATATTAAATTTTGAAAGATGTAACACATTTGTAACAAAATGAGTGGTATGTAAACAGTGTACTTTATAAGATTGATGTCACACTCTCACTTTATTAACAATTTTCAGTATTTTGTATTCAAAATATATTTTTAACTTTTTACTAATTAAAACTATATTTTTTCAAATTTTCTTCTAAACATGCTCATGAACATAAATTTCAAGGTGAAAGCTCAGCTTAATTTCCCACTGATACAATTATTGAAGTATTAGGCTTTGTTAAACAAAAATTACTTCCAAAATGAATGCACTTATTCCCCACATAAAATTCCCATATATATGGAATTATTTGGGAAGGAAGAAATGTCTAAAACAAAATGTATGAAATCTATCGTTCTTTTTAAATATGAACAATTTTGACCGGGACTGTTGTTCAGAGGTTTATTATACACTTTTTGAGGAAATGAATGGTCGTTATACCTTGCGACCTCATTGTGAAATGTGAATCTTACCAGCTTGGTTTGATTCAAAAACCAAGCTGGTGATAGCATGGGGATAATTTATCTTCGTTTTGAAGTACATAGTTATTCCATAACAATCACGCAAATTAATTCACCCTCCTCTAAACCATGCTACAGCTATTTATAGCAACTGTTTTTCCCAGCATAAGCTGCTGCATTTAAACTAAAAAATCTTTTTGAAAATGACACAACCCTTGAAAACCCATTCATTAATCGTGTTACTATGACAACACGTGAATCTATTCTATATTTCATTTGTATCAAGGGGCCCATATACACATTGAATAAGGTGTTGTAACTTGTACTAGCCTTATTCAGTACATGCATAGGGTCAGGAGGGCGTGAATTCGTAAATGGTCTCGTAATAATACTTGGCTTGCAATTTGCGATAATATTTGTCGGGATTTAAGCTGGATTCCAAGTATTTTACTAGACAAAGGGACTCAGGAGAGAGAATCATTACGACTTCAAATAAAGGAAATATAAAGGAATTAATTTGTTGTGGTCAGGGAAATATTAGCCCAGAAAGAAGATAAAATACAAAGCATCATCGAACCTGTTATTACAGGTACAGTACATTATGACTATTTATTTCCAAACATTCTCAATCGTATTTATTGATTGAATCTGCATAATTATCACATATTTTCATAAATATATCAAAAGATACTACAAAAACATGTTGACGCAAAGCATGAAGAACTTTCTTTTCATTTAAATCAAACAGATTTTTACAAACTTTTGCCAATTTTTTTTGTAGTGATTTGGTTATTTTCAGTACTTCCAGTTTTTCATAAAATATGAATCAGACTAAAACCACAGTTTTGCGAAACCGGATTAATTGCAAAACCGGTAGACCATGCAAGCTTATTTCAAAGAGAGTTATTAATGAGGGGGATAGCAAGTGGAAGTACGATACATGTACACACAGTATTTCATTGAATACAAAAACCTGCTTATTTTACAAATCTTTTGAAAGCGAAAATAAACTAACCTTTTTTTTACACAAGTACAGTATGTTTAAAATCAATGTTTAATTGAGACATTTGTTAATAAAAATAATTTCTTGATAAGCAAAAAGTATTTTCCCATTTACTATAAAGAATTCAATTCAACCTAAGACCAAAATAAAATACATGTAACTTTTAGTTGGGGCTGGCTTTAAGAGTCTTTTTTTTCTGTACATGTAATATTTTAAAGGGTCTGTCTTTGTTAACTTTGTTGTCATATCATTTTTGCATATTAGCAACCTCACATTAAAGCATTTAGTACTGGTTTCTTATTATCTTCAAGATTCAAGTCTCACGAGATCATTTGTGATACCTACCATTAGCTGTATAAATTATTAGGATTCAAGTTTCACGAGATCATTTGTGATAACTATCATAAGCTGTATAAATTATTAGCGTAAATTAAAGCAATTAAAATCATTAGCGTAAATAATAATTTGAGCGTATAATATCATGACACCGCCAGCGAATGAAGTAAGAAAGTAGTGTTTGTGGGAGACTGTATATTTACAGCATCACCAGCCATCAGGGACAGCACAGATACATGTACAGTACTGGGTCACTGCTGTTGGTAAATTGAAATTATACTTCAGCCTCCAAGGGGGGCACTAAACTGTCATACAGTACATGTATTTTGGTCAGTATTCATATGCCATCTTTCCAGTAAGAGTAGACAAGTTATTTTTCTTATAAGTTGTAACTTTTTACTCTTGCATGCTTAGCATAGTTTTTGCGTTCGGTCAGTTAAAAAGCAATTCCTGGTTGCCGACTACCCGTCAGATAAATGATGAGTTCATTTCAGTATCTATCTTTTATAAATTGAATTAAAAAAACAAACAAAGAAATTACTGTGATATTTTGATTAATTCCTCGGATATTAAATTTCAAAAGATGCAACACATTTGTAACGAAATGAGTGTTATGTAAACAGTGCACTTTATAAAATTGATGTCACACACTCAGTTTATTAACAATTTTCAGTGTTTTGTATTCAAAATACATTTTTAACTTTTTACTAATTAAATCTATTTTTTTATTTTTTTATTTTCTTCTAAACATGCTCATGAACATAAATTTCAAGTTAAAAGCGCAGCTTAAATTCCCACTGATGCAATTATTCAAGTATTAGGCTTTGTCAAACAAACATTACTCCCAAAATGAATGCAATTATTCCCCACACAAAATTCCCCAGATATATTTACAAGGACTTTACAGGGACTGTTTATTTTGTAGGCAAAACTAAAAAAGTTCCCCACCCCTAAGTAATTTCTTAGAAAATAAAAACACACCTATTTATAACATTCACATTTTAAAAACTATGCCTTCTTAAATATAAAAAGTTTCAAGGCCTTATTATAATAAATTATGCAAATTGTATTTCAATTTCATGACATCACAAAGAGAAAACCTATGAATTTCTATGTTAACATGTTTTTTTTTTTAATGGAAGCAGTTGAATATGGCAAAAGGTTATGAATCTTCATCATACATCGTAATCAACATTTTGCAAGAGAAAACAAAAACAGTCTTGATAATTTTCAGAGACTAAAATTTAGGACAAGAATTACATTAAAGATTTTGAGCTTTTTTCTCTTTTTTTTTTTCTTTCTTCAGTAGATTACAACCTTTGCATCCATTATAAATTCTTCAAACGTTGATCGGCCATAACTTGGAAAACCATAGGTGTTTTTGACTTAATTTAAATGCTGTTCTATCCAGAATTTTAAGCTCTTTCTGGTGAACATACATGTATGTAAACTTTCCACACCATACTCTGTGTGTGCATTTTTATCTTATGCACACAGAGATACAAAGGTCTCAGACGATAATTTTTTACTGTAAGTGTGGAAGAAAATCAAGCAACTGTAATCACACAAATTTTTTAATGTGAAGAAACCATCAATGATTTTTATTTTAGAAATTTTTACACAAAAATCATATTGAGTCAAAATGAGAGATATTTTTTCACACACTTATTGTTTGTTTACAATTGGGATAAAATCCTTGTAATGTAGTGCACATGTAGCAGTAAATTGCAGAATCATTTTGTTATCAATTCATTCTGTTTTTATGAATTCATTCCATTACAAATTTGTTTAGAATCTAATATAAGCTTACCATATGTTAGTGATTTACATTTTAGACCACATTTTAGACCATTTTTGGCATATTTTATCAGAATTTATGACGTAAGTATTCAGCAGAATTTTTTTCTTCACATTCCCTTAACTAGTGATTGGATGATTTCGCTGCCCAGCCGGGGATACTGTATGGGAGCCATATGATTACACTTAAGGTTCTTTAATAATTCATAAGATTAAACCATTCAGGTTGGAAGTTCGCGAGTCAGAAGCCTTTAATCTGACCTCTAGCTTTGGTGTTTCACAGGGGCGGCCCGCCCCGCCCCTCCATGGGTCCGCCCCACCCCCTTGGGGTCTGTCCTACCCCTCATCAGAAAGAAATATATAAAAAAAAAAAAATCGATTTAATTTTTCTTGAACTTAATAATCTTAATGAACCTCATAAATGAACACCTTACATAAATACTGGCTAATGACTGGTCCTTATCAAGCAGTATAGTTTCATTCTGAGGTATGATTATAGCTAAAGTCCCAGAGCTTCTTCACCAGGGGCTTGAACTTTAAGGGGCCCCTGGACTCAATGCCGAAAGGTCACAGCGCTTCGTGCATGCATTAATGCCCCTCAACAAGTATAGCACCTTGCCCCTTTTTAAATCAAGCTAGGGGTCTTTTTCGAGTGAACCTCACCTGCATTCTATAGTTACTCGGAATAGTGATAAGACAGTACAAAATTTGGAAACAATTTTTCATATTTTGCCGAGCTTGTAAAAAATTGCATAATTTTTATTCAAAATTGAAATCAGTAGAATACGATAAATTTTTGAAATTTTGATCATTAACAAATAACGTAAAGATATTAAAATGGAATCAAGTCATAGCCTAATGCACCTATCAATTAAATGTCCCACACCCTATACCCCAGGAAGGGGAGTAATAGGTGTGTCATTGCAAAATAAAAAATGTAACTGTGGGGTGAGTCATTTTACCACAGATGTCAGTCATTTCAATGACACAGGGGGTGGGTCAATGTGGGTCACTTGCTAAATCTGTTGCATGTGATTAAATGTACAATTTGTGAAGGCCAATGATATCAAATACCCTTAACAATTCAATTGCTTTTTTAAGATTTTGACACAAAATGTATCTCTGTCCAAACTAATTTTACTTTGTACTCTGCAGATTTCATGTATGTGCCTAGTAAATTTTGCAAGTTGGTGCAAAGCATAGCTTTATTCAGCAGAGTTGCTGTATGAAAAACTAGAATGCAACACCAGAAATAAGAGTGGTTTTGAATATTAACAGATTCATAGATGGTCCAAATTTGTCAGTATTGTTTATATCACAACTAAATAAATTGACACCAGTGCAGTAGTTTCAATTTTTTTTAATTTATCAATAAATGACCAGTACTTACGAGATGAACTTTAATTCTAGTGCGTTTGTAAGGGCCCAGTAAAAGAGATTCTCGGATACTGAGCTGATGTCGTCTGTTCCTTCCATTAAATCTAAAATTGTATTATTTATTTTTGGTGCGTCAATATGTGTGTCAATGTTAATGTGATGTCCGTCACTTTTATGTGTCAATTACATTGAAATGAGCGTCACAGTCATTTTGAGACAAGGTGTTAGTCATTTGTGTGACTGAGGAGTGCATCAAAATACACCACTTGCATGTCACAGATCATGCAATGACGCACCTTGTCCGGGGTATAGGGGATGGGACAATTGATAGGTGCATAAATGATAAATACAAATCACATATTCTCTTTAGGCCTAGATCCTATAGCGATTTGGTTTTTTATGATTTAACCAAAAATTTGTATTATAAATTTTCAGAAGATTCAGGCTTGAATGTTTGAGTCTAAGTTAGTAATAATAATCAAATCAAACAATATTCCAACACGGTCCAACATGATAGTTTATCAATATTGGTCTTTGTTGCCAATGTTGGAATAATGTTAATTTTTATTTAGGTTGATTTACCCACTAGCACAGAACTGTAGACTAAATCATAATGACATATTTATATGAGTGGTACTGGTAGAAATTCTGACACAGCTGCATTTACAAAAGACATCCTCCACTGACAATTACGTGCTTTTAGGCTAGTTAGATCGCACTGACATTTACTGTCTGAAAACTAAACTGCGTTTAGGCTATCTGTTTATTGCAACACAACACAATGCATGATGAGCACGGAATTTTGTGTACACAGTCACTCAGCACAGTAAGGCTACGTTTCGACGTAAAATTTATTTACTATCGTTAAATTCTCAAATTTAAAGAAGATTCTGACTTGAAAAATCTCACCATTAGTTTCATTTTCAACGTAATTAAGCGGCTGTAGAAATGATTTCGCTGGTCAATACGCAGAAAACATGCCAGACGAAGGTATTTAGAGGAACAATCAATCAGTCAATGAATATCACTATGACCTCGACAACAATCAGGTAACCTAATGGAACCCAAAGGTCAAACAGTCTCATACATATGTATTTTGTATATAACGGTCAATAAGGTCACAATTAAAGTAGTATGACAACAGGGAGACGTACCTATAAAGTTATTGAAGGGAGAGGGTGGGGTGGGGAGGAGTGGGACGGGGGCCAGGAAAAGATGTAGATGACATCGAATATGATCGGTACAAACATGCTATATGGAATCATAATATCATACCTCAGCAACTTTCTTCGAAAGAGCAGGGAGCTATGGGTAGAGACATCGCCCCATACATACGAATATAGATAATAATACTCATGAACGGGATTTGCCTACAGGATACAGAAATTGGGGGAGGGGGAAGTCAAAAGTTTGTGGAAAATTACGCTAAGATACAACAAACAACCATACAAACGACATAAACTCGGAAAAAAATTGGAAGGAAATGCTAAATCCCGCTTATAACATAACATAACAAGAATACGGGCTAAGAAGGGTTAGTCACCTCATAAAAAGCCCAAACTAACACCACCACTACCACCAAAAAAAAAAATCATAGACGCTTAGAATTAGTATAGAACTTATAAATGTTGACTTTGACATTCCACTCATTAACAACTCTTTGCGAAAAGCTAAAACGCCGAATGTCTATCCGTGAGAACTCTTTGGTCAACTTTAAACTGTTACCACGTGTCACATGAGGATTAGCTGAAACATGCAAGAAATAACAGGATGTCAAAGCATCACGACCGGATAGGAACTTAAAAACCTGAATCATATCACTACATACTCTTCTCAACTCAAGCGTGGTCAAACCAAGAATTCGCAACCTAGATTCATAAAAGAGATTCTTTACTTCGGGAATAAGTCTAGTGGCTCTTCGTTGAACCTGCTTCAAAATGAACTTATCCTTTTCATAAAAGGGACTCCAAGCCTGAATAGCATACTAAAGATGAGGCCTGACTAACTGCTTATACAAATTAAGAACAACCTCTCTACCATGATAATACTCTTGCAAGAATCTATAGTTTTTACTTTAATTTAATCACAATACAAATTTGTAATGTTAAAAACAAATAATATATACCCACATCCCTTTCCCTTTTCTAGAAAAAAATCGACCACCACGTAGGCCCCGTGGAGGTGACTATGGCTATTTATTTGGTGTAATTCCGATTTATAACCAAACGGTTACAAAAAAAATCGAAGAAAAACACAGGCATATAGCCTATGTGTAACTTTGCTACCTACATGATTCACGGACCCATGGTACTTTCAGACTTCTGGTTTCGAAAACTTCCATGACATTTGTCAGTTTGTCTTTGACATATATTGATATTTTACATGTTTCAAACCAGACACGTAGCTAAAGTTAAATTTCCAACGGTAAGTGTATTAGCAGGGAGAGGGAGGGGGGGGGGGGGGGATCTTCCAGTATAAAAAATGTCCATGTCCAATGGGCAAAGCCCTCGGAAGCTCCACGTTTCTTGTAATTTTATGGCAGAAAATTGCTTAAAATTGTGTCAATTCATGTGGGCGAAACCATGTGGGCGAAACCCTGCGCTTCTCGTGATTTCGGTAGCAAAACATTGTTTTAAATCTATGTTTCAAATCTAGGGACGAAGCCCTGATAGGGGTCCAGTGGTGAAGTCCCTGGAAGCCCTGGTAGGGGTCCAGGGGTGAAATCCCTGGAACAACTGTGTTTCACAAAATTTTGATATTGCTTAATAATTTAAAAAAACCAGGGCGTACTAGCTTTGCATTTCTCGTAATTTTGGTAACAGAAAATTGCTTAAAATTCTGTCAAAACTGTGGACGAATCTTCTGCAAAGCTGAAAGCCCTATACATTTGTTGCAATTTTGAGAGCAGAAAATTGCTCATTATTGTCTCAGCTCCAAGGTTAAAGCCCTGTTAGGGCCTCAAGGGGCAAATCCCCGGAAGTACTGCCATAAGCATACGGGGGGGGGGCTGCAACTCCCCATTCGGGAAATGTTTTAGATAGATAAACGTAAAGAAGAAAAAAGAAGTTAAATTAATTCGATTAATTAATCAGAAACGGGAGAATTTGAAACTTCAGATTATAACTTTGCGTTTTTGATTCACTTTTTAGAATAATAAAAAAGTCATGTTGGACAGATGTGTCCGTGTTTGTCACCACCGGCAAGTTTTACTTCTTGATATATGCATGGTGGACAGTAACGTGGTGGCAGGGGGGCAGTGGAACAACAGCCTCCTGTCGTAGCTTTATGAGGGGGCGCCAAAATCCTTAGACAAACTTTAGGTCCTGGGAAAATGTATGTGTTAATTAATAACTTCTTCCTATACTATCTGACTATTAATTAAATAATATTCCATTTGTTTGTGTAGTTCAAAAGCGCATGAATTTTCCACAGAAAAACCAAATTTCCCGCAATTTTCCCACCATTGGCACCCGAATTGGCACTCGAGCGGGCCCCTGGATTCCGATGCATGGCAATAGCTCGTCGGCAATATTTAAAGGAATATTTCCATGTTTTGTGTGACCTTTCATAAGAAAGAGAAACATTTTAAAACAATTTAGTACAAAAATCATTTTGATATGTTATTCCTATACCAGGAGATATTCATATTTTAGGGTTCACAAAAAAAGCCAATAATCGAATAGGAAAAGGCTCAGTATGACATCACAGCAACACATTCTCCCACAAAATTGTATGTATTTCATTAAAATCTATGATCCTTTTTTATTATTAAAACCTGCTAGAAAAATAAAATGATGAAAGTTAGGTATTTATATACATTTTCAAATATACCCTACTTCAATAACTTTTGGAATTTTTGTTTCTAATTATACAGAAACAACCAATTAACGTTCAAAGAATTTACATAAACATTTACAATCGAATTGCCTCTCAAACATGAATTCATCATACTGTACAAAAACTTTAAAATGCAATTAAGAAATCTTTAAAAATCCATATGTCCTGAATGGAATATGATATCAACCTGATTTTTATACCAAATTGGATCTAAAAGTAAGCTCTTTCATATGAAATTCTATAAAAAACAAAACATGGAAATTCCTTTAATATCTGCTCCTTCCATGAAGGGCAAACAATTTTATTGAATAAAGCTTGTAGAAGCATGCTTAGACATCTAGATTTGACTCAACACATTTGTTTGTCCAAAGAGGTTAAGATTAATCCTAAGTCGTTTCATTCTTATGGTCGCTCAAACTGTCAAAGCAACAACAAAAAATCCAAGGATGTTGTTGGTCCCCTTCAGGGTAATGATGGTGTTACTATCAATAGTGATAAGGATATGGGTGAGGTTTTGAATGACTATTTTGTGTGTTTGTTTTTACTAAGGAGTCCCCTGCTGATGATGTTGTGAATTATCTTAGTGTGCACTCTCCAGTATCCATTAAAAATGTTGATTTTTCAGTTCATGTTGTGTCTAAGAAGGTAAAGGGTTTGAACTCAAATTAAGCACCTGGTCCAGATGGTATACATTCTGCTATCTTACGTGAGTGTTCTAATGTTTTTTCTGTCCCCCCTGAGCATTATATTTTCAAAGTGCTTTGATGTTGGTGTTGTTCCTAGTGATTGGAGAATTGCTAATGTCACTCCTATTAAAAAGGGTGACCACAGTTTGCCTTGTAACTATAGGCCAGTGAGTCTTACTTGTGTTGTGTGCAAGGTCATGGAGTCCATTGCTAAGGATGTTGTACTAGATCATTTACTGGTCAATGGTTTGTTGAATTTGTCCCAGCATGGGTTCTTACCTAAGAGGTCTTGTGTTTCTAATTTATTGGAGTTTCTTGATGATGTTACTACACTAGTTGATTCTGGTCATAATGTGGATGTTATATATTTAGATTTCCAAAAAGCATTTGATAAGGTTCCATTGGGCAAGCTCATGATAAAAACTAGAGCGCTTGGTGTGGAGAAAAAATGTGCCAGTTCGATATAATCTTGGTTATTTGAAAAGTAACAAAGGGTTGTTGTTAATGGTGAAGTATCTCCATGGAAGAAGGTTATAAGTAGTGTTCCTCAGGGTTCTGTATTGGGTACGCTACTTTTCTTAATCTTCAATAATGATATCGATGTTTCCCTTGGCTCCAGGATTTGTAAATTTGATGATGATACTAAGCTATACAGAATTATTGATGATGCTAGGGATTTTTCACTTTTGCAAACTGATCTGGATAAGTTAGTTTCTTGGTCCCAAACATGGCAGATGTCATTCAATGTTGATAAATGCAAAGTTATTCATTTTGGTCAGAGCAATTTGGCTTTTGATTACTGCATGAATGATTCAAATCTTGGTTATGTTGATCAAGAAAGGGATCTAGGTGTTGTCATTACTGGCAATCTGAAGTCTTCTAAACAGTGTGCTTTAGCAGCTGCAAGGGCAAATAGGATGCTTGGTTTGATTAGAAGAAAATTTTGTTATCTCGGTAGAGAGCTTGTTCTTGATTTGTATAAGCAAGTAGTCAGGCCTCACCTTGAGTATGCTATTCAGGCTTGGAGTCCCTTTTATAAAAAGGATAAGTTCATTTTGGAGCAGGTTCAGCGAAGAGCCACTAAACTTATTCCCGAAGTAAGGAATCTCTCTTATGAATCTAGGTTGCGAATTTTTGGTTTGACCACGCTTGAGTTGAGAAGAGTTCGTGGCGATATGATTCAGGTTTGTAAGTTCCTATCTGGTGGGTGATGCTTTGACATCCTATTATTTTTTGCATATTTCAGCTAATCCGCATGTGACACATGGTAACAGTTGGAAGTTTACCAAAGAGTTCTCACGGATAAAAATTCGGCGTTTTAGCTTTTCGCAAAGATGGAGGGGGGAAGGGGGGGAAGGGGAAGGGGGAAGGGGGTTAATGATAGCCCTGTTATACGCAGGTTTGCATGTGATACTTTTTCGTTCCTATTGGTCAGTATATGTGCAATTTGAATATTTTTTCCTCGACCATGTCGACGTGCCTAGCTTTGATCTTCCAAATGAAAATATTCACCCTCCAGAAGGACAATAAGGATTTGGCAAAGGTAGCTGATAGCTGATATAAATAGTTTTGTGATTTTGTTTAAAATTTGCAATGACTGAATGACAGACAGTCAGTTTCAAAAGGGGTATTTTACCATGCAACCCCCCCCCCCGTCCACACACACACACACACACACACACCCGCCCCCTCTCGAATTTCAATATTGAGCTACTTTGATCTGGAGTCTCCTAGATGGGGCAATATACAGAGGGCCCCCTTGTATTGTACAAACGATGAGAAGCAATAGTTTGGCTCTGTTCATCTAACATATACCATGCATGTATACCAAACTGTATTAACTTTTATACTAGAAACTTCTTCTTTTCATTGTCTTACTGATCTGAGGACGACCCTTTATAGGGTGGACCCAAGTGGGGATGTAAGGGCTCTTCCTATCCTGGTCCGCCGCATTTGCGTATAGTTAAAATGTAAGGGGTAAAAAGCCACTTAATTTTTTTCTCCCTAGAATTAAGTTCCGAAATTTTCTGATATTTCTAGATCTTAATCTAACATTAATTGCTGGTTTAATCATTTTTGTCGTAGGCATATATTGTAAATAATCCACTTTCGTGGAAGCAAACTTAAAACTAAAAGAAAAGAAAAAGGCTACCAGAAATTTTCGGACCTATCAAATTTATAAATTTTGGTAGGGTGGTGAGAGAATACCCTTTTAGCTATGCCATATATACTGCCGTATCACTTCATTAACGCTTAAAAATATTAGAAGTTGATATCTTTAATTTAAGGCCCAAATGTAATGACAGGGCGCAGGAAGGGTCACCTCACATGGACGAGGGGCAAAATTCAGAATTATAAATGCATGTTGCTTATATGATGCTTGCTACACAGGGATGGTACCAGCAGGGACGAGGGGGTGGGGGCGGTGGGATATGGAGTGAGGCCCCTTACCCCACTCACAATTTGTCAACTTTGAGCTAATTATAGCATACTATCAATGAATGCCAAAACGTTAAATACAGTTCTCTATATGAATGATCCAGAAATAAACAATTCATGGTGCCTAAATGAGAAGGGCGGCACCGGAGGGGGTTAAGGCACCATAGTTGGCAAGCAATGCACCAGAGGTGGTTTGGACTCCTTCTAAAAATAAGTAACATGTCGGACTGATAATCCCAATGCCACCTTGATAATCAGCCTGAGTTGGCGACTGGAGGCTCTTTTTAGTGGCAATTTGTTGACAGTGTTCAGTTGGAAGCTGGTGGTTGGGAACTACCGTTACTGTCTTAGTTGTTAGCGTTCTATCGTGTGAGTAGCCTGGTAGCTATGATTTTGAATTAGTTGATGTGACGGTGCATGAAGAAGAGATCTGCGTTTTGACCATGAAGGTCACATCAGGAGCCATGGCACAGTTGTTGGCGTAAAAGGTAAATTATCGTTGAAGTATTCAAGTAGGTTGTGTATGAGAGAAAAAGACGAGATGATCAATCATCAAGGAATACCAGCATGCGACCCGTATTCTTCGAAATGGCGGTGTTGATCGCAATGTCGATTGACTATTGTGGTGGTAGGCTACGGTCGGTGAGCTGATGGGTTCGGTCACGGTGTTGACTGCAATATTAGTTGATGGTTTGATGGGTTGGTAGACAGTTTGGTTACTTAACGAGATTGTGCTTCTTGTTTTTGGCTGGCTGAGTCGGCATGGCTGTACGTGTGAAGTTGACAATGCCTGCGTATATTTTTCTTTTTTTTCGAGTCTATCTCAATACAATTTATAGCACTGTGAATATGCCGACGGAAAGGCCGGATGGTTTTATGTCGTGTCGCTGATCTTTGATTTGGGCTTGTTGGTGGCTATTGCTTGAAATGGGCTGATAAAGTATCTAAAATGCACTTGTTTGTATACCTTCTGAGCCCATTGTGGTCAACCCTACCAGAAGCAAGTCATTTATGTCGTGAACTCCTAGCGTAGATGCATGTGGTTGCCACCATGCCACACGAGATGCACGTGTGTCAAAGCAACCATGCAATGTACTACAATTAGTAACTGTTTGTGTAGTACAGTAACTATACCCTCATCAGCTTTACTCTACAAAGTTTGCTGTTTGTGGTGGATGTGAGATTTATTCAGAGGATGCTAAAGATAATTTGTGGTATCTAAAATAACATTTTACCAAAATAAGTGCCCCACCAACCATTAATTTTAACTTGATATATAAGTGAATATTTGTATAGGACAAGTTGAATTTTTGTCAAAGAACTGATATTTTATTCAAACATACTTTTTAGTTTTTTTGCATTTTGTTTAGTCAATCTTGAAATTGTGCCCATGTCCGAACCTGACACAGGGACTTTATTCCATAAATATATGTTAGTGAAGGTCATTTCTAGTTTCATTTTCTCTCTTAAATAACTTGCTGCATTGTTGTCATGACAATCTATTCTGTAATAATTAAGATTTGCATAACAAATTCGGAGAAGAATACAAAGGTGACTGGTCTCAAATGTTATTTGAGATCAAGGACAACGTTATCGTAAGGTTTAAGTGGACCAAGGCGATAAAATGTAAGACTGATGACCATTGCTTTTATCCTTATATATTAAAATATGTGAAGAAAAATATAGAAAAAAGGCAACATTAATTAATACCTTTTCGTATTCGCCTAATACTCATAAAGGTTGCTTTTATTTAAAACTATATTGGGATTGATTGCATTGAAGAAATGTTGAAGATTTTCTATGAAAAGTTTTGAGGACGTTATATCATTTTCACCTATATACTTCAATTTCCCCGATTGATGGCCTATGACAGTGCTCTGAAAATCAAGTCATTAGATTTGTCAAGGTGCCCTCAAATTCCCATCTGCAATGTAGAAGATAAATAGGGTTCAATTACAAGAACAAGCTTTGCCAATCTGTTCGTGCGCCCTATATTCAATATCTATAGAAATATACGACAATTTGACTCTACAAGTACATGAAGCAGAAGTATAAATGATACTTTATATATTGCACTGACACACACTGTATACTGATATATGACTATAGTGAAATCAATGACCCCTAAACCGGTGGAATAACATATCAAAATGTTTTTTTGCCCCAAATTGTTTCTCTGCATGGACTTGAAATTTCACAGGACTATTTTTATAAGATAGAGAGGGCTACAGAATTTAGTGACCGTGTTGATATAAATAGCTACTCAATTCGTGTGTTACACAACTGTCCCCCGCCCATGTAATTAGGACATTCCAATAAAGAAGGGAGGGGGAGGAGGGGGAGGACCAATACAAAATATAATAATAAAAAAGAAACAAATACAAAGATTATGGAACAAGGATGAGCTACAACTTTCAAAAATTTGAAAAGCCTATTAACGAAAAGGAAAAAACCGTACGGGCTGCAACCGTTGGTACTTGTAGGCGACTCTCGAATTAAGATATATTTACTTATATGTCCAATGAGCATTTACTGAATTCGTTGGCACTTTGTTCCAGTGACGTAGACCAGGGAGCCTGACCCGTTTAAATTCTTCTTTTTAAGTTGCCCACCCCCTCATAAAAAATCCGCAACCTGGCCACGCCACTGCTTTGTTCTTTGAAAGTAATCGTGACTTACTAGGGGCCCGGAACTAGCTTGACTGAGAGGTGCCGCTGCCAGGATTTTATATATAGATTCCATTTCTGTTCCCACACCTGTATAACTATAATCCTGTTCTAATCAGCAGATTCCAGCACGACAGAGATGTTTCTTCTTTCGAATGAGTACCAACTTTAATATTGAAAACTCCAGTGTAACAGCAGAATCTCCTGTGACACTCTTGTATTCTCCTGTGACACTCTTGTATTCTCCTGTGACACTCTTGTATTCTCCTGTGACACTCTTGTATTCTCCTGTGACACCCCAGTATCTTATCGTTTTTCTGATAAGGGTACTACCCTTGGCTAATCCGCATTACGGTACATATAATTAGTTCAGTGCTACCAATTAAATTGCAACTTATACGTGAACTGGCCACAGGATCTTCAACCGGGTGTCTTTGTTACGGAAGCCGAGAAGGTTGGCCAGCGGTGCAAACAGCCGAGAAGGTTGGCTGGCCCGCGGTGCAATGCGGCCCGCGGTGTAACAGCCGAGAAGGTTGGTTGGCCAGCGGTGCAACGCGGCCCGCGGTGTAAAGCGGCCCGCGGTGCAAGGCGGCCCGCGGTGCATATATCACCAAAAAAAAAAAAAGATTTTTTCTTATTATGAAAAATATGAGATTGCAACTTCAACTTCAAGATACAGGAAGAGTGTTTCCGAAGTTTTCAACCTTATGTAGGCAGTATGGGTCATATTTTTTTCGGAATTGGAGGGGTAAGGAGTTTATCAAGTAATTACGATTGCCTATAAGTTACATATCGACAATATTTGTGTAAGAAGGAAATTTTCTTGATCTGAATTAAATGTGTTTCAGAAAGCGCTTCTGTTTACAATGCCCTGTTTCGCGATTTTGTTTGACTAACGTTATAGTAGGTCTAGGCCTACTATTAGTACTAGTGGACCACTACTTGCACTGTTGTTAGGCATACGAATGTAACATTTAGTCAGCATGTAAATGTAAGGTTAATACGTGATGGTGTGGCACAAATTGTATCCAAATTTCTACATTTTTAATGATACAGTCTGGAGACCCTTGCACACTTGTTGTATTAGAAATCCTAACGTAGCTTAAAACCAAGTCTTTCAAACTAGGCTAAATGATTGTTACCTGATTATTTACAAGATAAGGCACAATTAAAATTTGGAAAAACATAAAAAAACCAACGTTATGTCAGAGACATAATGTTGGGTTTTAATGCCAAGTTGCGCAATATTTACTTCACATTGAAAATTTGTACGCAAAAATTTGTGGTAAACTTGTTTCTGCCAGTCTGATTATTCTTATCTGTTTCTTTCAAAAGCTAAAGTAGAAATCATTATTGCTGGTAGAACAATTGGGTAGAAATAATTTTTCCATTCCAAATTTGGTAATTTATTTTAGGTTTTTTTCTTAACAAAATTGTGTGGATTCATGCTTGGCGACTACCATGACCTTTACAATCTAACGCTACGCATTACATGCACTTTTATTAGCCCAGGTTCTCCTAAAATCTATGCTGTAAAGAAATGAAGGATATTCCTACTCAAAATAAATTAATTGAAGATAAATGAATGCAGTCAGGTGAGAAGTGAAATTGGATGTGGAGTGGAATCTAAATTTTAAAAACACTTCTAAGATATAGGCTATTTTTGGTCAAGGAAGAAAAAACATTTCCATCTCATTCAAAATGTCAGCTGTCAAATAAAAAAGAAGAAATGGTAATATCATATAGTGCCAAATCTATTACTTATAATTTGTAAATTATATCGAGATACATTCATACAAAACAATTTAAAAATATGATAGCTTAAAGAGTGCCATTTAATTTGACTATTAATTTACTAGTCTGCAGAAACTTGACAAACAAAAAACGGACAGAAATAAAAATACTGGTAGGCTTACTAGTAGAACTAATTGTATGGGTTATATTCTTACCGATTCTTTACCAACGATTAGGGCGTTGAAGTCTTGTAGACTAGTTGAACCTATCTGGGAAATTTCTTGTTTCATAAGCTGACAAGTAGGGCACTCCAGTCATGCACAGAAGAACAATTTCAATATAGTTTGGTAATACAGATGAAGTATTCACAATCCAAAATAAAAACAGTCAGGTGTAAACTTAAGTAGATGATCCTCTAGAAATTTTTTAATTGAGATTTGAAACTGTTGATAGAGCTGGCATTCACGACATTATTTGAAAAGCTATTCCAAAAGTAAATAAAGCAATAACAAAAAGTAGAGATACATTAGGCTCTATGTCTTCATTGTCTTCTTGTTCTGACTCTACAGTATGTTTAACATGCTTCCAGTTGTGACCTCTTGTATTTGAAAATGACTTTGTTGAAGAAAGAAATCGGGATTTGTGCCTTCCAAGCTATGATTTTTTACAAATTTGAATCATATCGGCTCTAATCCTCCTGTATTGTAGGGGAAGGAATCCCAATTTTAATCAGACGATCTCTACATCTATATGACAAATTGCTATAATCTTTCACAATCTTGGTTGCTCTTTTTTGAATTTGTTCAAGCTTCTCAGTGTTACATTTCTGAAAACGATTCCAGACAGAGGTTCAGTACTTCAGAAATGGACTAATAGCTGATTTGTAGATTAAGATGAGAGCACCCTATTTTTGTAATGAATTGTATGCATTAATTTGTTTTTTAAATTTCTCTAATATTTTAATCATGAAGTCCAGAAAAAGAGCCCTAGCATATAAACCAAGCTAGAATATCTACTCGTCTAAAGTTAGGGAAGCATTACCATAATCATGCAAACTGTTGATTATTTTCACAGATTTGTACAACAATTAACAGGTCACTATAATTTGAATGAAACTGTAATGTACAGTGGTGTGTAAAATACACTTTACAGATGAAACAAGTACATTTGTTCAATACTTTTGGGTGTTTGAGTTGTTTTGAAGGCAGGTTCAAGGTACTCTAGAAATAAGGATGAGGTTTAGCCTTCTTTTTACAGGACCATGCAAAATTATACAGTGGTCTTTAATTTTCATTTGTATCAGAAAATGTGATCGACAGGGGAAACTTTCATTCTTCTTGATGTTGACACTATGAAGGAAACGATTACACCTACTGGGTCACGACTTCAGATCAAGAAGGATGCGAATTGCTGAAGGTATGTATTAAGTCTTGCTGTCATTGCTGTACATTTCTTAATCTTAATTCGTGATAGTTTTAAAGACTGTTTTATATGGGGAAAGTACATTCAAATCTCCTTGTTGCATACTTTGCAGACAGGCCTCAAACTAAATAAGAACTCAATTGCATTTTTGTACTAGATATGGGTTGTTGTGATGTGAAAGTACATGTTATTTCAATTCAGTGGGCATATGCATTCATTAATAGTTTCTGGGTGTAATAGAATGGATTTCTATAATGTATGAGGTACAGTGCAGGTGGCGAGGACATCTAAATTCTGAATCCAAGCTAACCTCCTTTCAGTAGTATCATAACCTTTCATATTTCAGTCATCAAAATTCTACAGTGTGAAAAAAAACCCATTAAAATCGTGAATAAATTTCCCAAATAAAAAATAAAAATTATATAATTAAAATGTTAAAAATATGAGTACTATAACTAGGAAATACACACATAATCAAACATTTAGCAAGTAAATTGAGCAGTTGCAAAATCAGTTTTGAATATGTAGACTGTAGAATGACCCAGTATAATTATACGTTACAGTCAGGGGCATAGTCAGAGGGGGAAGGGGAATGCTCCCCTTTCAGAGGCCCTGCTCCCCTCCCCATAGTGCCCCAAATGAATTGACAGAATATAATGTAATTGTTCAAACTGAAAAACAGAATGTGCACTTCCATACACATTCCTTTAAGACCTCCTGCACACCCTGACACATCAAATGCCATACCACTCCTTATACACACACAATACACAAATTGAAAGCACTTATCATAAACTCTGCCTCCATCCCCCTTTGCTGCTAATGTGACTTATTACATGTGTACTACCAGCTGATCTCAGCACAAGATTCAAGATGGCTAGTAAAAGTAACCACGGAAAAATGATTTTTTTTTTTTTAAGGAAGATTATGTTGAAAAATGTGAGAGTACAAGTAGGCCTATGTGTACTGTTTCTTTGGATGAATCTGAACCAGACATGAAGATATTAAGGTTTGAAGATACTAGAAGGCCTATACAACCAGAAATTGATAATGAGACTGACGAAATACCAGCACAGATCATGTTTTTGCTGAGGTTAAACATGAAGATGAAAAAGACAATCTATCTAAGCGATTAATTAGTATTAAAAGATTAACCAGTGCTCATTACCAGGCCACGTACAAACTGAAATCATACAGCTTAGTACCCCTACACACCTTGCCAATTTAAGGAATCATACTTAGGCTTACAGTTTGCATCATTAATCTCGCCCCACAAAATGTAACCCTGCCCCACTCTTACCCCCTCCCCCAAAAAAAGCCCCCATTTCCCCCTTCCTCCAAAGAAAAATAAATGCCAGTGCCTAGCTATGCCACTGGTAAAATTCTATATGTTTCTATGTCTAATTGAATCAAAATTTCAAGGTGTTTTGATCAATTTGTAATTTTTCTTTAAGGTATGGGGAAGAGTCCTAACATCGTACTGCACAGTACATACATGTACCTTATAATTGATTTCATAAGATATATTATAAAAAAACTTTAACTGGCATTTTGAAGCTTGTACATTTTCAAGTTTGTGTGTTGCCTGTCACAACTTATCCCAAAAGTTCTTGTTTTAGAGTGACAGATTTTGAAAACACCCTTTGGAGCTTCTCATTTTAAAAACATAATTTAATATTTGCAGAACTCCCAACATTACCACTCAAATACTGTCCCTGCAACCTTATCAACCTGAGGAGAGAGGAGAGATGTAATGGTCCAAGCCAACAGAGGAAGCCTTGGTACTTCATCCAGGTAGAAAAGGTAAGTTTTTCATTATCTCCTTGGGGTCAGCCACAAAAATGAAGAAAACATGGAAAAGATACAAAATCCAAAAAACTTTGTGGAAAAATTAAAGTGTATGTTAGTAAGGAGTGTGAAAATATTATTTAAATTTAGGAAAAATTAATCACAGTAAGTTTCAACATGGAAGATAGCTATTGCATTATGAAATTGATATATTCCTAACCCTGCTCTTAAGAGTTTTATACAAAGTTGAAAGTCATGTAGCCAACAATTAGAACATATTTTGTCTCCAGCACACAACATACTTACCTGCTACCACAATAATACAATAAGCTACAGCTCTTGACCTCACTCAAAACCACGGAAAAATTTGAACTTCACACCATTTAGACCCTCTTCCTGCCAGTAAATTTTCAACGTTCATAATGACTTCAAGTCTGGAAATTTGTCAGTTTGTTTAGTGTTTTACACCGTTGAGCGTACTTTTGACGAGAACCAACTATTTTTGCACTCTTCTGGGAAGACTCACTTTTGTGTATGTTTTTCTGTGTTTTTTAGTGTTTTCTGCGAGTTAGCAGAATCTTGATTTTTTACGGTGATTTCTTTGGAACTCATGTTACCAGTTGGTTAAGCCCCATAACGATAGCTGTAGGCACAATGTTACTCTTAGTCCTGCCTAGTGCTAAAGTAATTATTACTCACTGTTCCATGCCTAGCTTAGTTCAACAGACTAGTTTAACTGCTGTAGAAAAGGAAGAATTGTGTCCTCACATGTCGGGCTTAGCTCAATTGACTAGCCACAGCTGCGGAAAAGAAATAATATTTGTGTCAATGCCCACTGGTTTTAGTTCAACTGACTTAACCATTGCAGTGGATTATCAATGGGGAAAAGGAAAATGGTGGAGTGATCCATTCTTATTTTCTTCAGCTACAACTGCTGCTGAGGGATTCCCTAGCTTTGAGGAGCATGATACATGTTGCAATGTTGATGGCATGCAATGATGATTGAATCCTCATTCTAAAGGAAATTTTTTTATGAGGTAGGCTTATTTGTCAGGTTCTTCGTCTTTTTCCGGCTGGAACTCAGATTTTCAAAGTACTTGCCGTGGTGATTTTTAATTAAATGTACCAGTAGTGAGAAAGGTTAGTCATTATATTCTCAATCCTACATTATGGACATGAGGCTAGCAACAGACTGCGACAATATGTTTTCGATATGTTGGCATAGACCAGGCCTACCTACATTAGTACCATAATAACAGGGATGGGGGAAAAGCATGGCGGCATAACTACAAACAGAGTTTAAGCAGCTAACGATATTTATATTTTTGCAAGTTTCCAAGTTGTTCTCCTGTCTACCATTTTCATGTGTTTTTTCTATCGTTTTCCAACAAAATGTCAAAATCTGGAGCATCGGGACGTAGAAAACAGGCAGATAAAGTCTCACAAACACAACCAACTCACCCTCGGTCACAACGTAAAGTGTTAGCATCCTATTACGCGATAAGACATTTCGAAGAAACAGTAGCGGATTCTGAACTTGAACTTGAAGATGAGGAAAACGAGAACTGGCAAAGTGCATTTGAGAGTTTTCAATCTTCAACAGAAAGAACGATGGATCAGTTTAAAAGTTTGATTTCACAAATTGAGCGTGATTTGGGTCGTCCCATTGATTTGGGTCGTGCCATTGACTTCAAGGAAAGACTCAGTCTTGAAGGTAAATTGAAAATTTAGGAGGAAACTAACCATAACCTTACTGTTAAGGTTGCGCACCTAGAGGCTCTTGTGAAGAACAGCTCAAATCAATCAAATAAGACAAAAAGGTTTTCGAGACGAAATAACCTGAGGATTGTGGGCATCTCCTCACACCAGAGATGAGGTATGTGAGGACATTGTCAAAAATTAAGTGTTATCTAAGTTTGATGATATAGGTGACATATGCATCGAGAGGGAACACCGTGATGGGAGAGGACTTGATAGGCGCCCCCTCCCCCTCCCCCCTTCTCCATATTCTGGTGCGGTTTTTGTATTTCAAGGACAAGATTAATGTTCTTAAAA
Organism: Chiridota heheva; assembly: GCA_020152595.1. Classification (NCBI taxonomy): domain Eukaryota; kingdom Metazoa; phylum Echinodermata; class Holothuroidea; order Apodida; family Chiridotidae; genus Chiridota; species Chiridota heheva. The sequence goes on along the minus strand of JAIGNY010002837.1, from coordinate 451,072 downwards.
AGTCAAGAATCAGTCTGAGGGAGCAACCCTTCTACATCACAGATGACTTGAGGATAGTGGACCTAAAAGAAAAAAGAGGTGGTCTAAGGATGTGAATGCCCTCTATGGCCATGGTAAAAAGCTAAAGTTTTCTGGTGGTTTTTAGAGGGATAGTCTTGGAAAACTGCAGCTTGGTCAAATCTTCTAATCATTTTGTGGTCAAATTGACTACAAAAATGGCTCCAGTTGACTAAAACCTTGGTCAAATTAAAATCCTGCTCCACAAAAAACTCAGTAACAACACAATGTTTCAGTTTAGAATTGTTTAATTTCATAACATTATTGGGTAACCGTTAATGGTACAATAATGGTTTTCTGTATAATACAGATAACAGAGAAATGAAAATATTACTACATTTACTTTAAAAGATGTGCAAATTAAAATTTTCTGAGTACTCCATTGAACCTGAAATTCAATGCACACGAGCATGTCAAGTTGTCAGCATTGGAAATGATTAGTTACTTTTATATTAATATCTGGTGATAATTATTAGATTTTCATTCGCTTTTCATCTTGACTGTTTGGTTGCAGTAAAGGTGTGAAGTAGCAGGTTATGGATGAGACCTGAACTTTTAAGTCTTTGGTTGTCAGAAGAGGGCTATTGGAAGACAGTGATATCATGCCCTGTCATTTGTGGAGATCCATGTTGTAGTGGATTAAGGACCTTGCAATGTCATTTCCTTCATGTTGGTTCATGTGTCCTATAACTGGTTAGGAAAGCGGTAAATAAAAGTACTGAATCAATTTTTTGGACAATAGTTTTTGGAGCATGTTTACTTACATTTCAGGCACTGTAAGCTGTCCATTTGGTTTTTAATTTCTTCTCCTTATTCCTTCCATTACCAGAAATGTGTTTGGAAGAATGGATGGACTTTGTAATAATAGCATGTTCAATATTTTTATTTAATCTTTTTCTTGATTAAGGTTGGAACTTTTCGTTAGCGCCACGATTATTGGGCTATCCTGGCATATGCTGTCCGAGTTGAGTACAGTATGTAGCTCTATCTGCTGATTTCATGTTTTTAATACAAGACTTCCTTGTATGATAGTTGAACTGTTGAGTGCTTACTTAGCCTATTTGCAATGGACTAAAGCAATTGATAGAAGTTTCTTTCCGTCTCAGCTCCTACAGGTTGCGGTTGGAGTAGTTCTTTTTAGAGTGCGCTCCCCACCTTCCAGGAAGCTATGAATTCATAGCCTATTGTATTATTGTGGTAGCAGGTAAGTATGTTGTGTGCCGGAGAATCATATTTCCCTACAGAAGTTCTCTTCTCGTAGCACTAACATACTTACCTGCTAGACTTCCGCCCACCTTCCCACTGGAGCATTTTTTTCCCCGCCTCAATTTACTGGAGGGAAGAGAGTCTAAGGGCAAAAGGGCACAGAGTTAGGATTTTTCAAACAGTTTTGAGTGAGGTTAAAAGCTGTGGCTTATTGTATTATTGTGGTAGCAGGTAAGTACGTTAGTGCTAGGAGAAAGAGTATTTTGGTATGGAAACATGAATTTCCTCCCCACAAAAACATTAAAGTCAAGAACCCCACTGGGGCAATTGTTGTCAGCAACCTTTGGTTTGCTTAGTCTGCTGTAAGTCCCGAAACCAAATAATGTATAGTAATTTCAATCCAGAGATTTAAATTTTGTATAACTGACAAAACTAGTCATTAAAATTGTCATATCAATCAAAAAATTAAACATATGTTTGATTTCAAATATGTTGATTTCGCATTTTTGTTGGTTACGATTTCAAGTATTGTCATTGAAAATAAATTGATATGTTCAATTTCATATGATATAATTTGAATAATTCTGATTTGCTGACACCATCTCTTAGAAATTGAAATACAGTATGTTTGATTTCTTGAGTGATATAACGGTAATAGCCAATGAAAATGCTGGAAATCATCATAATAAAATAAATGAAAAATATGTTTGATTGAGAAAATAACTAAATTGAATATTATATATATCATATATTATATATAAATATATATTATATATATATATATATATATATATATATATATATATATATATATATATATATGTGTATATATATATATATATATATATATATATATATATATATATATACAATTGTCTTTATAAAAATAAAGACAATTTACTCAAAATTAATTGAAGTTTCCTGAAGGTTGGAGGAATATTTCCCATAAATTGCAAATTTAAAAGTTTGATGGAAACCTAATTTAGCATTGCAATTTTCCCGCGAAATATTTGGGGTTCTTGCCCCACTGCCCCCCTCCCTGAAAGGTGACTCTGTCTATTCCCCTGCCAGGCACACTATCATGTAAGGTATCATTAATTTTGAATTTTATTAATAATTTATATTCAGTTCAGTGCCATCAACTCTTGCTGTCAGGCATCAATGATGGCTCTCCAAATTTTCTGTCCAGCATGCTAGACTCAACTTCTGAGACTGTGTATCCCGTATCCTCTTGCAACAAATCCACATTTGTCATATTTGGACATCCTGTAGATCATTTACCTCGTGTGGGTATCCAGGTAATCAGCTATGAGATTATCTTGCCTCTTACAATTTATTTGACAATTTTCTACTGTAGGGATCCAAAAGCATAAACTTTATAATCATTTTGTATTTGTGATTAAGCGGTGGAGATTGATTACCTTTTTTCCATTTTGTTTTCATATAGATTGGACTATTGAACATGCCGCACTGTTGGAGACTGTGAGCCAGATGCAGGCGCAGCATTGGGAGAGCTTCAGACAGACACCAGAGCAAACTTTTGTCGTTGTTGAGAGAAAAGTGAGGTGCAGGCGCATTAGTAAACATTTTTAACTGGGGGTGTAAGATTTACTGACGACCTCAAATTAACATATGCCATTAAAAAAACTGCCTCCTGAATGGATTTTACCTTCTTAGTTGCAAGCTTTCTTACTGTTTGGGAGATAAAATTGAAAAAAACTTTATAAAAGTGAAGGAAAATTTGTTGAGATTATTGGAAGAATTTGGCAACGTACAACAAATTCCCAAAAATGAAGGAAATATCCCATTAAAAAATTTCCCATACTAAACCACATACATCTACCAAATGTAATCAACATCCAATCATCAATTCTTGAGATACACTGATGACAAACAATTCATCCCAAAACTTCCCTCGATTTCTGCCCTTATCCTGTTCCTATATGACCGAAATTGTTATAACTTCTTCAATAACATTAATCAGTGACAAAACTTCAGGAATAAGTGATTAACATTGAGGACCTATTGGAATAGGGGAGGGTGGAATAGGGTCTATTTTAGGGTGTCAAGACTTACATAGTTGAAACTTGAAATTTTCCAATGGAAATGTGTTTAACAATGAATTTATACCCTGAAAAGGAATCAAAACAATCAATTTTCTGGCTCTAAGAAAATCAGATCAAGTGATTTCTGGCATCAAAGAGAATCAAAACAATTGGCTTCTGCATGAAAGGAAAATGATGGAATGTCAATCTTGTCATAATAAAACTTAAACAATGAATGCTTAGCCTGAATAAAACCGAAAACAATTATCAGTGTTTAGAATGGAAATGGCAGTACAGATGAGTGAGAAACAGATTGTTTGGGATATAACTTGGTGGGCCTAGGATGGGGAATGAAGACGAGGCAGAGGTATGCGCTCTACAATAGTGCTAAAATTCTAGCTTCCACCAGTTTCCTTTTGAACAGAAGAGCTCGTTCATCATTACTTGCTAGTATTGGAAACTCCACTGAACTGTATGAATAGTGTTATTAATTATTAAAGCGTTTTTCTTGTAAATACCAGTCAAGCTACATAGTTATGGTTTTCTACACTTATAAGTCTTTTAATGTAAGCATTCCATGCTTTAATTAAAATGCATAATAAAGTTATTTTCAGGAGTATAAAATTTACAAAAATGTGTTCTTTTCTTTTATATTAAGTTGTTTTTTGTGTTGGGTTCATTAGTATCATGAATTATGAACTTGTTTCTGTTTGGAGCAAGTGGAACTATAAAAAAACAATGTGAGAAAAGGACAGTTCATTTTAAACAGTTTATCTAATTAGAAATTAAAATTTGAAGTGTTTCTGTTCAATAACATTTGAAGCGCCTATGCAGTTCATTTCTCAAAATAAACCGTATCTAAATCATTTTGCTTTGAACCGGATCTAAAGATCGGAATGACCCAGGCCGGTTTTGTGCCCCAGGGACTTGAACTTCATATTTGAACACAGTATTTTTTAAATGCTACTCTTGCAAAATGTTTTTCATGCTTTTTTCCCATGTTGGTTACCCGACAAAGTAGTCCATTATGCAAAACAAGAGATACAAATTTTCTCCAAAGATATCGTAAAATCGGAAATAAATGTTGAATTTGTCTGTATGAAGGTGTCACACAAACTCCTCTGCTACCACCATTCACATAAACTGTTACCAGTTTCTGGTATTACAAATCTTTACATAAATCAACAATAAATGAAAGTTTACAAAAACTTTGGCTTGAAACAATCTGTAAACTGTTGCGAGATTATATTTTGTCCTTCAACTTATATCAAAATTCAAGTCCAATACACCTGTTATATTGGTAGTGAAAATTGTTTAATAATACAAGTTGGTCACCAGTGTTTACAGTAAGGCAGCCTAAAATCTCACTAACTATACCCAATTCATTCATACCCTCTCTCTACAGCATCAAAATATACAATCAACACAGACCCGCCCCATGGAGGAAGAGTTACAACAAGTAACCACCATTGGTTACAAGCACCAATGGGCCAACATAGGTGGCATATAATATTAAGATAAAACAAAGTATTATACTCCACCTCTGGCCAGCTTCACCAGAGCCAAAAGGTTTTGTGGTTCTGATGCTTCTGTTTCATAAGCTGATTGCAAAATTTGTATTTACTGTCATGTCATTGCATATCATGAAAAATTTGTTCATAAACCACACCACCATGCAGATCAATATAAATGTTGACATTAGCATTTGCACAATAATTAACAACATCATAGCAAGTATGATGCAAAAACGGTTGCTCATTTATCCTATTTCAATTTGTCAGTAAGCCCCGCCTACTCATTTCTATTCATGAAAACACTATCACAACATTAGAACATATGACCCAGACCATGACCCATCTGTGTACCTGATATAGCATAAATTTGATGTATCATTTATGGGGTACAGTATGGTGTTTACATCATTTAGCACTTTCACATTAAGCCACACCCACCATGGGTATTATTATTATTATTATTATTTTACAAAATTTATATAGTGCCCTATCCAATCAGAAATTGCTCTTAAGGTGCTTTACAATAAAAGTCGTACAAATTTAAGAAAATATACAGATATATAAATCGTAAATGTAAATATAACTAGAGTAGCATTTGCAGTTCCGGATTGCATTCTCATGAAAGCCACTCTTACTCTGAAATATACATATGTATACGCTATGAAATACATTTGCATACGATTAATACTGTTTCAAATCAATCTAGTACATCATCGTGTATTTACAGTGTATCAAGATGAATATTTTGTATACAGTATAATTAGTATACATCATCATAAATATTTAGTATTTAATCGTGTATTTTCAGTATATCATGATGAATACTTATTTAGAATATCATGATTAATATTTATTACATCATGATTAATATTTAGTACATCATGATATTTAGTATATCATTGTGTATGTTAGTAAGTAAGGTAGCCACTGAATGGCTACAGTAATGAAGTAATAATGAGTGTTTTGTACAGAACAATGCATGCATGTACGTGAATTAATTTGTTGTACAAACAAATCATGAAGAAACTTTAAATTCAACAAAAGAATGACATGTACATCAATCAATTGAACTAACTTTAAAGTTTTTTGAATGTGAAATTTACAAGCAAAAGGAATGATAACTTTATAAGCCATACAATGGTAATAATCACAGTACCACATCTCACATCAATGTTTCATTCTTGAGTATTCATGTTTATGAGCTCTATTATTGGCAAAACCACATTAAATCCCGCCCACCATGCATATTAATGAGAATAAACGAATTTACATCATGTACATATGACACTAGTATAATAACAACATTTATAATAACAGCATAATAACAACAAATATAAAGAAAGAAATCAAGTCAAAATATGAGCATTTCCAGATTTTTACATAAAGCCCCACCTACTCATTACTATGCATGACATCACCTCCAAAACTAATAGGGCACATTTGCAGACCATGGGCTGCATGTACCCCATATGACATAAATCCAATGTGTCGTTCTGGAGATTTTGTGTTTACAAGCTTTGTTTGTTTTGTTTATTTTTATTTAGTTGCAAAACAACTTTAAGCCCTGCCCACTACACATATTAATGATTTGACATTTTATACCATAAGCATGTCGACACTAGCCAACAACATTATTACACTGAATATGAAACAAAATGGACAAACAATTATTGAAATTTATCATACCAAATATGAAACAAAAGTGACATACGGTTGTTGAAATGTTTATTTCAAGATTTGTACGTTAAGCCCTGCCCACTAAATAATATGCATGACATCATCACCAAAAACAATAGGGCACATCTATGAACTATGGGCTACCTGTGTACCAAATAAGATATGAATCCACTTTACCGTTCTTGAGATATTATGTTTACAAACTTTATTTGGCAAAACCACATTGAGCCCCACCCACTGCACATAATAATCAGATTCAACGTTTTTATACCATGAGCATGTAAACACTACCGAACAACATTATTATACCAAACATGAAACGAAACGGACAAAAAGTTGTTGAAATATGTTCAAGATTTTTACGTTAAGCTCCGCTCACTCAATAATATGCATGACATCACCAAAAACAATAGGGCACATCTACGGACCATGGGCTACATGGTCACCTTATATGATATTCATCCACTTTACCGTCTCTGAGATATCGTGTTTACAAGCTTGGCGTCGCACACACATACATACATACACCTACGCCATCATGACCGCATAGGTTCCTGATGCTATCGCATCGGAACCAAAAATGATGAAAAGCAAAACTATTTTAAATACACTTTTAAGCCCCATTCTAAGAAAACCACTAATTACCAACCCTGAGATTTCTGTCTCCTCTCAGACACATCAACCTGTCAGAACTGTGGTCTGTATTCTTCATGCTTCTTAAGTATGTAGAATAGCTCAAGAAGACAATAGATAATCATAATACACCCATGCCTTAAACTAGAAAAGTTGAATGGCTGTGTTTACTGAATTACTGCTAAATTAGAGAGACTTTAAATAGACCCATACAATATATGATAGAAATAATGTAGAGAGTGAAACTAATACTAAAAAGTGGTCACTTCATGAGAGAAGGGAAATATCAACTTTCTCTCCAAGAAATAACTAGAAAATAGATATATCTGAATCACATAATTGCGCTTGTAATAACTGTTCATGTGAGAGAAATGATTGAAGTGTAAATTGAGCGTCTTGATTTCCCAAATTGTCATTAGAATTGTCTGTTCGATGGACTGAAGTGTGAGACTTATCACTATAATTTGTTGTTTCGACAGCACCAACTACTGGGGTCTGTAGGAAAGAGCATCAGCATTCAGGTGTGATGTTCCTTTCTTATGTTCAATTTTCCATTCATGTGGGTCAAACTCTAGGGCCCACAGGCTATGGCGTCCTGTTAGATCATTATCTGTTGGGATTTTCCACAAACCTAACAGACGTTTATGATCCTGTGATTATGCGGAAATGGTCCAAGTAAATAATGTTTGAAATGGCAAATAGACCAAACAATGGCCCACAATTCTCCATCATAAGATCAAACTACAGATCTAACAAACACCTTTAATTTGGGTTGTGGAAAAAGAAAAAAAAACTTAATAATGGGGCCTGATTCGCAATAGACTGGGTGTGAATTTGGGCCAACTGGTTCAATGAGGACCAAATGGAGAACTAGTACAATGGAGCCATAGATCAGGAAAATTTGATCGATTTGCTTGTGGTTTTTAGAATAAAGAGGAAAAGACTGACCCGACCAGCTTATATAGCAGGTCTAACCTGACCTGCTTATATAGCAGGTCAGGTCTGACTGTTTGAAACCTTAAAGAGCATAACAACTAATGCCTACTATTCCTAAAAATTTCAACTTTTTTAGAGATAAGATGGTGTTTCAAACTGCCATGGGGTTTACTAACAGTTCAAGTCACTTGTTCATAACACTAAAAGTTCAAGTTGAAGGATACTTGTTCATAAACACTAAAACTAGAGTCCAGTTACTTCTAAACCAAATTTCTTCTCTTTCTTGTTTTTTTCTTCAGTTAACCAAAACTTGCTTTCAACTAAACCAAAAGATTATATTTCACTTTACTTTTGTACATAGTCCTTTAGACAGGCTGGTGGCTTAATTGGCCTACCAGATCTTGTCTGGCTTTGTGGCTCTTCAGATATGGTCTGTCGGTTGTCATCAAGCTGTTTGGGCTCTGGCGATGTTTCTGCAATGACATCAGTTCTGCAAATTGCTTCTGCTGTTTTCCGTACATGCTTTCAGTTTAATGGCACCATCCTTAGTCTGTACCATGTAAGAATGAGGTTGTGAAGTTGAGTGCAGAACTCTGCGCCATCTCTCTTGTGGGGAATGTGCCCGTATGCGAGCCACATTTCCTGATGGTGGATTTGGCTTTGCTGCTTGGTTGTAATAGAATGTTTGTACTCTTGTGAATAGAATGTTTGTACTCTTGTGGGGAATGTGCCCGTATGCTTTGAGCCACATTTCCTGAGGGTGGATTTGGCTTTGCTGCTTGGTTGTAATTGTAGAATGTTTGTACTCTTGTGGGGAATGTGCCCGTTTTCCTGAGGGTGGATTTGGCTTTGCTGCTTGGTTGTAATAGAATGTTTGTACTCTTGTGGGGAATGTGCCCGTATGCGAGCCACATTTCCTGAGGGTGGATTTGGCTTTGCTGCTTGGTTGTAATAGAATGTTTGTACTCTTGTGGGGAATGTGCCCGTATCAAGCCACATTTCCTGAGGGTGGATTTGGCTTTGCTGCTTGGTTATAATAGAATACTTGTTTCCCCTCCATCTGCTCCTTCACCTTTCTTGGAATCTGAGATTTCAGCAGCCTACCTGCAACATACAAAATGAATACATTAGTACATCTCCTGCTTTAAATTGAGAACACAGAGACCAGCGCTTAAGATAACCAGGTGTCAGCATTACTTATGTTTTCTTTATTTCCAAACCACAAGTATGACTCAGTTTCAAAGCTCCCTGGCCAATCCCTTCTCAGATTCCAGCTGGAACTAATGAAGTATATTATTATACACTGTTTGTACTTGTGCCGTTTACTGTACAGAAAGTCCGATGAGTGAATGGACATATTAGTTAGAAATATCTTTAGTAGTTTTAAGGATGAAATCTTTTAGTTTTGAGGATAAAATCTACACTTAGGTGTCAATTATTTGGTACTTTTTTTTGAGGAATTTAGACGTGATGTTTAAGGATTTAAAATCTCATTGATTGCAATTGCTCAACCATCACAAATCATGAAAATTGACTTATATTATTGCACAATGTCCATAGCGGCAAGTACATACAGAGCACAGTACTGTATGTCTGGAATTCCACGGTGGAACATCATTTTAGGTGATATTTATTGAAATATTTATGACTTAAGCAACTCTTAACTTATTGACTGCCTGCAACTTTGATATTACAAATTACAATCTTTTTGTGGCTGTATAGTGAAGAAAGGCGCATATTTGGTTGTCATGTTAACTTCATTAATACTTAATGCATAGCACAATATTGGTGGAAAACATCATATCGATATATCGATATGATTCTTGATCTCAATATCAACCATATCGATATGGGTCAATATCGAATAATATTAAAATATTGATATATTGCTAAAGCTTAAAATATGCTAATTCAAATGAACACCAAACCACAATAGGTCCAATGATTTATCATACCTGCGGCAGTAAGGTTAATGAATAACAATGTAGAGCATTCCTAAGTTAGTAATGAGCAGAGGTCTAACATTCTGGATGGAATATATTATGCAAATAAGCTGCTTAATATGCACAGATCACCTTACCTACCATTCAGCATAAACAATTGTCTTCACATATATCATGTGTAAATAAAAACAACACCCCCCCCCTCCCTTCTTTAAGAAATATCAGAGAAATATATATATATATTTACATTGTTAAAAAAATAGGCAAACAGGCACAAAAAAAAGACATCGCAAATGATACAAATTCCCTCACCGCTAAGAACATAATTTATTGTCTCTGTCACACCTGCTATCTCACCCTGTTCCACATGCCATACCATGCTACTTCCCTTTTACAGAAAATCTTACACAAAAATCCCTATCCCATATCACCACATGACCCATATGTCATCACACCTGCAATCAAGATGACATCCAACCACATGATTTGCCACCCTGTCCCACATGCTATCCCTAATTGTACCAAGTGCCATCCCACGCTGCCCCATAGGCCATTCCATGCTATCTCACCCTGTTCCACATGCCACCCCACCAGATGCCTTCCATGCCACCCTATCACAGATGCCATGCCACCCTGTCACACATGTCATCCCACCCTGTCCCCATGCCATCTCACCTCATCCCACATTGCAATCCAAGCCTGTCATAAATACAAATATGTTTATTATTATGTGAATAAGCTCATTAGTATGCACACACATTCACACTCAACTTAACCATTCATAACTTCATTTATGATCTCAGGTAAAACATTTTGCACAAAATTCTATTGAGATGGAAATAACATAATCAACACACTTGTCGGTTTTATGACTCACCCCTACTACCCCCGTCAATGTCAATCAAATGTGAGTCATTGACATATGACACAGTGAAACACATGTGCATCATTGCACCAAATTGTCAGTCATCAGAATGACTCTGGGGAGAGTCAGTTTACTTCAGACTTATTCACTTTGTACAGAGGTGAGTGATTTTGAGTATTTCAATTCAATACAAATGTCAGTCACTATGTGACTCAGGGTGTGTTTATGCACGTGTTTGCTCACCACTTTGGTGCAATGACCCACCTTGTCCGGGGGTGTAGGGGTGAGTCACACAATTGACAAGTCAATAACAGGCACACTACACTTCATCTTTAAGTGTGAACAATGCTCTTCACACATTGATCATTTGTGTAAGCAAAATCACCAAACCCACTATGATTTAAGAGATATCCTAGATACAAATATTTTTGTTATGCAAAAGAGGTAATTAGTATGCTCACACATTCCCAAACATTATCAAGTAGACAGTACCAATACCATGTGCCAAGTTAGATGAATGTACCCCATCTCAGGTTAAACATTTTGTACAAAAGGCAATTGTTATGCAAATAACACAATGCACACTGTACTTCACCATTAAGTGTGGGCAATGCTCTTCACATAAATGATCATTTATGTGAGCAAAATCAACACACCTATTCAATAAAAAATTATATAATTCAGAAATATCAAGTAAACCATAGGACATGTAAAATGAATTATGGCTATCAGAATGAGTTTATATTCAAGTCCCTGAAAGGGATGTTGAGCAAAAACGTATATTCATGCTACAACTTCACATAGCACTTTAAAACCTTTGGAAAAGGTGCTGTATAATGTAAAAAAGCAAAACCAGATTAACTACACTTACACATCAACCAAAGATACAGCAAGTTACATTCTGCCTTTAACATTTTAAAGTTATAGTCTTAATTTGTTTGTTTGTTTGTTGGTGTTTAACGGCACTGCGACAGAGAAGAGTCAAATGTGCCAAGAGGGTGTTAAAAAATAATGGTGCAAGAGTTACGATTGAGAAGGTGATTATATTATAATTATGATTATAATTATAATTAGATTAATTAACCTAATACTAGTAAATTTTCAAAGATAAGTCAAAAACACAAAAAGTATACATTTCACTAACTGTAACATGCAGGTTATACCTTTTCTTCAAATGATACCACACCATTTGCCTATATCCCAGAGAAGTATTCCCAGATGATAGGACTTGCTGAAAATAAAATAGATACAAATACAAAAAATGTGTGTAATGAATAAATAAATATACAGAACATGAATGGTAATCAACATATCATGTATTAAAATGACACAATATATTAAAAACATTCAATCAATTTAACAGTGACACCAGCACAACAATTACAACAAGCAAACCTGCAATTAAATAGCTTTTACATACATGTAAGTGGTAAACTACATAAATTTTCATCACTTACACAAATATTGTATTTAAGGTTCTAAACAACTGCATCGAAAGAAACAATTTCGTCAAAATTCATTAAAATTGGCAGTTTAACAGTTAATTGAACATTATCGGCGTGCAAATATGCATATTTTTTGTATTACTCATGATTGTACAAACGGGACATAGCCTTAATATTTGCTTACGCAAATCCATTATTTTTTTTACCATTCTGCCATTTTTCTTTAGAAAAGCAAAGACAATTTTGAAGAAAGGGATTTGTTCTTTACCTTAACCCAAATCAACCTCAAGCCAAAGAAGGGTTTTTGAAAATTGTCAAGGCCTGAAATCAAAGGATGAAATATAAAGACATTCAAATACATTTTTTGAAATATTTTTCTGTTCATATATCACATTTGTCTACTATAGTATTAAAAATGGAACAATGTTATCTAGAAGGAGGGGGAGGGGGAGCAGGGCCTCTGAAAGGGGGAGCATTCCCCTTGCCCCCTCTGACTATGCCCCTGACTGTTACGTATAATTATACTGGGTCATTCTACAGTCTACATATTCAAAACTGATTTTGCATCTACTCAAGTTACTTGCTAAATGTTTGGTTATGTGTGTATTTCCTAGTTATAGTATTCATATTTTTAACATTTTATTTCAGCATGGTATGGATATAATTATTATTTTTTGTTTGGGAAATTTATTCATGATTTTAATTTGTTTTATCTTTTCACACTGTAGAATTTTGATGACTGAAAAATGAAAGGTTATGATACTACTGAAAGGAGCTTAGCTTGGATTCAGAATTTATATGTCCTTGCCCCCCTGCACTGTACCCCATACATTATAGAATCCATTCTATTATACCCAGAAACTATTAATGAATGCATATGCCCACTGAATTGAAATTTTGTGTACTTTCACATCACAACAACCCATATCTGGCACAAAAATGCAATTGAGTTCTTAATTAGTTTGAGGCCTGTCTGCAAAGTATGCAACAAGGAGATTTGAAGGTACTTTCCCCATATAAAACAGCCTTTAAAACTATCATGAATCTAGATCAAGAAATGTAAAGCAATGACAGCAAAACTTAATACATACTTTCAGCAATTCGCATCCTTCTTGATCTGAAGTCGTGACCCAGTAGGTGTAATCGTTTCCTTCATAGTGTCTTCATCTGAAGAATGAAAGTTTCCCCTGTCGATCACATTTTCTGATACAAAAGGAAATTAAAGACCACTGTATGATTTTGCATGGTCCTGTAAAAAAAGAAGGCTAAACCTCATTCTTATTTCTAGAGCACCTGGAACCTGCCTTCAAAACAACTCAAACACTCAAAAGTATTGAAAATCTTCACTTGTTTTATCTGTAAATTGTATCTTACACACTACTGTACATTACAGTTTCATTCAAATTATAGTGACCTGTTAATTGTTGTACAAATCTGTGAAAATAATCAACATTTTGCATGATTATGGTAATGCTTCCCCAACTTTAGACAAGTACATATTCTAACTTGGATTATAAGCTAGGGCTCTTTTTCTGGACTTCATGATTAAAATATTAGAGAAATTGTTAGAAAACTAATGCATACAATTCATTTCAAAAATAGGGTGCTCTCATCTTAATCTACAAATCAGCTATTCGCCCACTTCTGGAGTACTGAACCTCTGTCTGGAATCATTTTACGAAATGTAACACTGAGAAGCTTGAAGAAATTCAAAGAAGAGCAACCAAGATTGTGAAAGATATTGACAATTTGTCATATACATGTAGAGAGCATCTGATTAAAATTGGTATTCCTTCCCCCACAATACAGGAGGATTAGAGCCAATGTGATTCAAATTTTTAAAACTTTTAATGGGTTGGAAGACACAAATCCCGATTTCTTTCTTCAACAAAGTCATGTTTAAATACAAGAAGTCACAATTGGAAAAATTTTAAACATAGAGTCAGAACAACAAGACAACGAAAACATAGAACCTAATATATCTCTACTTTTTGTTATTGCTTTATTGACTGTTGGAATAGCTTGTCAAATAATGACGTGAATGCCAGCTAAATCAAGTTTCAAATCTCAATTAAATAATTTCTGGGGGGATCATCTACTTAAGTTTACACCTGACTGTTTTTAGTTTGGATTGTGAATACTTCATCTCTATTACCAAACTATATTGAAATTGTTCTTCTGTGCATGACTGGAGTGCCCTACTTGTCAGCTTATGAAACAAGAAATTTCCAGATAGGTTTAACAAGTCTACAAGACTTCAATGCCTCATCGTTGGTACAGAATCGGTAAGAATATAAGCTATACAATTTGTTCTACTAGTAGGCCTATCAGTATTTTATTTCTGTCCGTTTCTGTTTGTCAAGTTTCTGGAGACTAGCAAATTAATAGTCAAATTAAATGGCACTCTTTAAGCTATCATATTTTTGTATTTGTTTTGTATGAATGTATCTAGATATAATTTACAAATTATAAGTAATAGATTTGTCAGTATATGATACTACCGTTTCTTATTTTTTGTTTGGCAGCTGACATTTTGAATGAGATGGAAATGTTTCTTTTCCTTGACCAAAAATAGCCTATATCTTAGAATTGTTTTAAAATTTTAGATTCCACTCCAATGTCCAATTTCACTTCTCACCTGATCGCATTCATTTATCTTCAATTAATTTGTTTTGAATAGAAATATCCTTCAGTTCTTTAAAGCATAGATTTTAGGAGAACCTGGCCTAATTAAAGTGCATGTAATGCATAGCGTTAGATTGTAAAGGTCATGGTAGTCGCCAAGCATGAACCCACAAACTTTTGTTACGAAAAAACCTAAAATAAATTACCAAATTTGGAATAGAAATATCATTTCTACCCAATTTTTCTATCAGCAATTATGATTTCTACTTCAGCTTTTGGAAGAAACAGATAAGAATAATCAGACTGGCAGAAACAAGTTTACCACAAATTTGTGCGTACAATTTTTCAATGTGAAGCAAATATTGCCGCAACTTGGCATAAAAAAACCAACGTTATGTCTAGAACAGCAAATTTTAATTGTGCCTCATCTTGTAAATAATCAGGTACAAATTATTTAGCCTAGTTTGAAGCCTTGGTTTACTTTTAGGCTACAGTACATTAGGATTCCTAATAAAAGTGTGCAAGGCTCTCCAAACTGTACCAATTGTAAAAGTTTGGAATACAATTTGGGCCACACTATCACGTATTAACGTTACTTCTAAATGCTGACCTAATGTTACAATCATATGCCTAAACAACAGGGCAAGTGGTGGCCTACTAACGTTAGTCAAACAAAATCGCGAAACAGGGCATTGTAAAGAGAAGCGCTGTTTAGACCGCTTTTGGTTAATATCCAGAAAATTTCCTTCTTACAAAAATATTTGCCGATATGTAACTTACAAGCAATCGTAATCACTTAATAAACTCCTTACCCCTCTAATTCCAAAAAAAAATATGACCCATAGGCCTACATAAGGTTGAAAACTTCGGGAGCACTCTTTCCCCAAATCGGTCGGTTTGGGAAAAATGCGGATACTGCAAACAAGTTTACCTTGATCAATTTTCAGGTCATATTCACTTTAATTTATTTTAAAATAATAACAAGAAAAATTTACTGAAGAAAAAAAAAAAATTGAAGAAATAATGGGATTAAGATTAAGGTTCAGTTTCTTAATTGTTCACTATTTATATTTTCAAATTGTTTGTGAGGAATAAAATATTAAAGATAGACCTGTTTGCAGCATGCGCTGCCACTCTTCCTGTATCTTGCAAGCTGCAATTTCATGATGGAAAAAAATAGCTCTTTCTTTATGATATATGCACCGCGGGCCGCGGGTACACCGCGGGCCGCATTACACGGCGGGCCGCTTTACACCGCGGGCCGCATTACACCGCGGGCTGCATTACACCGCGGGCCGCTTTACACCGCGGGCCGCGTTGCACCGCTGGCCAACCTTCTCGGCTTCCGTACTTTGTACACTGTATGATGTCACGTCGTATAGGTTAGGGTATCAAACGATTCTGTCAGCTGTCGTGAACTGTGAAAATTTGAGTTTTTTTCATTTCACTGAAATTTTTTCTTTGGCTCAGTAAAAAGCAATCAAAATGTCTAAAGTGGAAAAATTGAAACGAATTCGTGACACTGTGGGCAAGTTTCCTGACTGGCCAAAGCCTGGAGTCAATTTTCGGTAAGTATCCTGGCCACAGGTGTTCCCAGCGTTATGGCAACTATCACTAACTTAGTATCAGTT
Organism: Chiridota heheva; assembly: GCA_020152595.1. Taxonomy (NCBI): domain Eukaryota; kingdom Metazoa; phylum Echinodermata; class Holothuroidea; order Apodida; family Chiridotidae; genus Chiridota; species Chiridota heheva. Next base: position 434,495 of record JAIGNY010002837.1, on the reverse strand, counting down.
GCGCGATTAACTCCGTGAACTTTTTTTACTTGTGGCCCATAAACTAAGTCAAATATTCTAGCTTGTTAGGCTATGTTATAAAGAATTACAAAATAAACCAACTACCAAGAACACATAATAAAATATTATTCAATTCTCAAGTTATCCAAGTTTGAAATAATTTTTTGTAATATGTGGACACTTCCAATCCAAGTTCCATAATTTGTCTTAAAGTTAGGCTAGTCTAATTTTTGGTTGGAATCATGCCAATGATGACATAATTTGCCCTAGGCCTATACTACTAGTACACATGTACTTCTTAAAAACTCTTTTGAATTTTCTTCCAATATGCTTTGACATGAAGTTTTATTATTGATATTAATAAATAAAAATTCTTAGACCCATTGAAAGGAAAAATGATTTCTTACAAATATTAGATTGATAACTTTTGAAATAGATTATAAAGAAATACATTAATATTTTAATCTGTACTGGGTGTATGGCATCATTTTTTAGAGGGAATATGAACAAAATGGCTGCTCCCATGTAAGTTTATATTGACAGAATTAATATTTTGATAAATAAGAAAATATATGCTAAATTGTTTTGTACAATGTGAAATCTTCAGATGGGCTGATTTCGTCAGATGACTTATAATTATTTTTTCTGTAATATTAAATGAAGAAAAAGCCAGACTTGATGTCTCCTTTAAGACTCCGAACTTGTAGTCATAGTCACTGCGACTTGAGACTCACAAAAATGTTGATATAATATATTTAATTTCAATTTGAAAATACAACAACATTTTACTTGCAAGAATCGCGGTGATCAAATCAAATGCTATCATATGTGTCAGTTTTTAATAAAAGATAAAAAATATGTGGTACTAGTAGGCCTATGCATGTTTGCTAGTCAAGGACATGAAAAAATATAAAAAAATTGGTGAATTTGCCAGCGGAGAGGATGGAAGGGGGAAGAGGTGGCGGGCACTTCATAATAAAAGTAGTAAGGGTGTGCAGCTGATCAACGGAAAACCATACCGCAGTATGACAGATTCTTTGGTACCTGCAGTGAGAAATTATACAAGTTTGATACCCGCAGTATGAAAGAAGTCAATATTATTGATACCTGCAGTATCAAATATTTAGCGAAAATATTGGGAATATGAATATATATAAATATATATATATATGTATATATATATGTATATCTATCTATCTATCTATCTATCTATATATATATATATATATATATATATATATATATATATATATATATACATATATATATATACATATGTATATACACGGACGGACGGAGAGAGAGAAAGAGAGAGGAGAGGAAGAGAGGAGAGAGAGTATGTATATGAAAGTAGAATGAGCATAGGAAATGTTAAGAAAGGGCATTAGATATAAAGGAAGTGGAAGTTAATGTATCAAATCAATGGAAAGAGAACATTAGGCAGTTCGGAAGATGCCCTAGTTTGAGGAACAATTTGAAACCCTTGATCTAGGGTTTACAGAAATCAGCCCTTGAAGTTAGTGAAATCCCATCAAGCCTCAAGGGTTTATAGAGCCAGTGCTAATACCCAGTTCCATGATGCTAAGCGGATGAGAGTACTTGGCTCCCCTTGGATGGGGCACCAGTCCATCGCAGCTTAACTTCCCAGCCGAAAGTGGTACTCATTTCACACCAGAGTAAAGTGGAACAAATGGGGTACAGTGTCTTGCTCAAGGACACAGCACAGCAAACAGGCTGAGATTAGATTCATGTACCTTGACTGACACCCTAACCACTGGGCTATTGCACTCCCCTTAATCAGCCCTAGGAGACATTATTCATAGTGTAAATTCTTCTATTAGAATACTTCAAAACCTTTTGTGAACTTCTACCACATTTTGCAAAGTATAGAGGGTGCATGAAAGAATGGAAACAATTAGCTACATGTATCTACTATTATCCAGAACCACTACATGTCTTTGCGTGTCCGTTTCAAAGTAAAAAGAAAATAAGTGGTTTGAAAAGCAAATTCGCAATTAAAGTTTTTTTGTAGGCCTACAGCATTGGAATATACTGGCAAAAGAGTCAATCAAAATGGAAGAAGGTGAAGTTGAACCATTGGAGTCATCACACCGCATGTGCAAACAACATCTGGTGCTTTCATTCATACATGGTAGATCTTTTAATTGAAATGACTTCGGTACATTGCGATTCAAGTTGTTTGTTCTATGCAGGCTTGTAGTAGCAGAGGTCTGAAGTTCTCCAGACTTTTTTCCCTGATGATAGACAAAATGTATTCTACTTTTTCCATAAAGTTTGGTTTGGTTGAGTTTTATGTCTGTTCATGATTCAACCCTCCACTCCATAATATGTGCGTACTATGCATGTGTTGCATCCCATATAGGACCATGTTTTTTACCTCTGTTCGTGAGTTTTTCCTGGACTGTTTGGTTGTAATTTTGATCTTTTTTCGTTTGACAGGGATATTTTCCCATTATTCCAGAACCCTGAAATATCTAAAGATGTAATGGATTTAATGGTAGAACATATACAAGAAAACCACAAAGAAGTGGATGTTATAATGGGTGAGTGTTCTTAATAACTTTTCTTGTCAAGTCTATTCAACCTCATGAGATGTACCTCCGCTTTCCGTTTGGTAAGCACTGCAACTACCGATTTTGGCCAAAATCGACGGTTGCACATCTCACACCTCGCCAGAGCAAGGGTAACCTAATATATCATTATTTGCTTGGCCTGGCACAGCTACGATCTAATTACATTGCCAACACGTGCGAGTGTAATATCATGCCTCTATCTAATGCACGTTGGGCATATTATTAATGCCCCTATGACAGCATACTGAAAGGAAAGAGCTTGCACACTTAATGCTGTATGAAATTTAAGGACAAAAATGGAACAGATTCGTAACTTTTACTCCAAATTTGTGGGCTCAGGCTATCTGCTTATATATCAGGTTGGGTCGACAATTATCTATAGGGTTTGTACTTTTAATGAGACAGCTGGTGGTTCAGTTGGTTAAGCATTTAACTGGGATACTGGAGGTTCCAGGTTCGAGTCTGACAAGGATTTAACTCCCATTCGCACACAGAAATGCAAAACGATATCCTGAAGTCAAGCATAGAAGTTTGTCATCTGCAGTCCACCTCTTGACTCAGCCTGTCACCAATGGCTGAGTGATGGACACCATCCAAGCAATGAGGGATGTTATGCAGTATTGTGGTCCAGATGGTAGCGTTACTCACCCCTATCTGGTTCTCTGTTCACTTCTTGTAAAGAAGGTGAAAATAAATCCTGGTATTCATCGACTTCCAATCCAAATTCAGAAACTGCCATTGTCAGTTTGGTGTTGTTAACCCAATATGAGCTTGTTAGCAAATTCCCACTTGCAGGAGGATCATGACACACACAAATATTAATTTCTCCTTTTTTATTAGGTCTGGAGGCAAGAGGTTTTCTCTTTGGACCAATTTTAGCCCAGAGGCTGAATTGTTCTTTTGTGCCAGTCCGAAAGAAGGGCAAACTACCAGGAGAATGCCATCAAATTTCATATACATTGGAGTACAATGAAGTAAGTGATTCCACTTATCTCTCAAATGGACTGAAAATGATTTGGTATATGGACAGGTAGCAACAGCATGATTTCGAATATACTGAAAACTATGCGAACAGCAAAAAGTCCCTTCAAAATCGGTTAAAACTTTACTATTTTCAAAATAAGTATAAATTGTGCAATATTTTGTGACCTCAGAATGGGACAATTAGAAAATTTATCATGTTGTTTTTTTGAAAGCTTCCTCTAAATATGTTGAATGGGAGAAATTGGATACAGTGAACAGGAAATTGGATATTATTCTAACCTTAACCCAGATTTAGCAGTAAAACACAATTTGAGAACCTTTGATATTTGGGAAAGAAACATGAAGAATTACATCAAAGAATTTTAGCTGTTTCATTTTCATACATCATCACTTTTGCATAAGCTGAAAAGTTTTACAAACTTCGAGTTTGTCATATCTTGAAAACTATTGAGACTGCTCAGAATGTAATGCTTTTTTTATCTGGGTAAAAAATCTCTACCTGTCCAAGTGTCCATATACCCTTAACTATAAAATTGTCTTGTGAAGTATTTGATGTCAAGATAAGAAGTGCCATTAGGTTTACCTATCAATCTCATGAACAATATTGCTTGAAGAAAATATCACAGAATTTTTTGAAGTTTGAGGGAGGAAGGGGGCGCTCAAAACAAAATGGTGCCTTTTTTTTTTTTTTTTTTTTTTTCAAAAGGGCCAGGGGCCACTTCCAACACCTAAGCTACCTGATGAACCATATCTGTTTATTTTATATGAAAGAGTTTTAGCTTGTTTCCTGCCAACAGTTAAAATATTGATTTCATTTTTTTCCCAGTATGTATAATCTTCTGGGTTATGTCAACAATTAAATTTACTTTTAATTTTTCAATTTTAATCTATCTTTATTCTGCTTCATTGTTTATCTTGCTTCACCCATATTTAATAATATTTCTCAGTTATATCGGATATGGTACTTTATAAGATTTCTAGTTTTCATCATTTTCATTATCTTAGTATTTAATTTGTATATTTTCATTCTTTGATTTGCTCTCACTTATTTGTTTGGTACACTGTATGTCAGGTATTATGCACTAAATTTAACATGGCCTCAGATCAACCATGTATTGAATGGGCACCCTGTCAAGGTTAACCTATAAGGATGTTTCAGCTGACGTCATGAGGTCACATGACTTTGTTTACATTGCCATTTTGTAAGGAAGACTGTTATCTGCTGTACAATTACATTTTTTTGCATGTTGTTACATAAGATTACTTTTGTAAGTAGTATGCCAGGATCTTGCTGTGCCATTGGTTGCACTAACTAATAGACGTGCTTAGAATCCACTGATTAAGATTACTTGAAGTACTTGGAGGGTAATTTTTTCTTTAAAATAAGATTTTATATTAAAAAATTAATTAATCTGGCCAGTTCATTTTAACCAGCATGTGTTTATATGCCCAGCACGTGTTTTACATGCCCAATGCGTGTTTTCATCACCAGCCTGTGCTAGCATGTGTTTTAGACTGAATCTGTTTGTTTTACATGTGATGTGACTGAGCTGTGTGAAGATCAGACGCATGAAATACTCAACGCGCAAACCTCTGCCCTGCAAAATGGCTCTCAGTTGAGTTAGAGTAACGTGATGAAATGCCTTCATAGTTCATAGTTAAACAGACACCATCAATTAATTGGGTTGTCGGTGCGGGTCCTTGATGTGTAAACATTTTGACCAATTAGAAATGTTGGAATTACTGATCTCCATTGTATCAGTGCTAACATGATATCCAGCCTTAACTATGAAGTTACATCCATGGTTAAAGTCTTTCGTTGCCCCTTCTACCTTTTTTGGGAGTTCTAGCAAAATGAGTACGTGACCTCAACATTGTCCCAGTGAAAAGGGTAGTGGATATGGTAAAGAAAAGGGCCAACAACTTTTTGTCCAAGATTGTACTTCACTGATATAGCTGGAGGTACTGCACTTCACGTCGAGCATGCATCCTTCAATTCAGTGCCCCAGCTTATGAGCTTAATCCTTTATGACACATGATGAATTAAATGTTAACCCTCGGTTCTATTTTTAATTGTAGATATCAAGAGATCAGATGTATTTCTTCTGCAGAAAAAGAATTTGATAATAATGGTCTTTGATGTTTCTCATGAATTTTGCAACTAAGTGTTTTTTCTTTCTTATTTCGACCAGGATGTAGTTGAAACGCAGAAAGGGTCCATAAAACCTGGTCAAAAGGTTCTGATTGTGGATGATCTCATCGCTACAGGAGGTAAGCTATTACTCCCGATGCCAGAGGTGGCACCAGTATTTGTTTCGGGATGGGGAGGGGTGTTGGAGGATTTTTCAATTTGTTTTATTTTTCATGTATGATTGGAAGACATCTCAAAATCTGTATATTTCTTCAAAGCTGGTAGAAAGATCAGAACTAATATTTTGTTAAATTGAAATAGTATATTGTATCAATTACAACATTTGAAATGTCTTTCACTATTCCTCAGCAGCTTGATTGTCATGTTCATGACGTACATATCTTACTATATAGAGCAGTTTTTCATTTTAACAAACACCTAGTGATGTAAAAGTGGGTGAGGGGGCCATCAGTGGGGCTGAGCTCCCTAGCTATTTTTAAGGGGGCTAAGCCCCCTTGAAAATATTTAATAAACGCTCATTTTAGAGCAGATAACACATTGTTGCATGTCAATCGATAACTTTAAACATTGGGAGAAAAGAGCCCCCTAGCTCATAATTTAGCTCTACACCACTGCTTATCCTACCTTGGTAGGCCTAAGATCAGTGGCGTAGTTAAAGGGGTGATTTCCCCCTCCCAATATTTGAATCAGTCGGATCAGCTTTGTACTTGTCATTCAGATTTGTACTTGTCGGTTCATCTTGTCGATTTTACTTGCCTGCCCCCTCCAACCAGTTTAGTAAGTAAAGTAATCAGGTTATTTGAATCCATGTTCATACGTGATGTGTGACCCAATGTTAATTTCTAGTATAGATCACATTGAACCATGAAATTTCACAAGGAATCAGATAAAAGTCTCTTAAATGGGAAACAGTGGATTTTTATACTATGCAATGACGTTAAACAGTCACAAATTGGAATACCCATACGCACAGAGGCAGATTGCCATTTTTGTGATCATATCTTTTTTGGGGGACCGCCCATGAGTTTCTGGATTTCTTATACATACGAGTATGAACCCATTGTACGAGCTTGTAAATAAATAGTCAATCTCTATCAAATTTTGAACATTCTTTGTAAAAATTTGGAACGGAATAATACCATTTCTAGACGAAATGATGGGTCCCTGTTTTACTCATATATTGAACTTCATGCATTTTTCCAAGCTCTATAGACTCAAAGTCAGATTAATGACTGAATTACTTGTACTCTCCAACCTCCCCCCCCTCCACAGGCTCAGAGTCAGACCAAATACCTGCACTCTCCACATCCCCCTCCCTCCCCACTACCTCCTCGCCCAACCCTTCCGTGCGTCCGCTTCCATACTCTCTCCATCTCTAGGAAAGGGTACAGTCGTGTGAAAGTATGTTGTGATATCAGGTGGGCATACATCAGCATAAGCAAACTAAACATCTGTATGCCGGGTCTTATAACAATTTGTGCAGAAACCCTGACAGCAGATTGCAAAAATCATGATATTTGCATGAATTCTAGACCCCAAATTGTTCAACATTAGTTTTAAATTTTTGACCCTTTGAAGTACAATTTTCAAGCCCTTACATAATTTTCCACTTAAGCTTAAAGTTCTTAAGCCCTAACTCTGCTATAAAACTTATGACTTATGATATTATAAACCTAGCATATTTTTTGGGGACAAAACCTGCAAATTTTGAAGCCCTAGAAAGAAAGCGGGGGGGAGGGGGAAGGGCTAGCAGGATGTTTTCAACCTAAACTTATTTTGCTCAAGCCCTAACCCGGCTACAAAACTTCTGATAGTTCATTAAAAACTTCTGATACTTTATTAAAACCTTGCAAGATATTGCATGCTGCCCAAAGCCCTGCAAATTTTTGAAGCCCTAGCGGGATTTTGAAACCCTAGCAGGAGAATTTTGCAGCCCTAGCAAGAATTTTGAAGCCCTATCAGGATGAAAGCCTAGCAGGAGCTTTTTGCAATCCTAACAGGTTTATGAAACCCTAGCGGGAGAATTTTGCAGCCCTGGCGGGGGAATTTTGCAGCCCTGGCGGGGGAATTTTGCAGCCCTGGCTGGAGATTTTTGCAGCCCTGGCTGGAGATTTTTGCAGCCCTGGCAGGCGAATTTTGCAGCCCTGGCGGGAGAATTTTGCAGCCCTGGTGGGAGATTTTTGCAGCCCTGGTGGGAGATTTTTGCAGCCCTGGTGGGAGATTTTTGCAGCCCTGGCAGGATTTTTGAAACCCAAACAGGATTTTTTAAGCCTACATTTCATTTTTAAGCCCTTACTTTGTCATAAAACACTCAATTGTGTATTCAAACCTATAGTGGAAATAATGCTTTGGACAAGCTTCTTTTTTTTTTTTTTGAGAAGGGGGCACATGCAGGACTTATTTAGGCAGAACATTCTTCAGTTCTTGCACGTGACTCATCACCTGACTCCTTGTAACCACTTGAATGCAGCTATGTTATACATGTGTGTCATCAGACACAGTCCTTTATGCTGGAGGGTAGGGGACTTTCTATAGTCACCATACATAAGTTATGTTGGCATATTGGCCGCATATAGAAATGCATGCTTATCAGTAGGAATCTGCTAACAACAACAGATTGAAATGTAAAAGAATGATACTAATTAAGTACAGAAGTAACTTGGATTAAATTGCCACACCTTCAGCATGTTCATTACATAATCAATGTATATAATCTTACAGGCTCATAAGTTTCTGTGGGTGCCATAAAGTATTGCTGAAATATCTAAAAAAATTAGGGAAGGGGGGGGTGGAGAATTTTGCCTAATATTTTCCTGAAATTTGTTGTACAAAATACAGATTGTTGTATCCAAAATTTGTACTTATAATGTTGGTTTTCATGCTCTTTTTGGTTCTGATGGGATAGCATCAGGAACCTATGCGGTCATGATGGTGTGGGTATGTATTTGTGTCACGGCCAGCTCGTAAACACGATATCTCAAGAATAATAAACTGTATTCATGTCATATATGGTACACAAATAGCCCATGGTGCGTAGATGTGCCCTATTGTTTTTGATGGTGATGTCATGCATATTAATGGTTAGGCAGTGCTTAAAGTTAAAATCTTGAAATGCTTATATTTTAACGACCGCATATCTGTTTTGTTTCATATTTGGTATAGTTATGACGGTAGCTGGTGCGTACATGGTCATGATGTAAAAGTGTTGAATTTCATTAATATGCAAAGTGGGCGGGGCTTATTACGATTTTGCTGAAAAGAGCTTGTAAACACGATATTGCAAGAACTGTAAACTAGATTCACGTTATATTTAATACACAGATAGCCCATGGTCTGTAAATGTGCCCTATTGTTTTTGATGGTGATATCATGCATATTAATGAGTAGGCAGGGCTTATTATAAGAATCTTAAAATGCTCTTATTTTGACAATCACATGTCTGTTTTGTTTCATATTTGTTATACTAATAATGTTAACTAGTGTGTATACAAAAATGTTGGACTTCATTTATATGCATAGTGGGTGGGGCTTAATATGATTTTGTAAGCATTAAGCTTGTAAAACATGATTTTTTAAAAACTATGAACTAGATTCACGTCATCTGAATCTGAAACACTTAAGTCAGCAAAAATCCTCTAAGAGGACATTAACGCCAATCGAGCGTAAAAAGTATAAGTAAAAAAAAAAAAACTAGTTAGCAATACAAGTGTTAGTAAGTTTAGCTTTGAAACAGTTGAGACTTGGTGCATGTACAATGTCTGACGGTAAAGCATTCCAATCCTTTAGTGTGTGAATGAAGAAAGAGTGTTTATATACATTCTTTTAAGCATAGGGAACCTGAAAATTAAGGTCATGATTATTTCTTGTATTAGCTCTGACGGTGGGGATAAGTTCATCTTTATTGATGGCGACAAGATTGTTATTGATTTTATATAGCATATGTAGCCAGGTGTTGTATCTTCTTGTTTTTAGCAGGGGCCAATCTAATTTATGAAGCATGTTTTTTACACTAGATTTATAAGAGTAGTCTGCCATACAGAACCTGGCTGCTCTCCTTTAAATAGCTTCAAGTTTACCCACATCGCACTGGTGATGGGGGTCCCATACTGCTGATGCGTACTCAAGCACTGGCCCGACTAGAGCTTTATAAGCAGTGGATTTAACGTCGGTAGGACAGTTTGAGAGGTTACGTTTTAATAGGCCAAGTACAGAGTTAGCTTTCTTGGTTATGTTATGTATATGTTTATCCCATCTGAGTTTATTATCAATTTCAACACCTAGGTATGGATGGGAGTTGACATGGTTTAGTGGCTAGTTGCATATTATTTATACCTTAAAGGTATAAACAGGTGATTTAAAGCATTTCTTAGAAGAAATTGACAAGATGTAGCATTTTGAGGGGTTGAAATTCCTTTGCCATTTGTTTTGCCATTGTTCAAGTTTGTTAAGATCATCTTGGAGGATTTGTTGGTCAGAGGGGTTATCAATTGTTCTGTACACAAGGCAGTCATCAGCAAACAGTCTAACTGTGCTGTTTATATTATCAGGGATGTCATTTATATGTAAAAGGAAAATGTGTGGTATACGGATAGCTCATGGTCTGCAAATGTACCCTAATGTTTTAGGTGATTCATGCATATTGATAAGTAGGCGGGGCTTAAGTAAAAATTTTGAAAAAGTGATAAATGAGCAAGTGTATGTCTGTTTTGCATCATATTGGGCATGATAATATTGTTGCTTATTATGCACATGCTTATGTTATCAACAGATGTCATTAATATGCATAGTAGGCGTGGCTTAGTGTGAAAGTGCTAAAAGATTTAAACACCATGCTGTAAAAGGTATATAGGATTTATGCCAGATATCGTACACAGATGGGTCATGGTCTGTATATATGTTCTAATGTTGTGGTAGTGATGTTATGAATATTAATGAGTGGGCAGGAATTACTAACAAATTCTTAAAATAGGATGAGCAACCATTTTTGCATCATACTAATTGCTATGATAATGTTCATTATTGTGCAAATGCTAATGTTGTCAATTTCTTTTATTAATCTGCATGGCTTATGATTAAATATTCTGGAACAAATATTTCATGATATGCAATGACATGACATTTCATAGAAATTTTGCAAATCAATCAGGTTATGAAAAAAAAAAAACCATCACAACCACATCACCTTTTGGTTTTGGTTTTATCATGAAGCAATATCTTTCCTTAGGAGAAATAATTCATCAATCACTCACAGTTAATGCACATTATTACCTTAGGCATTATGATATACAGCTATTTTTATTACCAGTTTGAAAACAAACTTCTCCCACTAAGAGACCTAAGACGGATGAGTGATTTCAATCACAAAAGTGCCCTGATTATTCAGCTCTGGCTTCGTGTAATCTTATACACACAAATAGCCTTGGGCTACTTGGCTGTGGCATGCATGGGAGTGGCATGCATGGAATGGCAGATAAACAATCATTGTTTGGTGTGGAAACACAATACACTGAACAGGAAGTTGGGTTTGGTAATTGTCATACCCTGATTTATCAAGATTAACTTCGGTGTGGGTTGGCTTAAAGAGAAACTTTTCGGCATGTATTCTCTTTGTATTCAGTAGTTGTAACCAACTTTGGATGATGCTTTCTCAGTGCTGGGAATTTTCCCTGCCCTGTATGCTTATTCCAGTGGAGTGCTGCGGCTGTTATATTTATATTTTTCAGAATTAATTCTGAAAAACCTTTTTTCTTCTTTTTCTGGTAGGAACCATGATGGCAGCTTGCAAAATGGTGGAGAAGATGGAAGGGGTAGTCATCAAGTGCCTTGTGTTGATAGAATTAGTCGATCTCAAAGGGAAGGACAAATTGAAATACCCATTCCATGCCTTGTTAGGATTTGAAGGGGAATAAAGTCAAGAACCATATATTGTCAAGCCTGAAATTTACTTTATTTATCTACAATCTATTTTCAACATTTTACTAGAATTAAATTAATGTGGACATACATTGTTGGACAACTATTTTAAGTATTCATTTTTAACTTTTGAAGGTGTAATAAAACCACCCAATCCATACTGTTGAATGAGAATGAATATCTTGAGTCAATGATTTTTTTAGCTCGACTATTCAAAGAATAGTAGAGCTATTCTACTACCCCTGGCGTCGGCGTCGGTGTCCAGTAAAGTTTTCATAAGTTAAGTTACGAATGGTGTACATTCATGTGACTTTGCATAGGGGTAGAGGACATAGGTACTGATCAAATGAGCATGATTGGAGGGTTGTGTGTGCATACTAATTATCTTATTTGCATAATGAAAATATTTGTCAAGTTAAAGTTTCCATAACTTATGAATGAGTACATTCATGTGACTTGGCATAGGGGTAGAGGACATGGTACTGTTCAAATAAGCAATATTGGGAGGTTGTGTGTGCATACTAATTAGCTTATTTGCATAACAATGAATATATTTGTCAGGCTAAACAAAATTTGGTTCAATTTTTCATAGATTATGAATGGTTTACATTCATGTGACTTGGCATGGGGTAGAGGACATGAGTACTGTTAGTCCCATATACTGTACGTGAGCAAATGTGGAAGGTTTTAAGGATAAATGAATTGATAATTCATACTGATGATTAACAGTTCCACGCTAACTTTGTCACCTTGCATATGGTTAAGATATGTTGTTTCAGGCTTCAGAGGGTTTTTGTAATTAATGTAGTAATACTCGGATTATGAATACCGTTTTCTTGCTTAAGTGGAACGGATGACACAGTTGTGATTATCTGGCCCAAGCTGTTGATTTGATAGGTATATCATTTGGGTAGTGACCAGTTTTTTCTTTAGATATTTACTGTAACGTTAGGTTCATCGTAGATTTTGTGTATCATTGTGCGGGTTATACGTACATGAAGAAATATCTTCTCTCAGGAGAAATGGTCCGTCAATCTTTCACAGTTAATGCACATTATTACCTCAGGCATTACCCTGCTGTAAATTCCAGTTCAACCCATTTGGAGTTTTCAACAAGGTTGAACTGGGTTTGAACTGGGTTCAAATAGGGCAAAGTAGATAACCTAGTTCAGCCCAGTTCAACCCAGTTGTTCCAATTTCCATATTAACCTAGTCAAAAGACCCCAGTTGAACCCAGTTGAACTGGAATTTTCAGCAGGGTATGATACACAGCTATTTTTATCACAAGTTTGAAAACAAACTTCTCCCACTAAGAGACCTAACACGGATGAGTGATTTCGATCACAAAAGTGCCATGATTCTAAAGCTCTGGCTTTGTGTAATCTTATACACACAAATAGCCTTGGGCTACTTGGCTGTGGCCTGCATGGGAATGGCAGATAAACATTGTTTTTAGTGGAAACAATACACTGAACAGGAAGTCGGGTTGGTCATACCCGAGTTTTCAGGATTAAGTTGGGTGCGGTGGAGGCTTAAAGAGAAACTTTTCGGCATGTAGACAGGCACATGATGTTTTTGTTATTTTCTACATATTTACTCTCGTTTTCATGAAGTGCTTTCATGGTTGAATGCATTCAGGCACAAGCCTCCATTTTCATATTCAAGGGAATCTCATTGAATTTTGTCACAGGCATGTTGATGAAGTTGTAATATTTGTTGGATCAGATTCTAGTCACTTGGGATGAGGATTTATTAGCTGATTTCCAGCACCTCATTTGCAAGTATTTATGTATTTTAAGGTCTTGAGTAGTGCTGTAGGAGAAGTTGTACCATGTTATAAGACTATTAACCTGCTGTCTATATTTCTTTATGCAAGTTATTCAGAAGATAAGAAGCTGTTATTGCATAATTATTTAAAGCAAGTGGAATAAGTATTTATTTTGGAGTTGCCTCCACACTTGATTCTGCTGTTGTCATAGTAACTTCATGTGTCGCATTCACTTTAAAGGAGTTCTTGACATGTCTTCCTGATCCAGTGTTAGTCGGTTGTGAAAGTGAAATATTTGTTATAAGCATTAATAGCTGTTCTTGTTGTTATGTATGGTTACATCACAAGTATAGAGTAAAGTGGATGATATTAGTCTTTCTTAGACCAGTATTGTTCTAATCGAATGTTTATGATATTTTTATCTTTCAGATTTTTTTTTCTATTACTGTCAGTACTATGTGACTTACCTCAACTTGAATAGGTCTGAATAAAGGAGATCAGAGTAAAGCACATGTCCTTGTACTTTCTTTACCTGTGTTAACATTATTATTATTAATATTATTATTATTTATTGTTATTATTATTATTATCATTATTATTATTTATTGTTATTATTGGTTCGCTTGCGAAGCATTTATGCGAATCTATGTAATGGCGATTACGTCCGTCCGGCTGTCCACAGATTTGTCATGAGATTCCCTCAGAAATGTTAAAGTTTTTTGAGAATTCCCCAGAAAATGTTTAAGTTTTTTCAGAGGTCTTCAGAAAAAGTTAATTTCCTTATAAAATTATAAAGTTTTTTAGAGATACTTATGACAGGATTAAAGACTACTTCCTTAAAAAGTCTACAAAACATTTGATATTTTCTTAGAAGATAACTGTAAAATGATATAATTTTCCAATATTTTTTAGAGATCCTTAAGTCTCTCTTGTAGCACTTGAGATTTAAAATCCTTAAAATTCTTTAAAATATTTGGGCACCATCAGTTATATCAGGCATGATTTTTGTTAACTCTACCTTATTATTGTGCTCAATTGCATAAAGTTGCTACAGTATATGACCTGACCAAACTTTTATTTAGTATGCTTAGTCAGGGAGTGTGACAGGATGTGATTGCATATAAACATAGGCAGGGATGCCATGTGGGACATGGATGGGGGCCATATGATATAATATACACCAAGGGCTATATCAGGCATAATTATTTGACTCCACTTTTTTTTCTTATTCAACAACCATTTGCATATAAGTTATATGAACTGACACTTTAATACATAGTATGCTCAATCAGGGACTGTGATAGCTAGGATGAGACTTCTTATGGAACTTATGGGATGTCTTGTGAGACATAAGGGTGGGATGCCATGTGGGACATGGGGTGGGCTACCATGTGATACATGGGGTGGGCTACCATGTGGGACATGGGGTGGGCTTCCATGTGGGACATGGGGTGGGCTACCATGTGGGACATGGGGTGGGCTACCATGTGGGACATGGGGTGGGATGCCATGTGGAACAGGGTGGAATGCCACGTAGGATATGTGGTGGAATGCCATGCAGGACATAGGGTGGATTGCCCCGGGATGGAATGTCATGTGGGACATGGGATGTCATGTGGGACATGGCGTCCCGCCCCATTTCAACAATTCATTTGCATAAAAGTTATTATATGAACTGACACTTTTATACATAGTATGCTCGATCAGGGACTGATAGCTAGGATGAGACTCCTTATGGAGCCTATGGGATGTCATGTGGGACATGGGGTGGGATGCCATGTGGGACATAAGGTGGGATGCCATGTGGGACATGGGGTGAGATGCCATGTGGAACAGGGCAGAATGCCATGTGGGACATGGTGGGATGCCCCGAGTAGCACAGAGTGTGACATAGGTTGTGATGCCATGTGTGACATAAAGTAGGATGCCATGTGTGACATAAGGTAGGATGTCATGTGTGACATAAGGTAGGATGCCATAAGGTAGGATGCCATGTGTAACAGGGTAGGAGGCTATGTGGGACATAGGGTGGGAGGCCATGGGAACATGTGATGCCTGTGGGACAAAGTAGGATGTCATTGGGACATTGGGAGGGATACCATGTGAAACATGGTGGGATGCCATGTGGGACATCAGGTGGGGAAGCCATTGATGCAGGACAGAGGGAGGGATGCCATGTGGGACATAGGGAGGTATGTCATGTGGTACATATGGTTGGATTGATGTAGGACATACATATAGGATGGGATCCATGTGGGTCATAGCATGGGATGCCATGTGGGACATATGGTGGAATGCCATGTGGGACATATGGTGGAATATGCCATGTGGGACATATGGTGGAATATGCCATGTAAGACACGGTATGGTGGAAAGCCATGTGGGAGACATGGTGGAATGCCCTGTGGGACCTGGGATGGAATATTGTGTGGGACATGGGATAGGATGCTATGTGGGATATGGGGTAGAATGCCATGTGGGACATGGGATGGGATGCCATGTGGGTTATAGGATGGGATGCCCTGTGGGACATATGATGGAATGCCATGTGGGACATGGGATGTCATGTGGGACATGGGGTGGGATGCCATGTGGAACAGGGTAGAATGCCATGTGGGACATGGTAGGATACCATGAGTAACACAGAGTGTGACATAGGTTGTGATGCCATGTGTGACATAAGGTAGGATGCCATGTGTGACATAAGGTAGGATGCCATGTGTGACATAAGGTAGGATGCCATGTGTGACATAGGGTAGGAGGTTATGTGGGACATAGGGTGGGAGGCCATGGGAATATGGGATGTGATGCCATGTGGGACATAAAGTAGGATGTCATTGGGACAATGGGAGGGATACCATGTGAAACATGGTGGGATGCCATGTGGGACATTAGGTGGGAGTCACTGATGCAGGACACAGGGAGGGATACATGTGGGACATAGGGAGGTATGTCATGTGGTACATATGGTTGGATTAATGTGGGACATACATGTAGGATGGAATCCATGTGGGTCATAGCATGGGATGCCATGTGGGATATATGGTGGAATGCCATGTGGGACATATGGTAGAATATGCCATGTGAGACACGGTATATGGTGGAAAGCCATGTGGGAGATATGGTGGAAAGCCATGTGGGAGATATGGTGGAATGCCCTGTGGGACATATGATGGAATGCCATGTGGGACATTGGATGTCATGTGGGACATGGGGTGGGATGCCATGTGGGAGGTATGGCGGAATGCCATGTGGGACATAGGGTGGGATGTCATGTGGGACCTGGGGTGGGATGCCATGTGGTGGGATGCCATGTGGGACATGGGGTGGAATGCCATGTGGGACATGGGGTGGGATGGCATGTGGGACATGGGGTGGGATGCCATGTGGGACATAGGGTGGGATGCCATGTGGGACATGGGGTGGGAAATGGGATGGGATGTCATATGTGGGAAATGGGATGCCATGTAGGACTTAGGTGTGAGATGACATTTTTATAATTGGCTGGATCATATGATATGGGTGTCAATTTGCATGGGCATGCGAACCATGACGGTATTTACCGTTCTAGTTATTATTGTTATTATCATCATTATTATCAATATTATTATTATTATTATCATACACTGCTATATTATTTGCTATTCAGAAAAATTACACTGGCAATTACATTTACTGCATACGATGTATTAAGCACCCCTGCTCTAATTAGCGCCCACCCAACACTTCTTGACTATTCACATAATTCATTTGGTTAATTTGAAGATTGAAATCAGCTTAGTTTGCATCTGACGCTCACAAGGTTTTGTGGCAGTTATTGTAGAGCTACAGTTTGATATTGTAAAACCAAATCACACAATGCAGTTCGAATAGCACACTGTACGCCACCCGAAGCATGGGTGCTTTTTAGGAAGAAACTTTGGGCCTCAAAGGTGGTGCAATTTTATTTGGGTATGCGCCCCGGGCGCTTATCATGTCGTATACGGTAATTGATATCTTTTTGTCCAGAGCCAAGTACTTTTCGGATTTATTTTCGCAACAAAGATCGGTAAAGTATCTATCACATTTAGCAAATATGATTTCTACATAGTTTTTCACTCGAATTAAATGATTTAATAATAATAATAATAATAATAATAATAACAATAATAATAATATTAATAATAATAATAATATAGAATAATGATAATAATTTCTGATGATGATAATACTAATAATAATAATACAAGGATTTCATATTGCGCCCTTTGTATAATACAGGTATATTCAAAAGCGCTTTACAAACAAACATAGCTCAAAGCTGCAGCATGCTGCCACAAAGGCACAAAGGCTGTAGTATTATTACCTAGCTCCACTCACTCTTAAATGCTGAGCATCAAGCAAGAAGGCAGCAAGTCCCATTTTTCAAAGTCTTTCATATGACTCAGCCGGGATTCGATCCCATGACCTTCCAACTAGAAAGAGGGTGAACTAACCAGCCAGTTATATATTCAGGTGATATATTTTCTGCTGTTTACAAAAACAAAATTGAAATTAGTAGGATTGTAAAAAAAAAGAAGTGAAATTGCATAAAAATAGAATTACCCTGATATCAAAAGTTTGAAAGAACCATGGCTTATGCGCCATTAACCACATGACATATAGGCTCCCAATCACGGGTATCTTTGATTTCAGAGGTGAAAGCACTCGTGTAGTTGACAATCACAAACATCACTACCGCACCCACGAAGGAACCGATCTGTGTGACCCCGCCCTGCCATCGTAGTAAATGACGACTATTAGGTTGATTGCGGAAAATCCAGCCAATGGTAGCCGTTGTGTAAGTAAATGAGGCAGATACCATGATCCATGAAAACACCTGTTGAAACAAAAAAAATGAAAGAAAGAAAATGATTTTAAAGACTAGGCCTCGGGACCCTTCAATAAAGCAAGGTCCGGTCTACAGCCTTGATCATACAGACATGCGTGGCTACTGAAATAGACATATACAGGAAAGTCAAGGCAATATTTATTTAACTTCACAAACTCACCACATCCTTTCAGACTTCTGTATAGTTGACCAAAACAAAACTAATAAGAGGTTTGTTTTAATTTCATACTTTTTTTTTAATGTACAAGAAGTTCCTCTTGAAAAGCCTGAAGCACTTTCACCTTCATTATGTGTCTGATATTGTATATATATGATATGAGTGCATGAATATTGTATCATTGTACAGTAGGGGATTAATATCAAACTTGTACAGTGCAGATGTGAGCCTGAAATAGAGCTCAGTAGGTGCCAGTAAATGGTCAAAAGAATAGTTCAATGGTCAAGTAAGTCCATCTTCCAAAGAAATACCATGAAGAAAGCCTTCAAAACTTACTAGTAAGGCCAATGCATTTTCCCCCTTTTAATTATGCATCAAGGATGGTTTTGTCCAGATGATTCATCACCATTATAATTATTTATGGCCTTTTCACACAATACAAAATCAATGAAGAAATATTTCAAATTATATTTCTCCTGGAACTTTAGACAGTTGAACACTAATTAACTAAAGTTTTTACAGAAGTTTAAAGGGTGTTAAAAAAACAGAGACCCTGGTATACGAAAACATAGACCCTGGTATACGAAAACATAGACCCTGGTATACGAAAACAGAGGCCCAAAGTATGAATTTAGAGACCCTGATTTACAAAAACAGTATACCCTGGTATACAAAAACAGAGACCCTGGTATACGAAAACAGAGACTCAAAAGTATGAAAACAGAGGCCCTGATATACGAAAACAGAGACCCTGGTATACGAAAACAGAGACTCTGATATACGAACACAGAGACCCAAAGTACGAACACAGAGACCCAAAGTACGAACACAGAGACCCTGATATACGAAAACAGAGACCCAAAGTACGAAAACAGAGACCCTGGTATACGAAAACAGAGACCCTGATATACACAAACAGAGACCTAAAGTACAAAAATAGGGACCTGAAGTACGAAAATAGAGACCTGATATACGAAAAAGAGACCCTGATATATGAAAACATAGACCCAGATAAATGAAAACAGAGACCCATAGTACGAAAACAGAGACCTTGATATACGAAAACAGAGACCCTGGTATATGAAAACGTATACCCTGGTATACCAAAACAGAGACCCTGATATATGAAAACAGAGACCCAAAGTATGAAAACAAAGACCCTGATATACGAAAACTGAGACCCTGGTATACGAAAACAGAGACCCTGGTATGTGAAAACGGTTTCCTACATTCCAATTTGCAATATACTTCTGTATAACACAAATAACAACTTTGCATGGCCATATTTAAGGTTGGGCAGTGCCTTCGCCAGTCGGGAAGGAGGAGAGGGGGGGGGGTGAGCTATGGCCATTTCTTTAATTGCCCAAATCCGAAGAGAAAATCAGAGGGAAGGGTAGTGGGGAGGGGTAGGGGAAATGTTTTACATGTTGTTTTTGTCTTTCAAATTATTTCAAGTTATTGAGATTATTGCAACTTTCAGAAATTAATTTTTTTCAGGAAATGATTTTTTCAGAAAAACTCAAATGTTTTCCCCACTTTTGCCTTTCATATATATTTTTCTTTCGTTTTCCTTTGTTTATTCAAAGTTTCTCGATTTATATAAAAACTAGTTATTTGCTATTATGAGTTAACATGTGTAGCATCATTTCCCCCTAAGTATCATTTAAACTGAAATGGGGAAAATTAACTCCCAGAAACAAATCAGTGTAAAAAAATTTCGCTTAAGTTATTTTCACATAATGCATAAGAGTCAACGTTTTGAATGATATTAAATTCTTCAATACATAAGCTTTGCATACGACGAATATAATTAAACTGGACCGAAATTCTCATCAACAAAGTGGGAAAGAGCAAAGGTCGCCTCTGTTAACTGGCGACCTTTTTTCAGCATTTTAAGACAAAATATCATTCAAATTTATACTATAGCGACTTTACAAAACTTAAAAAAGCTATTTTCAAACTGAAAGAGAGCGTTGGGAACTTGAATAATTGAATGCTTCCCTGTTACCTGGAACTACATCCTTAAGTCATGGTTTGGAGTCCCCCAACAGGTGAAAACTTTGAAGCATGAAATTTTGGTGTTGAAACATGTGCCAAACATGCCATATGGAGCATCAAATCAGAAAATAGTCATTTGCAAATTGCAGCAAACAATTGATCAGAAATAACCTTGTTGTAAATACTGAATTTCTGACAGCTATTTCTGGGCACTTAACCCCCTGGGCCGCCATGTGAAATTCGCTGTTGATGCATGCAACAAAGTATGTCAATTGCAGCATAAATTTCATCAGAATGAACCTTTGTTAATACCAAATTTCTGTGACAATCCGGATCTTCACCTCCTGAGCTCCACCAGAGGTAAATTTCTTCTCTGCCTTATGCTTAACACAACACATTTTTGAACATTTTCTGGTGCAGTTATCAATTAAAAAAGTTCATTTCATCAAATTAAAATTGTGAACTTTGTGTTTGATTTTGAATTTAGGCATTAAAATCAAGAAATATTCAGGGCCTCTAGGGGTTTCTTCCCCTGGACCCTACCATACTGTTACATCGAGAAATATCATGATTGTCCCCAAAAGAGTTGAGAATTTAATTAACAGATTAATACAGTAACAAATTCCTTTAAACATAATGTAATGGTCATAGGTGTGTGTGTGTGGGGAGGGGGAGGGTCTTGCATGTTTTTCAGTATATAAGTACAGAGCACAATCAGGACATATATATTTAAGTGCTTGCGGAAAAAATCATTTCCCCCTAAATGAACAGTGGTGCCGCCAGAACAAATTTATTGGACGGGGGGGGGGGAAAGGGGGGCATAAAATGTGTATGCATAAGTGTACCACCTACAGTGGTGCTGTGGATGTGATGCGTGCTCCACAATGGTGTGGGGTCCAGGGGCCCATTTTCGTATACCAGGGTCTCTGTTTTCATACTTTGGGTTTCTGTTTTCGAATACCAGGGTCTCTGTTTCCTTAATTTGGGTCTCTGTTTTCGAATACCAGGGTCTCTGTTTCCTTAATTTGGGTCTCTGTTTTCGAATGCCAGGGTCTCTGTTTCCTTAATTTGGGCCTCTGTTTTCGAACCAGGGTCTCTGTTTTTGTATACCAGGGTCTCTGTTTCCATATACCAGGGGGTCTCTGTTTTCGTATACCAGGGTCTCTGTTTCCATATACCAGGGGTCTCTGTTTTCGTATACCAGGGTCTCTGTTTCCATATACCAGGGGGTCTCTGTTTTCGTATATCAGGGTCTCTGTTTTCGTATATCAGGGTCTCTGTTTTCGTATACCAGGGTCTCTGTTTCCATATACCAGGGGGTTTCTGTTTTCATACTTTGGGTTTCTGTTTTCGTATACCAGGGTCTCTGTTTTCATACTTTGGGTCTCTGTTTTCGTATACCAGGGTCTCTGTTTTCGTATACCAGGGTCTCTGTTTGTTGTATATCAGGGTCTCTGTTTTCGTATACCAGGGTCTCTGTTTTCGCATATCAGGATCTCTGTTTTCGAGTGGGCCTCGGGTCTCAGGTCTCTGTTTTCGAGGTCTCTGTTTTTGACACACCCGGTTTTTAAGGGTTTATTTCACTAACCTTTAAACTAATTGACCTACTTATTTCACTAAGAGTTCTATCAAGTTACATTTAACATAATTTGAAGTTTGATCAATTTTTGGAACAATTTTGCCAAAAAAAATAATAAAGCAGAATTATGACTCATCATTGACTAGATTTTTTCTACAAAACAAATTTCTTACAATAAAATAAACTTTGATTGGATGAACAAATATAGAATTCGCTAATTTTTCAAATTGTAGGGTGTGTCAAACCCTCTTTTTCTGGGGCAGAGGCATAGGAAAAGGGGGTAGGGGCCCAAACCTCCCCTGATAGGATTTCACCTTCTAAGTTGCATGCTTTCTTCCTCGGTAAATCAAGAAATTATTCTAATAAGAATGAAAAATATTAGTAATATTTTAGAAACATTTGGTAAAATTGATGGAAATTTTGGTAAAATTGTGGAAATTGGTAATACTTTAAAAAAAATTGGTAAAATTGATGGAAATTTTGGTAAAATTGTTGAAATTTTGGTAAAATTGTTGAAATTTTGGTAAAATTGTTGAAATTTTACTCAAATTGAAGGAAATATATTTAAAATTTGGTAGCATTTCCAACAATTAAAGAAAATTTCCCAATTAGCAGCAGCATTTGATGGAAACTCAACTTAAAGTGCAACTTTTGGGCTTGTAATTGAGAAATTTGATGGGGTTCTTTCCCCCACCCCCAATAGGTGACCCTTCCTATGCCCTTGGTCTGGGGATTGATATATTCTCCACATGTAAATTTATCCGAGATAATATTAAAGGATTATGATCCAATAAGTTCATTTTATATAAAAGAGACTTTAGAAACAAGATGTTGAAGAAACTACTTCAATATCTTGTTCCGTTTAGGAGATATTCAAGTTGAAAGTTCTTTACCATTTGTGTAGAACTGGTTTGGTTTGGTTTGTTGATGTTCAACGGCACCACGACAGTCAGAGTCAAATGTGCCAAGAGGGTGTTGATAAATCATGGTGTAAGAGTAAAGATAGTGAGGAGATGGAAGGTTTGTAAGGGAGATATAAAGGGGAAAAGCTGAATGTGGGAGAAAAAGTTAAGTGAAAAGAAAGGGGTGTGTAAGGTTAGGTGTAGAAGGGGAGGAGATTAAATGTGGTGGAAGAGGTTGTTGTTGCGGTGGAAATTGATGTTTGTGGAAGAATTGTTTTCGAATAGGTCTGAGATTGAGGAGAGTGAGGAGAGAAGAGATCTGGAGTTTTGGTAGAGGGGACAGATTAAGAAAATTTGCTTAATGGAGAGATCAATGTTGCAAGTGGGGCAGAGAGGGGAAGAACTGCGTTACAAAAACTCACCACAAGAAACTTTCCAAGAACTGACGCTTGTAAAGGAGGGCTTGCATTGGTTACTGCTGTTACAAAGCAATACCCCGAGAACAACAATCCAATCACGGTCGTGAAAATAACCACGGCGGTATTCCTCTGCGGTTTTAAATACACCAAAACAGTGGCAATAGGGGACACCATACTTGTAATCGCTGTAGACAATGAGTAAGTTCCAAGACCGTAAGCACTTGTAGAAAAGCTCTGTATAGAACTAAGCACACCATTGCTCAAACAATTCAAGAATGCAACTAACAACAGGAGAAAGTATATTTCTATCTTTGATGTATAATTTATCGTTATTGCCCTTTTATTAAATTGACTACGCGATGTCGATCCGTACATCTTTCCATGCGAGTTTTGTATGCTACTTTGAGAGTTTTCGGGAATGAGTGGTCTTTGGTCTTCATCATGAATCATCCGCACCGATCCCGGCAGTTGTTCATGTTCATTCCGTACAATTACTTTCATGTTCAAAAGGAGATGGGATAACCAACTCATTACCATTAAGATGAACAGAAATGCGAAGAATACGTCAGGTCCAAAACGAGGTTTAACGGCAACCTCTACCCAGTCTGTACAATTCAAAACAATATCCTCCTTCTTTATCAGGTAAGACGAATTCAAAATGGAAGTTGTACGACCCACTCCTTGCAGAAGTGCAAGAACACTTGGAACGAAGGAGCTACTTGCTTCTCCGATAAAGAACCAGATAATGTAAACCTTTTTAAAGCGAGAAATGAACGGAGCAAAAGTAACAGATGATGTACAATCGACAAGTGCCACACAAAATGTTAGCAGCATTAATGCAGTGCTGTGGAGTTTTCCATCTATATTTGTCCACACTGAGTACTTCTCCCAAAGAAAAACCAATAAGATACAAGCAACACTGCCTACAGCCAATATAAAATAATTTGCATAAATTTCTGTCTTTTTATTATTTTTAAGCATAAAGTTGAATATCGTGAAGGTAAGGGGTCCCAAGTTTGCCAACTGAATTATAACAACCAGCCACGATGCTAATTTGAACTGCTCTGGTACTCCCATCTGAACAAGAAGAGGGAGCTCTACCCAGATGCCATTGACGGCAATCCATGAGCTGAGACTGAAAAGTAAGACCAAAACTGACACAAAGCATTGTGTAAAGTTTATCCTTGAACAAACCATTTTACAAATATTGTTCTAAATATTTTGTTTTATAAAAGAAATACAAGCAGGAATAACTTTGGAAACTGTTAAAGTACCTCCTCCTTGTGAATAAACTTCTGAACATTTTCTATTCCTATTTTAAGAGTATGTGTGCTTCATTCAGATCATGTGACAACTTCCTGACCTCAAAAAAAATCTACTTCCTGATTGGATCGCTGGTGTGAGAATTAATTAGGTTTTAATTAACTCCTTGTCATGAACCAATCAGCAATGTTTATTCATTTTCACAAAGTCCTTTTTCTTGAGCACCTGTTGCTGTTCGTGCATTCATTGTCTGCAGATGAAAGTGAAACGCAACAGATGGTTGAATACAGTAGTTATAAAGATAATGAGGACATGATAATACTAATATATATAAAAAATCCCGCAACAAAAGTAATGACCTTCTTTCATAAGTTAACAAAAAATAACACACAAAAGCAAATGTCAATTAAAACTAATGTGATGATAAGAATCAGAAAGTTTAACGAGTGATAGAATTTGAAAGCAAATATTATCAAAAGTCTGTGGACAGTTATAGCCAGAAAATCAAACTGTTTAGTGGTTCCCATGCAATCTTTCATTGTTGTTTGATTTACTAACTGACATTGCATATTTGATAACAAAATATGCTTAATAACATATATTTATAAGCCATGCCCACAATGTACATGATACATTAATAAAATAGAACCTGTTGAAACTTTGTCAAGATTTTTTTAAATTTTATATTAAGCCTCACCCCACTTTAAGCAATATGCATGACATCACCACCAAAACCAATAGGGCACACAAGCAGACAATGGGTATCTGTGTACCACCTATGACCTGTATCCAATGTAGTGTTCTCGAGTTACTGTATTTATAAGCTCTTTTTAAAACCAATTAAACCCAGCCCACTATGTATATTAATGATATTCAACTCTTTTACACTTGCTAACAATATCAATACACCAAGTATGAATCAAAACAAACATGAAGTTGTTAAAATATGAGCATTTGACAATTATTACATTAAGCCCCGCCTTACTCATTGATATGCATGACATCACCACAAAAACCAATAGGACACATATACAGACCATGGGCTATTTGTGTACCACATATGACATGATCCATTTTATCGTTCTTTAGATATCGTGTTTACCAGGTCTTTTCAGCAAATTCATATAAGCCCTGCCTACTATGCTTATTAAAGAAATTGAAAGTGTTTATACAATGAACACATTCACACTAGCTAGCAACATAATTATACCAATATGAAACAAAACAGACATGTGGTTGTTAAAATGAGCATTTCAAGATTTTTTAATTAAGCCCCACCTACTCATTAATATGCATGACATCACCAACAAAAACAATAGGGCACATCATGGGATATCTGTATACCGAATGTGACATGAATCGAGGGTACCGTTTTTGAGATACCGTGCTTACAAGCTCTTTTCAGCAAAATCATATTAAATCCAGCCCACTTTGCATATTAATGGAATTCAATGTTTTTAAACCATCACACTAGCTAGCATTATATTTATACCAAATATAAAACAAAACAGACGGTTGTTAAAATATAAGTATTTCAATATTTTCACATTAAGCCCCACTCACTCATTAATGTGCATGACATCAATACCAAAAACAATAGGGCACATCTACAGACCATGGGCTATCTGTGTACCACATATGACATGAATCCAGTGTATTGTTCTTGAAACATCGTGCTTACAAGCTTGCTGTCACAGACACACATACATATATACATACACACATACATACTGTACACACACACATACACATGCCAGTATGACTGCATGCTATTAACATCAGAATCAAAAATGTCTGTAATTTTTTTCTTATTAAAAAGGCCCTTGCTCCCCTCCTCCTCACCCCCTTCCTCCCCAAAAAAAAATCCCGCCTACCTGTATATTCTTATGGATATTTTAAATATTTTCGTCGTTTTGAAGCTCAGGATTATAAGCTATTCAGCTAAAACTATACATGTAATTCACTGTCCATAGACCGTTCAAGAACAATTTTAATTAACTTCACTGAGTTAGATGATTAACTGCTTTTTCAACTGATCACCGCACGAATTTGCTTAGCAACAAAATCTGCGTAACTAAGTGGGGCAAAAATCCTACGCTGTACTGTACAGTACAACTAGCTAACGGCACATGCTACATGTATGCAGTCAATGCAATCTTCTACACAAAACAAATTTCTGCACACACAGACTGAGTGATGACAAAATGGTGAACAAAAATTGCAACCTATGAGTCCATAACAGGCTTTGTAAATCCAATTCTCGTTACCGAGAATGGTAAGCAAACTGAATTTTGTTCATTTCCTTTGCTAAAATCTCTAATGATCCAGGAAATACCATAATTGGATCAAAACTTGTGGCACGCCACACTGAAAATCTAAATGTCAATGCATTGGTCACACACGATTGCAGATTTGAGGTTTGTTTGCCCCACCTAGTTACCGTGTTGCTATGGTGGGTGTGGTTTATTTTGTAACTCAGAGGAATAATTGCTTATATACAGCACTTTCATCTTAAGATAAGAGCACTTAACAAAATTATGATCAGTCTAATAAAATAAAAAATGTCACCAACTATATTTAATGAAATAAATATATGTAGAAATGTTTCATAAACCCACTTAATAGTTGAGATGGATAAAGAATGCTAAAATATGTCCTAGAAGGCAATTCCGTACTGAAGGTGCAAGTGAATTATAATATTTTCCCCATCCTTCCATTAGCTTTTGGTCAACGAAAATCCCTACGAACATTCATAATTTAGGAAGGAGACACTGTTCAAGAAATTCTTTGTTTAACATTTTGAAACAAACAGTAGTAATTTGTATTTCATAAGCTTTACAAGTGGCATAGCCACGTAAGGTCTTGCAAGTAACATAAAGCTGTTATCAACACTGCACAGACCTCCATGCTGTAGTAGTTAGTGCTTTGTCCTCCCACCCGCACGTCCCGGGTTCGAATCCCGATGGGTCTGCAACCAGTGAGTTCGCAACTGGTTATCAAAGGCAGTGGCCCTCTTGATATAACGCCCAGCACTGGATACTTTCGGGATGTTAAAACCTTGCTATGCTATGCTATGCTATACCAAAAAGTCATGACAATTTAAATATTGAAATGTCAATTTTCTATGCACACTTGTAATGTGAAAATGTGCTGATTCTCTTAATTTTTCTGAAAATTTGTCAATCATGGGCGGGATTGGCCTACCAAAAGTGAAAAGTGGTGGGGGGGGGGGGGAAGTACATATAAGTGGGGGAAGGGGGGCAAAGTCAAAAGTGGGGAGAGGAGGGGGGACAAAATCACAAAAAGATGCAAAAAATCACTATACAAATGATACAAATTTGGAAAATTCAGAGAATAGTCGATTGTAGTTTGTGACATGAAAATTTCGGATCTTAAATTTTAATACCCTTTATCAAGATCGTGTCAAAAAAATGTCTATCATCATTTTTCAATAAGTAAAAACTAGGAAAGAAATTTTAAGATCTATCTAAAGATTTGGATCAGTCTGCCCATCAGAAATTTTGCATATTTTTAAAGCTTGATTAACTCCCAACTTGGATAATTATTATCATTTCTTTGAAGTTATGCTTTTCTTAGACTCAATGCTGTTACATTGTTGTATTGGTTTATCAAGGTTTATAACGTCCCAACAAACCTCCATTGGAGTATTTACGCCAAGACGCCCACAGCAGTTTTATTAACCAGTCGTGGAGCACTGGTTGGAGACCCACCAGAGGTCAAACCTGGGACGCTAGATTGGAAAGCTGAAATTTTACTGCACTGCCACGGAGGTCTTCATTTAATAAATTAATAAACAATATGTGTCCGTGGACCATTAAAGATCATATATTTTATGATCAAAATCATTAGCTGGATGATTTCCCCTTCTGGCTATGCCAATGCATCAACATTTTTGCATATATTAAACAATCCTCATGATGATCTAGCCACCGCATGGAAGAGTTGTCCAAATTGAGGGTAAACAGTACCTGTCTAATGATGAATGCAACATCTCACCCCCACTAATTGGAAAAACTCACAAAAGTAATATCAAGCATAGCTGGATAATTTCTAGACACGATAAAATGCCCAACAATCATTTAAGTCACTTATGCAGGAATCGCATCGCACAGCTTGGAAACTGTATCATATAATTTAATGCAAGATTAAGCAAGTTGTGCAAATCGAAAAGGGGTACATAATATGATTCCCCGACCAGTTTTCTGTTAATGATTGGGTGAATAGGACACATTTTTAATGCGACACTAGGATCGTAATGTCATTTTTTGATCACTCAAAGCTACTTACTGTGTGCCAAATTCTAAAATTTAAAACCTCCTCTAATTAGTCTCTTCTGAACAAATTAACACATACCATAAACAATTATATTATCATTTTACCACCGTCTTTAAACCTTACCTCCACGATTTATTCACTGCAGTGTTTTCTGATGTTACAACACTTCTTCCAGCTAATCCTGAAAACAAATGAAAATGAACTAATCATTTTAGGATCTCCACAGATATAAAATTAATTTAGAAAATATAGACCCTTTTTTTTATGAATTTGAAACTTCAAATTTCAGCCACACATGGTACCAAATAGCAGTGGCAGGAGGGTCATGTTTCACTGGGGGAGGGGGGGGGGCAAGGGTATTTTGGCACCCTCTTCCCAAATAAAAAAAAAGCTCCTAAGTAAAACGGGGACATAGATCTAAATTGGCATGTACCGTTTTTATGGCACTGTTTAGGAAATTGCTTAAAATCATTGTTTCAAATATAGGAAAGAAAGTTTCCTGAAAATGAAGGAAACTTACCGAAAATTGAAGAAAACTTCCTATTAAATGAAGAAAATATCCCAAAATGAAAGAAATTTCCAGGAAATTGAAGAAAAATTTCTGACATTTGAAGAAAAAAAACTCCAAAATTGAAAGAACTTTCGGCAAAATGAAGACATTTTCTGAAAATCAAAAATAAATTTCTTAAATATTGAAAAAAACATTCCCAAAATGAAGAAAAAATCATGAAAATGGAAGGAATTTCACGAAATTGGAAGCAAATTTTCCCAAAATTGAAAAAAAATATCCTGGAAATAAAGGAAACTTACCAAAAATTAAAGAAAACTTCCTATTCATTGAAAAAAATATCCCCAAATGAAAACAATTTCCAGGAAATTGAAGAAAATTTTTTGACAATTAAAAAAAAAAATCGTCAAAATTGAAAAAACTTTCGGCCAAAATGAGACCTTTTCTGAAAATCTAAGAAAATTTCTTAAACATTGAAAAAACATTCCCAAAATGAAGGAAAATTCATGAAAAGGAAGGAATTTCATGAATTTGGAGGCAAATTTCCCAAAATTGAAAGAAATTTTCCAAAAATAAAGGAAATTTCCCGAAAACTAAAAAAAAACTTCCCTAAAATTCAAGAAAATTTCTGAAAAGTGAAGGAAATTTTCCCAAATTGAAGAATTCCCAGAAATTGAAGAAGATTTTTCAGAAATTAAAATTTCCCAAAGAAAATAAATTTGTAAAACGTTCTTTATTAGGAAGGTGAGGGTGAGGGGAGGGGAGGGGGGGGGAGGGGGGGGGAGGGGGGGAGGGGGGGGGAGGGGAGGGGGGGAGGGGCAGGAGGTCCAAACTGGTACTTGCTTAACTGGTAAATTGTGTTAATTCTAGGCATGATATACATGTAGGAGCGAAGGCCACGAAGAACCCATGGGGACCCAGTTTCGCGGGAAGCCCTATATTTCTTGTGGTTTTGATAGCAGAAAAAGGCTTTAAAATGTGTCACATCTATGGGGCGAAGCTGCAGGTAGAGGTGCTGGGGCGAATCCCCAGGAATCCCTCATTTCTTGCGGCTTTGCTTAATCCAGGGTCGACATCCTGGTAGGCGATTTTTGGCTTGATTTTGGTGGCCGAAGATTGCCTAAAATCTTGTCAATTTCACACTAAAATTAGTTAAAAGGAACATATATTTTGAAGGAATATCCCATTGACGACAAGATGTGTTTTAGTTGGGGTCTAATGTAAGAATAAAGCTTTGAGAGAAAACATTTACAGCGTTGAGAATAAAAAGAAAAAAACCAATGCCCCTGTGAGCATTCGGTGCCCTCTCGAAAAGCTTCTACCAGCTGTATTCATTCAATAATTGCTGCCCTCATGGCAGGGGCAGATATTAAATATTGCTAATGAGCTATCTCCATGCATCTTCTATTGTCCAGGTGCAAAATCCAGGGGCCTGCTCGAGTGCCAATAATTGGGTTGGGTAAAGTCCCCAAAATTTGATATTTTCTGTGGAAAATTCATGTGCTTTTGGACTACAAAAATGGAATATTACGTGCAAATAGTATATAAGAAGAAATTATTGATCAGCA
Source organism: Chiridota heheva (assembly GCA_020152595.1). NCBI lineage: Eukaryota > Metazoa > Echinodermata > Holothuroidea > Apodida > Chiridotidae > Chiridota > Chiridota heheva. The sequence continues at coordinate 403,524 of JAIGNY010002837.1, read as the reverse complement.
CATAAATTTTCTCAGGCCTTAAAAAAATATATTCTCAGGACAATTATATTCTTCAGCACTTGTCATTGAACAGTGCAGATTGCGGAGTATATATTTCAAATCTTACGGAATGTTATTAATGTGTGTACAGTACTTATCATACCCCAGAAGCCAATTGTATCAACTTTCAAATACCATATTCGTCATCGAGCCCTGTTCTAATAAGCGCCCATTTTTTGACTGAAAACAAATTTATTTGATTAATTTGAAGACTTAACTTTTTTACATTTTTTGCTTATTTTGTGTCTGACGCTCGAGATGTTTTTGTGTGGTTAATGCGGGGATAATATTAAACCAGTTCATATACATACGGACAATGCAGTTTGAATAGCACGCTGTACGCAGCCCCTGAGCATAAGCACTTTTAAGAAGAAACTTTGGGCCTAAAAAGTGGTGCAATTCTATTTTCGTAAGTGCCCCAGGTGGTTATTACGTCGAATACGGTATTATACTTCCTGTCAAAATATTATTTTTACAATGTCACCTTACTCTCTATGGTCAGCTACCTTTTAGTTACTCATATTGCAACTTTCCTACAGTAACATGACATGAAACTTATTCATGTGAAAAGCATTTTATGTGATCTCTTATTTCAGAATGGCACTAAACTTATGTTAACTTCCTCAAAGTGGAACTTAACACCTTAACAATACTGTAACCAAATGAATGCATAGTTTTGTGCTATGTACAACTTTTCAGAAAGTTCATGGACAGTACCAAAAATAGTAAATTCACTTTTCAAGCTATAGCTGGTCAACATTTACACATATTTTATTTCAATCAAATTCAAAATAATTTGTGCTCTTGGGACATTCAAGATATATGTATCTAACAGTGCACTTACATGTACCTCTTCCCCTTTAAAAGTGCACAAAAGGGCAGATGGAAAATTAGGGCAAAATCCATTGATGAATCCAGGAAAAAACAGGTGCTGGCAATGAAAAAGGCCCAAAATGCATGAAAAGCAAAAAAAAATAGTTACACCGTATACTGTTGGCATGTTGGTTGACAATAAAAAAAAATTCACAGACACAAAACCTTTTTAAACCACTAATTCAGTCTTGCCTTCTAGAAAAGGCAGTTTCTTAGCTTCATTTTTAAGATGGGGGCCTAACCCTGCCCCTCATTGCCTCCACCGTGCCCCTTTTTACTAAGTGCTCTACATTATGTTCACAAAAAACTTACTCTTGAAAATTATTTTGCCTTCTTTTGATGTCAACCCCTAGCTTGATTCAAGAAGAAGAAGGGTGCTAGACTTGTTGAGGGGCGTTTTAATGCATGTGAACCTTTGGAGTCTAGGGGCCTGTTTAAGCGGCAGGGAAAGCTCTGTGACTTTAACTATAATCCTCCTTCAGAATGAAACTAAATATTCTGAATGATTTACCCGTACTCTATAACGCGGCAATTTTTTTGGGTGCCCCATCTTTGACTCCGCCTCCCAAGCGTGTTTTTAAAATAGTGCTGGTAGAGTAAGGGTTAAGGACTGTTCATGAGCCAAACAGGACAATTTTATATTGCTATCATTCTGTGTTCTATATCCATGTAAGGTAAGTTTTTAAAAAAGTTACCCTAAAACATCATGTGTCATTTAAAAAAAAAAAAAAAAAAAAATTTCTTTCTGATGATGCAAAAATCATCTAACAACCATTCTTTAACCAAGTTATCCCCACAACCTGATAAATCCTGTCTGTTAAATCCTTGTAAAACATTAGATCAAGGGTTCTTCATTAAATTTTTTGAAGGGTCATCATTTTACAACAGCTTCAGGCCATGGGCCAATCATGTGGCAAAACCAGCGTCATGTGACAAACAAAACCCATCAAAACAATCCCTGAATACAAAAAAGTTGAGAGCATGTGCGATTAGAAGGATGCACGCCAGATGTTGGCGGTTCTCTTATCCACCTTCCTTTGACAAGCCGCGAGCCCAACTTTTAGCAGAACTAAAGATAACATTTCATTTAATAAGCCGCAATGTTTTAGTGAGTTGATCTGCTTAGGAATAAAACAAAATAAAGGAATATTTTGCGATCGGTAATTTTACCGATCTCATTCGAATTGATCTTACTGTACATGCCATGCACAGTATTGCATTATATAATGACTATTGTTCGCAGGCCGGATTGGATTGTCTGGCGGGCCAGATTTGGCTCGCGGGCTGCCTATTAAGAATCGCTGCATTAGATGATCTACAGTACTAAATCTTTTAAATAATTTAATTTCTCTTCATATGCATTCATGAGGACTCTTGATTTGTAGTTCTACTGAAGCAAGCGACTCCATCAAATAATTTTCTCCTTATGATAGAGAGTAGATATTATTTTGTAAGCAAGACATAATAATAATTTTTAAGGTCAAGAATCCTTAGACTGGCGACAGACTCATAAACATGTGTATGGAAATGTGATAGGCAATATCCACATTTACCAATTACAACACTGGAGTATGGAAACAACTAAGGAAAAATAAATAAAATACTGAACAAATGAGAATACAGTATATTGAACTATTGATAAGATAGAATTATGAAAAATTGGTCAATGTATGATAGAAATTGGTCAATTTATGACAGATAATGCATCATCTATTGAATTATTTAAAATAATAAAATAAAAATAAAAAGACAATAATCAAAAACCATTAAGAAGACTCAACCACCTCCACTTCTTTTTGTCCAAATCCATGAGATTATGTCCAGGAGGAAGAGTAGGAGTCAAAAGCCCTTCCCACCCCATCCCCAAAATAATAATAATAATGAATAAAATTGTACTGTGTGGCCTGGCGCTCCTACTACAGTAAATTGAACATATAAATTTACTGAAAGGGACAAGGAATTTAATTAAAACAAAATAAATGTAACCAGACATCGCAAACGTTACAAATCCCCTAACCACCAATAACATGCTTTCCAGCCTCTGTCACACCTGCCATACCACCCTCTGTTCCACATGCCATACCATACTACTTCCCTCCCTACGGGAAATCATACATGAAAATCCAGATACAATTCCACCACATGACCCACATGTTATCACACTTGCAATCAAGATTACATCCCACCATAAAACTTGCTACCCTGTCCCGTATAACATGCCACCCTGTCCCACATGCCATTCCTCCCTGTACTGCATGCCGTACCACATGCCATCTCACCCTGTCCAACATGATATCCCTTTTTGTGCCATCCCACCCTGCCCCACAGGCCATTCCATGCTATCCCACCCTGTCCCACATGCCATCCCACATGAAATCCAGATGACTTCTATTGCATGCCATCCTGTCCCACATGCCATGCCACCCTGTCCCACATGTCATCCCACCCTGTCCCCATGCTATCCCACCTCATTCCACATGCCATCCCAGCATGTCATAAATGTCATGACACCACCTTGTTTCACATGCAATGCCACCCTGTCCTACATGACAAACCATCCCATCCTGTCCTACATTCGTTGGCACCCTGTCCTACATTCGTTGGCACCCTGTCCTACATTCGTTGGCACCCTGTCCTACATTCGTTGGCACCCTGTTCCACATGTATGCCACCCTGTTCCACATGTATGCCACCCTGTTCCACATGTATGCCACCCTGTCCCACATGTATGCCACCCTGTCCCACATGTATGCCACCCTGTCCCACATGTATGCCACCCTGTCCACCACCTGTCCCACACCCTGTCCCATGCCACCCTGTCCCACATGTATGCCACCCTGTCCCACATGTATGCCACCCTGTCCCACATGTATGCCACCCTGTCCCACATGTATGCCACCCTGTCCCACATGTATGCCACCCTGTCCCACATGCCACCCTGTCCCACATGCCACCCTGTCCCACATGCCACCCTGTCCCACATGCCACACTGTCCCACATGCCACCCTGTCCCACATGCCACCCTGTCCCACATGCCACCCTGTCCCACATGCCACCCTGTCCCACATGCCACCCTGTCCCACATGCCACCCTGTCCCACATGCCACCCTGTCCCACATGCCACCCTGTCCCACATGCCACCCTGTCCCACATGCCACCCTGTCCCAAATGCCACCCTGTCCCAAATGCCACCCTGTCCCACATGCCCATCTCACCCTGTTCCATAATTCATCCCATCCTGCCCCCCCATGCCATCCCAGCTTCATCCCAATTCCTACATCTAACAATCATTATGCCATCTTCCCCGATTCAGCTTTTACCCCCACCCACCTTTTACCATCCACTCATGCAAGACTCTTAACCAACTAATCATTTCAATGTTGAAATGATTAGTTGGTTAACCTTAAATATAATCTTCACTTACTCTATTGCAGCACCCCGCCCCCATCCCTTCCTTTTCCATATCTTAAATCTGATACTCCAAACAAAAAATGTGCTCAGCTTTTTCTCCCCTTATAAGCCAACTAGGCTTTAGGGTCAGTGACAGTGCTATTAGGGAAGGGGGGGGGGGGGGTACTTTCCTTTTTGAAATCGCTTTGCCACCCCACTTGCCCCCAGAAAATTTGGTAAAAAGACATATTTTGTCTGATTTAAAGGCTTTTCTCCCTCGGGACCAATTTGTCTCTCACTTGCCCCTCCATGACCAAAATCCTGGAGCCGCGACTGGATAGGGCTGATAAACCAACTCAGAATGAAAATTCATTAGATCATCATAAGTCTGCTTCCACTCTATTCAAGCGAAGACTTATTGGGTTTTTTTTCCTACTCATTCTCAGGACACTTAATTATAAATTTCATTCAGTCATCAGTTTTTATTCAGTCATCAGTTTTATCTTCACTTAACCAAGATTCAAGTGTACTGACCATCAGCAATTATATTTAATTGTTATCCAAGTGTGTATGTATGTAGGTATGTATGTATGTATGTATCTGTGTATGTATGTATGTATGTATATATGTATGTATGCATGCATGCATACATACATACATACTGTACATACATACATACATACATACATACATACATACATACATACATACATACATACTACATACATAAATATATATATATATTTTCATAAAGAATTCCTTTTGCTGAATATTGCACGAGGTTGGATGCACAATGAATGTGGTTGAACGAACGGACAATAGATGTGGATGAAGGAATGGACACACGGATGAACCAACAGATAGACAAATGGTAAAGATGTTATATCCCCTCTTCACTAACTTCATTGGCGATGGGATAACAAAGTTTCATTTGACTAAGCCAAGATTCAAGTGTAATGGCCTAAACAAATCATGATACGTACAGTGTCATTACATGTACGATGCACATGTTTGTGGCCTAGGTGATATCATATTATCAAGTGCAACATTGTTTTAGTCAATTAGTACTCAATGCTGCCGTACTAATGTCATCCATGGTTTTGATTACTGATGTTTTTCCCGTGGCTAGCTGTCACAAATAAATAATTAAGAAGTTCCACAAAATATATGTTACCCCTGTTGAGGAACTAGGATTTTCTGGGGGGGGGGGGAGGAAGGGGGAGGGGGAATATTTTACTTTGACTTGGGAAATCCCAAGGGGTGTGTTTGGACTTAAGAAATCCGGGGAGGGGAGAATTTGGGAAATCATGGAGGTTTTGGAACTGGGAAATCCTGGGGGTTCAGCTGGGAAATCCTGGGGGTTCTGGTGCCGGGAAATCCTAGGGGTTTTGGAGCTGGGAAATCCTGGGGGTTCTGGAGCTGGGAAATCCTGGGGGTTCTGGAGCTGGGAAATCCTGGGGTTCTGGAGCTGGGAAATCCTGGGGTTCTGGAGCTGAAAAATCCTGGGGATCTGGAGCTGGGAAATCTTGGGGTTCTGGAGCTGGGAAATTCTGGGGTTCTGGAGCTGGGAAATCTGGGGTTCTGAAGCTGGGAAATCCTGGGATTCTGGAGCTGAGAAATCCTGGGGTTCTGGAGCTGGGAAATCCTGGGGTTCTGGAGCTGGGAAATCCTGGGGTTCTGAAGCCGGGAAATCCTGGGGGTTTCTGAAACTGGGAAATCCTGAGGAGGGGGGGGGGGAGTTTCCACAGCTGGAAATTCCTGGGGTGTTCCGAAGCTGGGAAATCTTGAGGGTGGGAAGGGGGGGGGGGAGGGAAGTTTGAAGCTGGGAAATCCTAGGGATTCTTGAAAATCAGTTTTTCAACAAGGGGTATGGATATTTTCTGGAACTGCCCAATTTGTGACATTATGTCACAAAGCACTTGGTGTGGGGGGAAAGTATGCCAGTTGGATATATTCTTGGTTGGTTGAAAGGTCACAAAGAGTTGTTGTTAATGGTGAAATATCTCCATGGAAGAAGGTTACAAGTGGTGCTCCTCAGGGTTTTATATTGGGTCTGCTTCTTTTCTTAATCTTCATTAATGATATTGATGCTTCCCTTGGCTTTAGGATTTATAAATTTGCTGATGACACTAAGTGTACAGGATTGTTTATGATGCTAAGGATTCTTCACTTTGGCAAACTGATCTGGATAAGTTAGTTACTTGGTCCCACACATGACAGATGTCATTCACTGTTAATAAATGCAAAGTTATTCATTTTGGTCAGAACAATTTGGCTTTTGATTACTGCATGAATGGTTCAAATCTTGGTTGTGTTAACCAAGAGAGGGATCTAGGTGTTGTCATTACTAGCAATCCGAAGCCTTCTAAACAGTGTGCTTTAGCAGCTACGAGGGCAAATGGGATGCTTGGTTTGATTAGAAAAAATTTGTGTTTTGTTGGTAAAGAGGTTGCTCTTAATTTGTATAAGCAGTTAGTCAGGCCTCTCCTTGAGTATGCTATTCAGGCTTGGAGTCCAATTATGAGAAGGCTAAGTTCATTTTGGAGCAGGTTCAGCAAAAAGCCACTAGACTTATTTCTGAAGTAAGGAATCTTACTTATGAATTTAGGTTGCAAACTCTTGGTTTGACCACGCTTGAGTTGAGAAGAGTGCGTGGCGATATGATTCAGGTTTTTATGTTCTTATCTGGTAGTGATGCTTTGACTTCCTGTTATTTCTTGCATGTTTCAGCTAATCTTCATGTGACATTTGGTAACAGTTTGAAGTTGATCAGAGTTCTCACGGATAGATATTCGGTATTTTAGCTTATCGCAAAGAGTTGTTAATTAGTGGAATGGTTTGCATGATTTATTAGTTAGCTCCAATTCTGTTTACAATATTTAAGTCAACATTGATCATTTCTTTACTAACTCTGGAAGTCTTTGATATTTTATTTTTGTTATTGTGGTGGTGGTGGTGTTAGTTTGGCTTTTAATGGGGTGACTACCTTTCTAAACCCATAATATTTTTATGTTATGTTATGTCAAACATGGGGGGTGTGTATGAATAACTGAATATCATTCTAAATATTCATTTTTGAACTTATCACGAAAGTGTAGGCCAAGTGTAATAAAACTTAAGGCAAAGCCTAACGTTATGCACTTGTCAATTGTGTGACTCACCCCTACACCCCCAGAAAAGGTGAGTCATTGAACCAAAGTGGGTGAACAAAACATGTACATTGACGCACCCCACAGTCACTTAGGTGACTGACATTTTTTTCTGAAATGACTTAGATTATCCCAAATGAATCGCCTCTGTGCAAAGTCAATGGGTCTGAAGTAAATTGACCCACCCCAGAGTCTCTGGTGACTAACAATTTGATACATGACGCACATGTGAGTCACTATTTCATATGTTAATGACTCACCTTTGACATTGCCGGGGTAGTAGGGGTGTCATTTAACTGACAAGTGCATAGCCTAATTACTGACACTAGGCTAGGCCTACGTGCGAACCAAATCGTATGATCAACATCAGTCGGAGATCTGACCTCGCTATACCGCCGTTATCCCAAGTTGATTAAACATTTACAGCTGACCCGGAAGTCGTTTTGCAGTAACTCCGAAGATGCAGTTTTGAGCTACCTAGAATTATCAGTCAGTTTTTAGTACTGAATATTCAGATTTAGTGACGTCAAATTAAAATTACATGGCTACCTGTGGAAAGTAGAGGTGTTGAATATGTAGTGAACGTAGAGATATGGATATTCAGCACATTTTTGCGATCAAACAGGTGCATTTAACTGCAATCCCATTTCCATCGGATGCTTTAGAGGTGAGTGGTGAGTCTGCACTTTTGGTTTTGTGAATCTCTCATAGACAGCCAGATATGGACTTGCATATAGTACCATGTAACGGCCGAAAGTTTAAATTATCGTTCAATCTTACTTTCCCACTTGTTGAGTGTGATATTTCTTGTAAATTTAATATTTTGTGGAACTTCCGGTTTGGGGCTCCTTATCGCAGCCTAACGTGTTGTAGTACCCACATCATTTTTTATCGTACCTATTAATACAGGAGCTTAGGGTCGAGAAGGCAATACTAAGCATCATGCAATTTTATGCCAGTTGATATTTATACAGAGCCTAGACTAACATTCGGGCTTAGTTTTTCTTCTTCCTGTTTTGTTATTCTCACAAATCACTCAGTTCTGTATTCAGTGTTTGTTCCCTAACGAGTAGTAGTAGTAGTACGCTTATTATTTAGCCAGGCTGTAATGACATTAGGCCTACAAGTGCATGCTAACTCTTCTTAAGACAGTTTTACATTGGCAATTTGCCATTGGGCATATCATTACTATCAGTACTAATGAATTGTCTATAGCAGTTGTTTATCTCATGCAGCAAGGGGTATGCCTCAGTTTCACAATGTGTCTTTTTAAATTTGCATTAGAACAAACAAATTATCTGTTTTTAGACCTACTGTAGGCCTAATAGTAGTATTTCCCGTAGTACCGTCGAGCTGATGTCAGCCGTGTTAGTATGACTGCCATTAGTGGTGGCTGGCCGTATGGCAATCCCAATGTCAACCCGTACTGAGGCCCTGGGATGTGTATAACAACTACTAAGACCTAGTACTCCCTGTAGTACCGTCGAACTGATGCCAGCCTGTCAGTATGGCTGCGCTGCCGTTAGTGATGGCTGGCCATCGGAGGGTGCTACAAAATCCTATACCCTCCTGTACTATTTTAAGCGAGGTCTTAAAAGTATAGGAAAATCTCAGTTTTAAGATCTTAATGAAAACAAAACCATTCTATCTTCTTTTTCGCCCACAATGATTAGAATCAATGTTTGAAGCCCATTCATGTCTTCAAAAATTGTTTTTAAGGTGATTTTAGTTATTTTTATTGAATTATTTTGGATTACCTTTCTTTCTGTAAAAATTGCTGACGAACTCTTCAAAGTACAGTCACTTCAAAACACTGTCATCGTGGCTATAATATTTTAGCAGGGGTGTTATATTTTAGATTATTTAAGGGAAAAAATTTAGATAATACTTATAAAGTACAATTATATAATCTAAACATTTCTTGATGTTTTATATGTTTTCGCACACAGTTTTTTTTTTTAGCAAAACTATTTAATAAAATTATATGAACAAAGATTTAAATGTTGTCGGTGAAAAATAAACTTGCAGTTTAGTGGAACATTCTAAAAAATTTTGCGAACATTGAATAATTAATCACAAACGTCATGGTGAAAATGACGACCAAAATATGAATCTCAGAGAACTTTATCCTGTTGTGGTGCTAAATAGGTAAATATTTAGGAAAGTTTTTATTGAAAAAGTGTATTATTAATCTTAGTAATATAACTACACCCAAAAAGTAAGTTATTTTTCAATCATCAATTTTATACAACGTGTGAATTTAAAAAAAGGAATTGTACCTAATCTATAACAACCCTCGTCAGTCAGGGAGAATCCTGGACTTTTGGTGTAGTAAGAAAATACACCAAAACTTGGAGCTTCGTAGTATTCATTAAGATCCATGAAGGCCGCCATTTTAAGTTGTAATAACGTTATATGAATAGGATTTTTACTAAAAGAACGGTAGTAATTGTGTAATGTAACGTATGATATATGTACATGGTATCAGCGATGACTGAGCCATTAGAAATCCTGTGTCGAGAGGGTTGTTCAAAAGGTCAACGGGAGTCTTTTGTTATTCTATCGCGAAGTCCACAATGAAATTGAAAAGTCTGCGGTTAAATCTAATGAATATTCATTTAATATTGGTTTTTCGTTTCAAAAAATACCCCCCTGCGTTCTCATTAAAAATCCCCATTGACTTAACCTTATCACTACAATTAAAATGGCGGCCTCCATGGATCTTAATGAATACGAAGCTCCAAATTTTGGTGTATTTATTATTACACCAAAGGTCCAGTATTCTCCCCTGTCGTATGGCAATCCCAATGTCAACCTGCACTGAGGAATGTGTATAATAACTAGTAAGACCTAGAAGCTTTTACTCTCAGATGATTCCCAAGTTACCTCAGATGAATCTTATTTCAGTTCCAATGAATCAGATTATGGTCCCAATGTTTTGGGAGATATCAGTGACAATGATGATTGCGAGGAACAAAATGACTTTGAAGAGGAGTTGGAGTTGAGATGATTATTGATTCTGGTGATCTTTACAGTATCATCTAAGAGTTTCCCATGAGTTAGAACCTAAATGTTATATTTTGGAAGGCTTATTTTGTACATGCAATTCATGGTTTACATTTTAAAATTTTATTTAAATGTTACTGTATCGGGTAACAATTTTATAAAACTCTAGATTAATGGAAACCATGAATTTTAGTATTGAAATTGTATTAAAATGTTAATGTGTATATATGATGGGCAATGCAAAATGGAGCCCATCAGAAATTATTTTACCTATGAAGTAGAAAGCACAAATTAAAAGTACTTGCCTGCCTTTTATTGACTTTCAGTTGCCTTTGTTTCAGACATTGTATTGTGAGGCTTACTAAGTGTTTTTAATTTTGCCATGAAGCTGCTATTTACAAGTGCTAAAGTTTTACTTCCTTTTTTTATTTTAAAAGCTTTACCATACCAGTAACTGTATACTTCTAGAGACATATAACATTTACCACTTTTTGGATCCCTATCTTTTTACTTTTATATATCATGTGTGTGCCAAAGATCAGTATGTTTTTCATTTGCCATATCTGATGCCAGTACAAATGCCCGCCTTAATTTACAGTGTATTTATTTTCTTTGTTTAAAGAATGCATGTGTGTGATACAAATTTAGAAAGAATAAAGTTTTGTACAGTGTATTTATTTTCTTTGTTTAAAGAATGCATGTGTGTGATACAAATTTAGAAAGAATAAAGTTTTTTAAGAACATTCATTATATTAATTTATTATTTTCACAGGTACCAAAGTCTTTTCTTGCTGTTTTCTTTATATATAGAACAAGTTAACCATTCCAGCAAGCAGTAACTTCCGTGCCAATGATGACTTGTATTCTTTCCACTTAATCCCTTGAGCACTTTCAAGTTTGGCTCATATATATAGTATATAATAGTTTATGTACAGTATGATTTTTTCTCATGATTACTCAAACATTTTTTTATTTTTTTATTTTCACAGGTACATATGCATCAGTACAGTGATGGATGAATGCTAAATACTAAATGGTTTTTTTTTTTTTTTTTAACCAAAAAACTATTACGAACTCTTTTTAGCAGCCATTGGTAAGTATGTCAAAAGTGAAAATGTCATGACGCCTGTCATTTCATTAACCATTGCTGGGCTTTTATTGAATGCCACTATGCCCCCTCCCCCATCTTACTCCCTCCCAAAGATATTGTATGATCTGCTACTGTTTTCATTGAGTGATCAGTTAGTAGCATTGAAGATAAGTGATGTCCAGTTTAAATCCTGAAAGTGAATTTACTGAAACCAGGGGCCGTCCAGATAGTGCATTCACAAATGAGTGGCATGGGTCCTGCAAGTGGCTATGGGCATGGACAAATTTAACCAGTGCTGGAGAGCAGTTAGCCTAAAAGACTATTGTTTGCCATATACATTCAGTTGGATTAGCAATGATGTCTTCATTATTTATCATTGAATTACGGATGATTGTGGAGAAGTTGTGAAAAGTACAAATAAGTTTGTCTCTCCAAATGTAATTGGCTGGTAAAGAAACACATGTTATTCAATCGATAAAGATGTTACAATCAGTGTCTTTCTTTCTTACTTGTACCTTGGGAGGACATAATTGATTACTTTTCTATGGACAGGTTTCAAGTTGTTTACAAAGAGCTGTAAATTCAGAATACAACAACTTTTAAATTTTCTTGTACATGACCTGACCTGCCCATAAATTATTTGGTCACAATAAAGTGAGTTGGTGTGTACAATAGCCACATGAATGTTATTTTTTTAAAAGTTATTTTGTAATGCAGCTGTGTAAAAAAAAAAAAAAAGCTGTGTAAAACTAGTATGTTTGAAGTGTTGGTAGCGACTAACAGCATAATATTTGTGCTCTTCATGTTTGTACCTTTTAAACTGTGCAGTTTATTTTTTGACATATACTAGCTATGTACAGTTTTACAACTATAAATGTACATATGAACAGTAAAGAAGGAGAAAATGTGTCTATTTTTCTAAGAAGTACCATGATTTATCACTTGTGAGCTTCCTGTGCAAAGTAGTCATAGTATAAAGTTTTGCCTTGTTTGTATCTGTCTGGTTTTCTATTAGTGTAAGGTGGAAAGTCCATTATATTGTATGTATTAAAGACTGGGTGACATATTAAAGCCGGTTTGGGTTACATATATTGTTTTATTAAAGACTGTCTGGGTGACATACTGTATATATCTAAGGCTTTCTGGGTGACATATTGTATTTATTAAAGACTGGGTGACATATTGTATATATCTATGGCTGTCTGGGTGACATTGGTTTTATTAAAGACTGTCTGGGTGACATACTGTATATTGTCTGGGTGACATATACTGTATATATCCAAGGCTGTCTGTGTGATACGAGGAAGTGCCATTCATTTTAATTTTATAGAAGTGTCAGATTTGTTATATTTATAACAAATAATATTAAAGAAACTTACAGTAATACACACTTGATGTGGAGTTTTTTTGCCAGCTGTTTATATTTATATTGTGTATTGCTAGACTTACATAAGCACTACCCTTTATTCAGGTTAACTTGATAAAGATGTATTTTTATTGGTTCTTGTTTTGTTGCATTTGAAGATAACAAGAGTTATTATTGTTTAATCTGTCTCCATTGTGTCTTATTTATTGCTTTTCTTAAATTAAAGTATTCCAAAGGTGGATGTAAGGATGGTCAATCGAGGTCATTAAGTCATTAAAGGTATTGGTGTGCTAATTTTACTTCTGTATTGTTTGAATCAATTTCCAGTGCACCCATTGTGGTTAACCTCATCCTGAATTCACCTTTGAAGTATTTTGAGTTTTTCTGTAGCTGTTTTAGCATTGTGTTGGCAACCTTGTTTAAACTATAAACTGACTGGAAAAAAAAGATAATTCTTTTGGAATTAATTAAACTGATTTAAAACTTCTTTTTAAAAGTTCCCATCCTCATTAATTTTTCAGATGGTTATTTAGCCCAAAGATTCAGGGTCAAGCCTGAACCAAGTCACACCACAGGCTAGAAAATGATACCTGGTGCTTCATTGTCTTGTGGTGGGCATCCCAAGGAAAGTGGGTGTATATGCAAAGGTTTATGGGAAGAATGTATTTGTTCTATGTGAAGTATTGCCAAGTAATATTTCCTCTCCTTTGTTTCGCCTATTTCCCACCATTGCAACAAGGATCTTCCCTCTCAACCTCTCAAAAAGGACTGGGAATGGCTGAAACGCCCACCTTTTTCCTTGTAATTTCTAGACCTTGACATCACAGTTCGACCCTTCTCACAATTGTCCCCCCTCACCTTTCCCTCCTCACCCCTCCCCTCCCCCATCACCCCCTCTCCATAACCCTCCTTCATCACCCCTTCCCCCCCCCATCACCGCCACACTCATTTTGTTTAAGGCTGGCTGTGTCATTTGCTCCTGATGTTATCCATTCGTTACTATTTTGCAAGAGGAAAAGATAATGTATCCCATGGACCAAGTACTGAAGGACAACACCATGGATTACTTTGACGTTACATTTTGTGTTTTATGAACAAATACCGAACACAGTGGAGGAATTGAATGGGAGATAAGAAGCAATATCTACTCCCTGCCTCAGTTGGACTTAATTTCCACACCCACTTTTGATCTAACAATTTTTGCTAAACTGCCAAAATGCATTTGTGTACCATATATGAGGGTCGAATCCAGGCGCGGACTGACACATAGAAATATACCGGTCCAGGTAAAATGACCGGTGCCTTCGCCTGACCTTACCACGCAAAAAATGATAAGTGTCATAATGTTTATTCGTTCATTTGCATGAAGCATACAAATATTTTTGTTTTATTTTCTGAAAAAAATTACATTAGCTAGTCCAATGGGCCAGCGCCAAACTCAAGTTATGGGGAAAAGTCGATCAGCGTGTTGGGATCGGCGTCTTGGACCATTGGTCCAGGGTCAGTTGGCCAATCTGCCCCTGGTCGAATCCATAACTTCATAATTATTGCAAGCCCAGTTGGAAATAACACATTAGGGGCAAACTATGAACTGTCTCCTTCTCGTCATGTTGTTTAACCCAGTCTTCTCTTTTTTTGTTTAATATCTCATCCAATTTTTCTTAACCCCACCGACTGAACCCCATATAACCTCTAACCCAAATTTACCCAACCTTTATTATGTCTTTTTATTTTATCTAAAAGCTTAGCTTATTTGTAAAGTGTTCACCATACTTCTAAAATGTACCAGGAAAGTGTCATTTGAGATGTACTGTTTTATCCGAACTTAATTTGCCCTTCTCAATCGTTTTCAAATAATTGAATCTCCCAAATTGAGTGTTGGAACCAGGCTGCTCCGCGATTGCACTGATAGAACCAGTGTACTACCGCAACTGCACTGATAGAACCAGTGTAATGATGATTAATATTCAAATACCTGGTCATATATGTTGAATATTCAGCGTTCAAAATGGCGACCATCACACGCGTGTTTAACATTCGAAATCTGCATGCAAACGTTTTGTGAACTACCGTTCACAGCGTAACTGTCTAGTGTCGATTATTTTTTTGTGTCAAGAAGTAAATTTCCTACAATTTTAGCTATAAAATTCTTTTGTTGATTTTGAAAAAGTCAATTTAGGCCTAATTATCGGCCGGTACGTTCGATCGGACTAGTGGTAGGTCTTGACCTTATTTTTTCCACTTGTATATCAGTATACATAAGGGTTAGGCTGTTCTGTGTTTGCTTTGATGATATTTCTCCATAAAGTTTCAATCATTTAAGTTAATTTGACTTATAAAGGGTGAAATTTTGCTCGATGTTGTGTCGTACATTGCATTTGAATTTCGAGCCAAATTCAAAATTATATGACGTCCGCAATGTTTAATGTTTTCAGGTCAAACGAGGTCAGATTTCCGACTGAACATGTCTATGGATTATCAACTTACTATTTTACCAATGCCATTTTTCGTTGCAAATATAACCTGCTGATTTCCGCTACAACACTCAAGGAATGATTTCTGTTGCAAAAATTAAAGTACTTTTGAGGTTACACGATTAACTGAATGATACAATCTGCGAATTTTGTGGGATGAAACTGGGCTTCTTTTTAAGTTATATCATTCTGATAAAGTTTGTTATGAGAGCAATTAAACAGCTGACCAAGCACGTGACCACAAATATTCCTGATAGGCTTTTCCTTTTGGCGTGAAGGTGAAGTTATTTGAGTTGAAAAGTTTGGTATTATTTGTCTAGAAACGACTAAAGTGAAAATAAAAATGAAAAGGATCACCAATAACTTCGATTTTAAACTTGACATTTTATAAGTTTTGCTAAAGATCTAATACATCTCTATGATTTTAGTTATGATAAATTTTCATTTGAAATAGAATTTAAAATATGATTCACCATTTACATATAGACCGGTAATTTGCCAGTGTGCACTCAAGAACTAATTAGTATGCATGTGCAGCTATAGCAGGGAGTTGCCATTTAGCGGGGGCTAACGCTACAGATGTGGAAACCTGGCCGCCGCCGACGACGACGAGTAAACACACAATTATTTACAATGAATCTAAATCTGAATCGGTTAAGTCGGCAAAAATCCTTCAAGAGGACATGAACGTCGACCGAGCGTAAAAAGTATGAGTAAAAAAAAATTGATGGGCGTGTCCTGCGTATTCGGTTATGATAGTATGCTATCACGAAACGCTCAATACGACCCGGACAAGAACACAGGTACGACGTACGGACAGACATAACATCGACAACCAAGTCAATGTCTACGGCCTCTAATCAGGGCCAACTCCCTGCTTTGAAAACCAGTTGTGGTGCACTGACGTCTGGTGTCTTCCCAACCTATAGGCTTGGACCCTTTGTGGTCTTTAGACATGTATGATAACCCCTTCACCACAGTAGGTAGCGATTTGAACATTCTCTAATATTAGAGGAACAGGCTGTTGTTATTGAATCACGTTATTTCCCGCCCCTCTTAGTTTCCACTTATGAAAATCGGTATTTCCACCCCTGTTTTCCACTCTTGAGAACGGAAAACACCGTTGTTGAAAGGGGGGAGGGGGGGGGGGGGAGGGGGGAAGTTTTCTTAAGTGAGTAAAATGTATATAAGGAAATTGGAATCGTGGCTTATAGGATAAGTGGGGTCAATGCAAGTTTTATTTTAATCATTATCGATGCAAGAGGATAACAAGGTGAGGTAAACAAGTCTTAGTAAATAATGAACATAGTTGTTAGGTAAGCAAGTATTGTATTTTTTTGATATACTTTCTGCAGGGCTTAAGATACATTTTTGTCATTTTAAAAGTTCCTTTTGTTTTATGTTTGTTTTTGCTTTATTATAATTTTTAGTAGAAATGTAGGTTCAATGCAAATTCTCCATCAATGGCAGAGGTCAGTGCAGAAGATACTGGGTTTGAATATTCCAATTTCCAAATGGTACTGTTGTATTGCCATTGTCCTTGAGCAGCTTTTGAGCAGTTCACTCAGCTGTTTATTGGTTCCAGCTTGTAAGGATTTAACCAGCTAAAGATATTGCTGAGGTTAGGTCATGAGATAATGATTAAACCCTGGATTGAGGCAGTGGCGTGGCGAGGCAGTGGCGAGGCGAGGCAGTGGCGTGTGCGAGGGCAGTGGCGTGGCCGAGGCAGTGGCGAGCGGGGCAGGCGTGGCGAGGCAGTGGCGTGGCGAGGCAGTGGCGTAGCGGTGCAGTGGCGTGGCAGGCGTGGCGTGGCGAGGCAGTGGCGTAGCGAGGCAGTGGCGAGCGAGGCGGGCGAGGCAGTGGCGTAGGCGAGGCAGTGGCGAGCGTGGCGGGCAGGGCGTGCGAGGCAGTGGCGTGGCGGGCAGTGGCGTAGCGAGGCAGTGGCGAGGCGGTGGCAGTGGCGAGCGTGGCAGTGGCGAGCAGGCAGTGGCGTAGTGGCAGTGGCGAGCGGTGCAGTGGCGAAGCGAGGCAGTGGCGAGGCAGTGGCGAGCGAGGCAGTGGCGTAAGCGCAGGCAGTGGCGTGGCGAGGCAGTGGCGAGCGATGCAGTGGCGGAGCCGATGCAGTGGCGTGGCGATGCAGTGGCGAAGCGAGGCAGTGGCGTGGCGAGGCAGTGGCAATTACACTAATTCTGCCATTTCATTTGAGTGGCAACAAGTGGGCAGGGCCTCTGAAAGGGAAAGGGTCTCTGCAAGGGGGCCTCTAGGGAACACGGCCTCTAAAAGGAACCTTTGAAAGGGAAAGGGCCTCTGAAAAAGGCCTCTGAAGATAGTCTTGGTGAAAAGAACTGTTGGTACGCATATACGGTATTTCTTTGCATTTATTCCTAGGGGGAAAACTTTTTTCTAGGTACCACTGAGGTAGTGTAAAGCAAGTCTTTATAGTAGGCCTAAAAAGAAATTGGTGTAATGGCATCATTGGTGTTGAACTTTATTTCTCAGCATTTTTGCAGTTTAATACAAGTTTTACTTTAATAGTTCACTATCATCATGTGTTATTTTCAATGCAAGAGGCTAATAAGTTGTGTAAAACAATAAGCTTCAAGTTTTTTGCACTGTTCAATACAAGTTCGGTTTTAATGAGTTCATTACTATATTATTTACATCCGCCTCCAAGTTTTTTGGGCCAGGAATCACCGTTTTCTGGGGCGGAATATAACTGCCTCCATTTCACCCCTCCTCAAATCATTCAATACAGTATAAGTGGTAGTGAAGCTTTCTGAGAGGGCGCCAAATGCTCACAGGGTCAAATTGTCCTGAGAATATATTTGTTTATATATTCTTTATTCTCAACTTATGCAATCATGTACCATTTTCAGAACAAACGTCATGATAAGTTTCTCTCAAAGCTTTAGTTTTACATCAAAAACATGAAAATCATCCCTGAACCCCAATAGACACATATCGTAGTCAGTGGGAAGCTACATTTGAATATTCGTTCCAATATTCCTTTTACTTAACTTTAGTGTGGAATTGACACAATTAATCAGCAATTTTCTGAAACCAAAATCACTCCAAAAAATCCTAAACTTCTGGGACGTTGCCCCTGCCCGCCTATACCAGGACTTTGACCCTGGATTTGACACAAAACTAAGCAATTTTCTGCTATCACAATCACGAGAAATGCATGGGCCTTCGGGGGTTTACATGATACAATGTTCTGATATGTTAACCAATTTTCTGCCAGTGCTGTCAAAATTACGAGACACGTATTTGCTTCGCCCCATAGATTTGACACACTTAAAAGCAATTTCCTGTTATAATAACTATAACGATAGGGCCTCTGGGGCTTCACCTCGTAGGACCCCAGTAGGGTACCAATATACCAGAACTTTTGCCCCTAGATTTAATACAAGTTTAAGCTATTTTTGTGCTACCAAAATCACCAAAATGCAGGGCTTCTGGGGAGGGAGAGGGGAGGGGAGGGTTTCGCCACTAAGTTTGACACAATTTAAAGCAGTTTTCTGCTATCAAAATTGCAAGAACCGACTTCCGGGGGCTTCGCCCCATAGACCATACCAAATATTCATTCTTGGAGTTGACACAATATTAACTGATTAAGGTAGTTTTGCTCTCAAAATCGGAAAAAATTCAGGGGTTCCCACAGCATTCCACAGGCTAACAATGGCTGGAAGGCGCAGGGTTTCAGATACACTTGATTTGACATGAGTTTTAGCAATCTGTTTCTGTTATCAAAATCACGAAAACCAAGGACTTCCGGGCTTCCCTAACAGCGCTCCAACCTTGGAGATGACACACGGCAGTTCCTGCTCTCAAGAAACTAGTTACTGGGCTTTCACTTTAGTCTTTCCAAAGGCTTCGTCCCTAGATTTCCCAACGGTGCCATCTAAACGTTGCATGCCATTTTAGATCTATGTGGACAACGAATACTATTATTAACATTTTTGGGGGTGCCAAAATTCCCTTAGTCCCCACCCCGCTAATATATATATATATATATATATATATATATATATATATATATATATATATATATATATATATATATATATATATATATATATATATATATATATATATATATATATATATATATATATATATATATATATATATATATATATATATATATATATATATATATATATATATATATATATATATATATATATATATATATATATATATATATATATATATATATATATATATATATATATATATATATATATATACATATATATATATATATATATATATATATATATATATATATATATATATATATATATATATATATATATATATATATATATATATATATATATATATATATATATATATATATATATATATATATATATATATATATATATATATATATATATATATATATATATAGATATATATGTATATAGATATATATATATATATATATATATATATATATATATATATACATGTATATATATATATATATATATATATATATATATATATATATATATATATATATATATATATATATATATATATATATATATATATATATATGTATATATATATATATATATATATATATATACAAACAATTAATTATCACATTAGAAACATTGGCAAGATTCGTCGGTACATTGACGTTGAAACCTGTCATTATGTTGTTCGATCACTCATCCTATCACGTTTGGACTACTGTAATTCCCTTTTGTATGGTATTACCATGAAAAATGTAAATCGCCTACAGAAACTCCAAAATAAAGCTGCTAAGCTTATCTTCAGGAAACGTCGTCGTGATCATGCCTCACCCTTGCTCAACAAATTGCATTGGCTCCCTGTGTCACAGCGAATTTTATACAAAACATGTCTTATTGTGTACAAATCCCTGATACATCAATCACCTGAATACATATCCAACAGTCTGAAACTTTATACACCAGCACGATCCCTTCTGCTCCTCTTCTGAAAACTTCCTGACTGAACCTAGAACTAACACCAAAGCTGGTTCTAGGGCTTTTTCAGCTGCAGCACCCCATGTTTGGAACTCTTTGCCTTCACACATTCGCCATGCCAGTTCACTTGGACAGTTCAAAACACGTCTCAAGACTTTTCTTTTTAATCATGTATTACTTACTGAACTTTGGGGCAGCATTCTGGGCGCTTTGTATCCTATGGAAAAGGCGCCTACTACAAATGAACATGGATGGATGGATATATATATATATATATATATATATATATATATATATATATATATATATATATATATATATATATATATATATATATATATATATATACATATATATATATATATATATATATATATATATATATATATATATATATATATATATATATATATATATATATATATATATATATATATATATATATATATATATATATATATATATATATATATATATATTATACGCTCAGCTGTTAAAGTTTCCAGTTACACTAGCCTCGTTCATTTCAATTTCTAATTAATATCATTCTCCTTTACTTTCTCTTTGTGACTCTACAAAAAAAAAAAAAAAAAAAATTGTTTAATAAATATTTTCTATTATGTTTCTGAAACAGTAAAAATATCTAAACGATACCCGGCATTCTTCATATCACGTTTAGGAGGTGGCTATTAAAATATCGGATTGGCAACGGAACTTTTCCGTCTGCTTTCCTCAAAGTTGCCTTTACTTTCTCTTTGTGACTCTACAAAAACAAAAACAAAATTGTTTAATAAATATTTTCTATTATGTTTCTGAAACAGTAAAAATATCTAAACGATACCCGGCATTCTTCATATCACGTTTAGGAGGTGGCTATTAAAATATCGGATTGGCAACGGAACTTTTCCGTCTGCTTTCCTCAAAGTTGCCTTTACTTTCTCTTTGTGACTCTACAAAAAACAAAAACAAAAATTGTTTAATAAATATTTTCTATTATGTTTCTGAAACAGTAAAAATATCTAAACGATACCCGGCATTCTTCATATCACGTTTAGGAGGTGGCTATTAAAATATCGGATTGGCAACGGAACTTTTCCGTCTGCTTTCCTCAAAGTTGCCAATTTACATGATTTTTACGAATAAATACCAACGCCTTAAATTTTTGAATTAGCATTGCTGAATTTTATTGTAACGTCGTAACCATTAAAATACAATCTTTAATAAATATCACTTAATTTGAAGTCCATAAATAGGTCCATAAATAAAATAACTAAAACAAAATAAAAATAATCAATTAAAAGATGGCGGATTTTGTGCATGGAGTTTTAGACCCCATCGCGTCTGAGAGGCACGACAGATAAAACGTATATAGGTTGCCATTAACCCCTGGCCTGTGGTATGGACTGAAAGTGGTAGTAAGTTATTATTAGAGAATCATTTATTTCCATGTGCAAAGCACATTATCTGCGACTGATATTAAGTCTACTAAAATTACGTCATTTTTATTTTGCTTTCATCGAAGTCATTTTTTGCGTTGTGCATATTGTGATTCATTTGCATCTGAGCTTATGTTTGTTTTTTTCGTGAACACACGCAAAACTACAAACTTCGATATTATTTAAACTTGAAGTTGAATGGTAGCAGAAGATTTACTTGTTGAAACCAACGAATAACTATTTGAGAATTGTAGTAAAAGCGACAAGAAGGTCGGCGGTGGTAAGTTTCGCGATATTTTTCATCCCTAATGTTAACTTAGGCTAACGTTACTACAAGTCTGTCACTGCGCTAGTTAACGTTTACCTGTTTCACGTAGCTTCTTACAGTCAAAGTAGGCCTACAGACTTAGTACAGCTGACAGTAACTTGTCAACAGTTATACATGATACAGTACTACTACTGCCCTAACTTGGCCCCAAGGTTGTGCGGGCCCAAATTTCGTGCACCCCAATATTTTTGCTACTTCAATAAAAGGTTAATGTTAGTTGTTACATTAAATTCACGATTTTGCATGTTTATTTGAGAAATTTGTGTAATCAATGTCATTCTCACAATCATAATTGTGGTGATCATCATATTCATGATTAAATATTTCAAAGTTAAAAGTAGAACACTCATTGTATAATTTAAATAGACTTACACTCAATACCAGAATTCAAACGGAAGAATTCGACATCATTTAAGCCGTTAAATGGAAATGAACAATTCCAGAAAATATGTGACAGGGATTGGGGTCAGGGGTGGGTGGGTAGGTGAAATGACCGGAATTAGAATAAGGGGTGGGTAGGTTTGTGAAATGACCGAGATTGGGATTAGGGATTGATGGGTGGGTTAGCTCGCTGGGATTAGGATTGGGGGTGGGATAACTTGCTGGGATTGGGAGTGGGTTAGCTTGCTGGGATTGAGGGTGGGTGGGTGGGTACAGGTGGTATGTCACTGACCCCCCTCTTCACATATTTTCTGGAATTGCAATGCAAATTCTACACAGAAGGGATCTAGGTAGGTGTTGTCATTGCTACAATCTGAAGCCTTCTAAACTGTGCTTTAGCAGCTGCAAGGGCAAATACATGTAGGATGCTTAGTTTGATTAGAAGATATTTTTGTTTTTTTGATAGAGAGGTTGTTCCTAATTTGAATAAGCCTTTGTATAAGCAGTTGGTCAGGTCTCACCTTGAGTATGCTATTCAGGTTTGGAGTCCCTTTTATGAGAAGGATAAGTTCATTTTGAAGCAGGTTCAGCGAAGAGCCACTAAACTTATTCTCGAAGTAAGGAATCTCTCTTATGAATTCATTGTTTGACCACGCTTGAGTTAAGAAGAGTACGTGGCGATATGATTCAGGTTTTTAAATTCCCATCTGGTAGTGATGCTTTGACTTCCTGTTATTTCTTGCTTGTTTCAGCTAATCCTCATGTGACACGTGGTAAAAGTTTGAAATTGACCAAAGAGTTTTCACGGATAGATATTTGGCATTTTGGCTTTTCGCAGAGAGTTGTTAATGAGTGGAATGGTTCGCCTGAGTGGGTAGTTAGCTGTAATTCTGTTCACAATTTTAAGGTCAACAATGATAAGTTCTTAACTAGCTCTGGGCATCTTTGATTTAAAAAAAAAAAATTGGTGGTGATGGTGTTATTTTGGGCTTTTTATGGGGTGACTAACCCTTCTTAGCCCAGAATCTTGTTATGTTATATTACACAAAACCAATTTTAAATAAAACTGGCAATATTTTGAATAATTAGGCCTAACTTCAGATCCACAACATGGCTGCTATACACAGTCAGTAAACACTATATACTTTATAGCATTGAAATTGCTGCGATGGCTTATCACAGAAGCGTAGATGAATTTCGACTATGCACTAGAATAACTAACATCAGGCCTTTCCACGATGATCTTAGGTCAATATTTTACAATGCCCTATATTGTCATGGATCACTTTTACGTCCAGTATTACTAAATAGATAGATAAATGCAATGATACTATATTGAGCAGTTCACTTACATTTTGGGCTTGGGTTTAAAGAAGAAAACTAAAAAGTTGCGTTTTGTGCGAGAGCCTTCGCTACAGACTTATTTTTCGAACAGTGCCTTGGTTGGATACATTAGACTAAGATGTATCTAATGAGTTACAAAAGTTGTTGTACAAAGTTGGTAAAGTCAACATACGTATAGCATTATATCAAACACTGTGTGCATTTGCTGACAAACATTTTCAAAGTAGCAGTTGCCAGTGCACTCAAGTGATATGCGATTAATTGTGTACGTGTTTACAAGAGTGAGGGATTGGCGAAGTGATTGGAATGTCATTTCTTCTGTAACTTAGATGCTTTTTAAATACAAAGTGTTCATCATTTTATTTGTAACTTAGTTTAAAAGGTAATTCAAAGTTTTAAGAATTATTAAAGGAAATGTACCCACACGTGGTAGACCCTCAAGGTTGACCTACCCATCATGCCAGTTGAGCTAGTAAAATTGTGATAACATTCTACAATTGGCAAGAGATCAATCATATGGCACTTGTATGTTACCATGTGAATACAATGGTTACAAGGCCAAACTTAAGTTTTTTGTCGCTGATGCACCAGGTCATGCAATCTTAGGTCTTTTTTCATCCCTTGAACTCAACATAGTATCTCTCAATGCAAATGTTTGTCATACTGATATGTCACAAAAGGTAAAGTCAGTTAGTAACATTAAAGATCTTGTTCACACTTATCCAGATAAGTTTCCAAGGCATAGGGAAATTTGAAGGGGATTATCATATCACCATTGACCCTCAGGTTCTGCTGGTGGTCCACCTAGTGCGTAGGTGCTTAATATCACATCAAGGATGACTTCAAGGCAGAGCTAGACGAAAATTGGGAGTTATCACGCCAGTCTCAGAACCAACTGATTGGGTTTCGAGTCTTGCATATTCCTGGAAGTCCATTGGAAAGTGGCGCATCTGTTTAGATTCAAGAGACCTGAACACAGCAATAAAGTGATGTCACCATACACCAATATTGGAAGAAATCACGCACAACCTCAGCGGATCAACCGTGTTCGCCAAATTAGATGCGGAACACAGATATTGGTCAGTCTCACTAGACAAAGAGTTAAGTCTATTGACAACCTTTAACAGCCCCTTTGGAGGATTTTGCTTTAAAAGAATCCCATTTGGACTCTGCATGAGTCAAGATGTACAGTATATCAATACCGTATGGATCAGATCTTTGAGAAATGTCAAGGGACAGTCAGAATTGCTGATAATGCTGCTGTATCCGGATGACCAGAATCTTCCCAATCTAATGGAAGTCACTCGAAAGCATGGACTTGTGGTCAACCCCTTTAAATGTGAGATTAGAAGTGCAGCTAGCATACTTTGACCCAATGAAAGAGACAAGACTACAGGTCGATGCATCCCTGAAAGGGCTGGGTACAGCTCTGATCCAAGACGGAAAGCCAATTTTATTCACGTCAAAGGCCCTCACAGAAATGGAACAATGATATGCAAACATCGAAAGCGAAATGCTGGCTCTTGTTTTCTCCTGTGAAAAATTCATCACGTATGTGTACGGGAAACCATTCTAGTGGACTCAAACCGCAAACCACTAGAGGTAATCCATCTCAAGAATCTAGCAGCTGCACCAGCAAGGCCCTAACGCATACTTATTCACCTGCAGGGATATGATCTCAAAATAAAGTACAAACCTGGGAAAGTGATGCTATAACCTGATGGTTTAATTTACTTCAGAAAGGCCAATTTGAGAATACAGAAGTCCGCATTCACTTCATGCAATTCACAGATAACAGAATAAACACAATTCGCAATGCTACTGCTTCTGACTCACAACTCAGTGGCCTTAAAGAGATCATCACACACGGATGGCCTGAGCGATGGAACCAGGTTCTCCCACCCCTTTCTAATCCCCACAGATCAGCAAGGAATAATCTTAGAAAAAGAGATTATCACACACGGATGGCCTGAGCGATGGAACCAGGTTCTCCCACCCCTTTCTAATCCCCACAGATCAGCAAGGGATAATCTTAGAACAGATCCATAAAGGACACCAAGGTATAGCTAAGTGTCAATTAAAACGAGGTATAGCTAAGTGTCAGTTAAGACAAGGTATAGCTACTGTAAGTGTCAGTTAAGACAAGGTATAGCTAAGTGTCAGTTAAGAGCCAAATCTTGTGTTTTCTGGCACAATATTAAGTATGATATTGAGTATATAGTGAAGTCGTGACCCATTTGTCAAGAACATGGGAAAAGCCAGCCACCAGAACCCCTTTAATTAGGTCATGGTACTGTACATAATTGGATGTGACATATTCACCCTTTAAGGGAATGATTTTCTCCTTATTATTTACTACTCAAAGTTTCCAATAGCTAGACAGATTCCTATTGGACAGACTAACAGCAACACTGTTATCAAACTACTTAAAAACATATTCTCTGAGCATGGTGTTCCAGAAATTTTGATAAGTGACAATGGTCCATAATTTGATAGTCAAACACGAAGTTTATGATTTTTCCTATGCACGCTAATATAGATCAATCGCAAGTTTTTTTGTGGGAACTGTCTTCATATTTACACAGCTTCCCTGAAAATATTCTTCACTAAAATATTAAAAATCTTTCATCACCAAGTTCACAAAACAAATGTACAAAATCCTGCCGTTTAAAACTTACTTGAAAATGGTAGACTTGATCTATTTTCTGTGAGTCTTCATCGCGAACAGTTATTCGCAATGGGAACAGCTCTTTAAACATTACGTTAAGAGCAGTACTATATTTTGTTGATTATTCATGAGGTTAAAGGTCGATAAAAATGTTTACTTGTTAGTTGAATTTATTTAAATCTTCATGAGTTGTTAGCCAATCATCTGTGCGACAACCATAGAAGTAATATGACATCAACATAATTTCATAAGCAATTACGAGTGACTGAAACTTCGAAGGTCCGACTGGGAAAACCTTTTTAATAAAACAAGCATAAAGAGTCTTCTAATTTTGTCTTATTGAGCACTAAAACAACTTCAATGAATTAAAGCAAGAAAGGTACATACAGTAATATGGTAAGATAGCAAGTTTGGAGTGAATTTTGCCCCATCGACTATTGGCCTAAGTTTAGTAGCCTAGTATTCAACACACCTTCACTGTTATGTATGGAAAGTGTAAGAACCCACACTGTACATACCACCAGTATGTCAAAAAGTGTATTGTGGGATATGACTAATAGCTAACACATTACACTACTTAGTAGGCTGGAAGAAAATTTGTTTTCATTTTGCCCTATTTTGCACAAACATTACAAAATTTTGGTATAAGATTAAGTCGGTAAAAATTGATCTAAAGTTGTAATAGGATCATAGGAAGAGAATGAAATCATGCAATCATAAAAGTAAACAAAAAAACTTGTGTAGATTGGTGATTTTACTATAATTGTAATGTAATTTAGGTCAGAGAAGGATGAAAGATTATTGAATGATAATCTTTTTGGGATGATTTCTGGAACCATTGGTACTGTGATCCATTGGTACTGTATTATCTACCCAGCTGTCTATCCTCGGTTTATTTGATCCAGAAACCTGCAACTTGTTGGATTCACTGTTTACAATCCGTCTTCATAAGTTCTATTTCATATATTGACATTGGTGTATTCATCTATCCATTTGATTATTTTTTTAGGCTTTTTAATATTTTCTTGAAAATCAATATAATTAAGTTACTTCTGTAGTTTCTTTCAAGAGCATTTCTAAGTGAAATGGAATTTTTTTTTTTTTTTGTGTGCATATAATCATGATTCCTTTGAATGATAATTAATCTTTCCAGGTTTCCAAATAGGCCACAAGCACCATAGCAATGCGGTAACTATGTGGGGCAAACAAACATCAAATTCCGATCGTGCATTACCAATTCATTGACATTTAGATGTTTGCGAGGCCTGCCGCAAGCTTTGATTCATTTATGGCACTTCTTTGGATCTTTAGAGTTTTTATCAAAAGGGATAAACAAAATTCAGTTTGCTATCTGTTCTGGGTAACAGCAATCAGATTTACAAAGCCTGCAGCAGGCCCGTAAGCTCAATTTTTGTTCACTATTTTGCTGTCACTCAATCTGTGTGTACAGAAATTTGTTTTGTACAGTAAATTGTATTGACTACATGAGCAAACGCCGCTAGCCAGCTGTACTGTACCAGAATTGCTTGGAATGTTTGCCCCCACTTAGTTACGCAGAATTTGTTGCTAGGCAAATTTGTGCAGTGATTGGTTAAAACAAGCTGTCAATTAATAAACCCAGAAAGGTTAATTCTGATGATCCCCATAATCTTTTATAGTTTATTTAACTTGTTCATGAAAGGGTGCATTGTTTTTTCTTTCTTGTATCCGCAGATATTTAGTAGGATACCATAGCGTACCAATTTTCAAAACCATCCGTTCTACCAGAAAGTAATCATGTTTAGTGGAGGCTACAATTCAACGAAACTCAGGACAAATTTACGACTAGCAATAAACAGGTTAAAATTGATGGAAAAGAAGAAAAGTAAGATATAAAAAACAGTTATTTTCTCATTGCAGTTATGTTTTGATGTTTATTACTTTTATCATTATTGTTTTTTGAGTCGCAACAGTATTGCTTAAAACTTGAGGCATGATGATGTTTTGTACTTTTGAATTTCAAATAATACATACATGTAGCTGTAAATGAATGTAGCCCATTAAAGGAATATTCCCATGGAATTTCATTTTTTAATAACTGACATAGGAAAATTTGAGAAGCAGATTGGTACAAAATTATGTTGATATCTCATTCCTGGAAGAAGTTATTGAACTTTAAAGACTTCTTGCCTGCATAAAATGACTTTTGCACTGAGTCTAAGTCATCATTATGATGCCATTATTATGATGTCATCACAGCACTTCCTATACTATTCTATATGTATTTCTTTGAAATTTAATTGCATATTTCTAAATAATTGGGAACATTTTTTTCTTCAAACAATATTCAGAATATTGTAGAATAAAATATATGTTTTCCAATCTGTTTATGTAACTCATGTTTTAATTATGAAAATTTGGTGATTAACTTTAAAAGAAATACATCAAGATTAGTACAGGAAGTGTTATGATGACATCATAATGATGACTTAGACTCAGTGCTAAAGCCATTTTTAGGCAGGCAAGAAAATTTTTTTAAATTCAATAACTTCTTGTAGAAATAAAATATTAACTTGGGTTTTTCACTAATCTGCTTCTTTTATTCTCCTCTCTCACATATATTTAAATGCAATTCCATGGGAATATTTCTTTATAAAATTCAGAGTTTACTTTGAATTCAAGCAAAAACTTAGAAAGGGGAGAATGTAACACATGCCCGCTCATAAATCTTGAAATAATTATATTTGTTTGTCAACATAAAGTGCAGTCTATTTCTCATTGAGCATTGGTTTTCTCCTCATTTTCATTTTTTAAATAATTTTTATAAATAGCATACATTAACTTGCTTTCTGATAAATCATCAGTCTCATTATTATTTTAATACTTCTTTATAAATATTAATAAGTTTTTATTCCAATATGATGTGAAATAGTTTTAACAGCATGTTTTAATAATTTCTTGGGATTTCATGTGTACCCAAAAAGTTCCTTGACCCTTACAAAAAGAAAACAATTTTTAATGAGCTTGAAAACTTGATATAGATTATAAAAAAATACAAAGCATTCTAACATCCTGCTGGGTTGTTGACATTATATTCTGCATGTTTAAAAGAGCAAAATGGCGTCTCGCATAGTAGTAGCATTACAGTTCTTAATAATTATGAAAAATGTTTTAGACTGCTTCGGGAGGTATGACACTTTGTCAGATGATTTATCATTTTTAATTCTATTGTATGAAATAATAATGATGTCAGACTTAAGTCTCCTTTAAATATCTGGAATGTATTCCAGTGTATTTGAGCATCGTCTGACATACAGTAGTTTTGCACCAATCAGGGATTTGGGCAAGAGACGAACAATGAACTGTTTGATTATCTTGCTTATAATTATGAAGCCTCAGACAATAGGAAAACTTGTCCTTTCAACAACAGGTTTATTCTTCCATCTTTGAAACATCAGCAAAAGCTCGATAGTTTTGTCCACTCGGGCTTGCGAAACAGCCATCCAATGCCTTGTTACATCAAGACCTGATTACTACTCTTCTCTTTTTACAGGATTCTCTCAAACACAAAATTAAACGTCTGCAGCTACTGCAAAACAAAGCAGCTAGGGTTGTAACATAGTGCACTTATGTTGATCACATGACACCAATACTTGCTGATATACATTGGCTACCTTGTCATCTTAGAGTATATTTTCGCCTTCTGATGTATATCTTCAAATGTTTCCAAAAGCTTACACCATCTTATCTTCAGGACATATTCACAATTTATCATCCCAACCGACCTTTGAGATCCTCAACTGACAAACTCACACTAGTTACTTTCCCTTCCAAAAAAAAAAGTAGGGAACCAAGCTTTTTATTATGCCGACCCACCTCTGTGGAATGATTTAACCTTTAAAAGCAAAAACGATTCCTCCATTGATGTTTTAAAAAAAAGACCTGAAGAATTTTCTCTTTGAGAAACACTTCCAGCATGTATAGTAACTGTCTTGTGTTTTTACCTTTTTGATGGATTATTTGTGTATGAAGTTTTGTTTTGTAAAATGCAGAGAACCTTGGGATACTGCGCTACGTAAACACTGAGGAAGTAAGTAAAACGGCTGGGCAAAACATGCATCTTAATTAGCACTGTCAACGATTAGCGATTAATCGCTAATTGGTCGTAACTCTTTAAAAGCGTTTAGTAAAACTTTTAAACAAATAATCGCGAAAATACTATATGGGTGACCTAGTGTACAGTAACAAATAGCACCACTGACAAAGATCGTAAAATATTTTAAAAATCACCTAAAAGATTTGAGCTATAAACGGAAAACAAATGCTTAAAATACATGAAAAAGGCATTCAAAGGCAATCAAGCAAATTCCTTCATTTTCTTGATGATCGATCGTTTAGATCTTTCCACGACGTGTTCATGGCCAGAACTAAATTCAACTTGTTAAATTTAAAATTGTTGATGCACTTTAAGAACTAAAAATTGATTTACAGCTGGGAAGTGCCATTTTACATGCCTTAGCCAATACTGTACTGGGGTACGGTCAATGTACAAAAATTATTTTGTGACAGCAGATGGAACTTCAGACTGCCCAGAAATCGGCAACATTTTTTTAATAAAATATTTTATTTCTACGCTGGTTTGAATGTGATCCAAACCCAGGATCTTTATTTTTAACTAGTTTTATCAGCCTGACGGGTAATTATAAGACATTAAATTTGTATTTGGTGAGATTCTTGGCCTATTTTTGGTGCAAAAATGCATGGTATGTAGGCTTGGGCGATATTGAACATTATGCAATATCGATATATCGCCTGTAAAATATCGATAATATCGAAATATCGATATGCAAATTATAGAACGTCATACGTAAGTCGTATGTACTGTTCTGGGCAAGGTAATCTCGCCTCGGCTCAAAAAAAAAAGTTAAGTAAAACTTTTGTACAAATTAATAGAAATCACTGCAAAATATAAACATATCATCTTTAAATAAACACCCATTGCGTTTTAAAATGTTCTTTACATGGTTTCTATCTCAAAAGATCAATCACAGAAACTTTGAAAAAGTTTAGACCTCAGCATATTCTTAAAAAAAAAAAAATGTTGTGGAACTGGTATTAGGCCTACACTGTATGCCTTACGAAAATCGGCTCCAATTCTTCCTAAAATTTTATAACTCACTTACTTCTTATGAAAGTTGTACTGAAAAGGCATTATTTTGTAGCATTATATGGACTTCTAGACATTCAGAAGTCTATATATGATGCGTATTATCCAATTTCTAGTCTGCTTCAATCATCGCACGAGTGTTGTCACTCAGAAGAAACTGATAGCCTAGATGGTATGTGTGTACATAGACTGTACAGTGATACTAAGTGTATGTAATTACTGCACTGTACATTATCTGATCGATCTGGCAAGACCAGTCTGTCACTTTTACTTTAGACTTTCTGAACGAACAAAATAGTGAGAAAAACCTCATAGTTTTGTCAGTAATTTGTCAATTAATATGATTGTTTGATATAAAAATTCAGATTCAGTATTCCTTTTGAGGAAATTTAAAACGATGTTTGAGGATTCAACATCTTATGATTTTTGTTGTCTGAACATCGTAAGCCATCAAGTATAAAATTGAAGTATTGCGCAATGCCTCTGTGCTCC
Source organism: Chiridota heheva (assembly GCA_020152595.1). NCBI lineage: Eukaryota > Metazoa > Echinodermata > Holothuroidea > Apodida > Chiridotidae > Chiridota > Chiridota heheva. The sequence goes on along the minus strand of JAIGNY010002837.1, from coordinate 371,375 downwards.
GCGAGTCAAGTGGTCTTTTGTTCATGGAAGGATTTTGGGGTAATTGTTATCACAATATTAATGTTTTAATAAGTTTTATCATAACTGAGTGCCTGAAACTTTGATATAAATGAAATTCATTAACTTTTAGTGGCTGTTTAATAAAAAAATACTTGGATGTTTGAAAGTCATGTTTAGCTTTTTAATAGTTCATGTATTGTGTATTATTAAAAACATAATATCGATATATCGATATGACCCTTGAACTCAATATCGGCCATATCGATAAAGGTCAATATCGAAATATATCGAAATATCGATATATCGCCCAAGCCTAATGGTATGTTTGTGTGTGTAAACTGTACCAGTTCCACATAAAAAAATTGTACTGAGTTTTGGGTGAAGCTTAGTTACGATTAATCGCTAAGCGCTTGCAAATTTTGGCAATTAAACGTTTAGTGAATTAATTGCAAATCAGCAGTTGTAGTCTTAATTTGATGGTTTATGTTCAGGACAAGCCTGTGCTTTAAGTTGTATCATTGACAAGTTATGTCTTTCTGCATGGAGACTGGCATTTTGCAATTGTTTTCTGTTAATAGACAGAATGGTGATACCACAGAATGGCAGGATGAGATTGCCAGTGGCCATAACAAATAGGCATTCTGTATCATTTATTCCATAATGTATAAAATTACACAATTCAATTTTTAATCAATAGCTCTTGCTTTTTATTTCAGGCCCTTTTGATACAGCATTTTATATTTTAGCATGATATTGCATATTCTTGCATATTCCTATACATATTTTTTTTATGAATCTTTTCTCTTCATGATATTCATTATTCTTGCATATTATTATACATATTTTTATGTGAATTTTTTTCTACTTTTTAATTTCAATTCTCATATTTCATCATTTTACACATGTAATACCTGTTATATTTGTTTTTATTTGAATTGTATGTACTTTATGCGAGTAGTATATTACCCCTTGTGGGTTTTATTAAGTTTATTTGATTCTATTCTATTCTAAATGAATAAGAGTCAGATAAATTTACTTCCCAGATTTATTTGTTATTTCTAGTCTCAACATTTGGTAAGATACTCGGTCTTCCACAATTCATCAACCAAAAACACAATTAAAGATGTTGCAATACTTTTTAAAGGAATATTTCCATGTTTTGAAAGGAATATTCTCATGTTTTGAAAGAAATATCCCCATGTTTTGAAAGGAATATTCCCATGTTTTGAAAGGAATATTCTCATGTTTTGCAAAAAATGTCCCCATGTTTTGAAAGGAATATTCCCATGTTTTGAAAGAAATATTCCTATGTTTTGAATGAAATATTTCCTTGTTTTTAAAGAAATATTCCCATGTTTTTAAAGGAATATTCCCATGTTTTTAAAGGAATATTCTCATGTTTTTTTAAGGAATATTCTCATGTTTGAAAGGAATATCCTCATGTTTTGAAAGGAATATTCCAATTTGAAAGGAATATTCCCATGTTTTAATAGGAATATTCCCATGTTTTGAAAGGAATATTCCCATGTTTTTAAAGGAATATTCTCATGTTTTGCAAGGAATGTCCCCATGTTTTAAAAGGAATATTCTCTTGTTTTGAAAGGAATATTCCCATGTTTTGAATGGAATATTCCCTTGTTTTTAAAAGAATATTCCCATGTTTTGAAAGGAATATTCCTATGTTTTGAAAGGAATATTCTTATGTTTTTTTGTAACCTTTCATAAGAAAGAGGAAAATTTTAGAAACAATTTAGCAGAAAAATCATGTTGATATGTTATTCCTACCAAGAGATATTCAAATTTTAAGGTTCCCAAAAAATGCCAATAAGCAAATAGGAAAAGGCTCAGTATGACATCACAGCAACACATTCTCCCACAAAGTTTATATTTTTTATTCAAATCTATCATCTTTTTTTATTTGTAAAACCTGCTAGAAAATTAAATTGATGAAACTTAGGTATTTATATACATTGCCAAATATACCCTACCTCAATAACTTTTGGAAAATTGTTTCTAATCATACAGAAACAATTAATTAACTTTCAAAGAAATACATAAACATTTGGAATGGAATTGCCTCTATGACATCAAACACGAATTCATCATACTGTACAAAAACTTTAAAATGCGATTGGGAAATCTTTAAAAATCCATATTTCCTGAACGGAATATGATATCAACCTGACTTTTGTACCAAATTGGCTCTAAAAGTATGCTCTTTCATATAAAGAAAAACAAAACATGGAAATATTACAAAAAATCATGGGAATATTACAAAACAAAATGGAAATATTCCTTCAAAGTATTCAAATGCATTTTGCACAATGAATTAAATAAAAAATTGAGATATGAAGAGTGATTACTGCAAATGCAATCAATTTCTTATATATATTGAAAAAGTTTCCTTACGGATGGCGCAAAGTGCTTTATTGTTGTGTATTTCAATTCTTTTATTGTGCAGCCGAATTAGCGCAAAAGGCAAGGAAAGAAATTGCAGATTTCATTGCAGCTGGCAAAGATGACAGGGCGAGGATCAGGGTAAGCATCATCTTGCTTGTGTTATCAGCAGCACTGCTTGTATTATCAGCAGCACTGCTTGTGTTATCAGCAGCACTGCTTGTATTATCAGCAGCACTGCTTGTATTATCATCAGCACTGCTTGTATTATCAGCAGCATTGCTTGTATTATCAGCAGCACTGCTTGTATTATCAGCAGCACTGCTTGTATTATCAACAGCACTGCTTGCATTATCAGCAACACTGCTTGTATTATCAGCAGCACTGCTTGTATTATCAACAGCACTGCTTGTATAATCAACAGCACTGCTTGTATTACCAGCAGCACTGCTTGTATTACCAGCAGCACTGCTTGTATTATCAGCAGCACTGCTTGTATTATCAGCAGCACTGCTTGTATTATCAGCAGCACTGCTTGCATTATCAGCAGCACTGCTTGTATTATCAGCAGCACTGCTTGTATTACCAGCAGCACTGCTTGCATTATCAGCAGCACTGCTTGTATTATCAGCAGCACTGCTTGTATTATCAGCAGCACTGCTTGCATTATGAGCAGCACTGCTTGCATTATCAGCAGCACTGCTTGTATTATCAGCAGCACTGCTTGTGTTATCAGCAGCACTGCTTGTATTATCAGCAGCACTGCTTGTATTATCAGCAGCACAGCTTATATTATCAGCAGCACTGCTTGTATTATCAGCAGCATGGGGCTTTGGCAGGATTTGGAAGTATTGTTAGGTTTCTCTTACAGACTAACAGAACAATTTGGGACTGAATTTTAATAAGTTAAGTTTGTAGAGAATAACATAAATGATTCTTTAGGAAGTTCTTCACCATCAAACATTTCTAATGTATCCATTTATTTTGATGAACTAGTTGCTGCACCACCACATGTTTTAAGATTTATGCTTAAAGGAAATATAGTCTAATACAATCATTATATCAGTTAATAGAGGATTAAAATGTTAAACCACTACCACAAACAGCAAGTCAAAATCTTATTTCTATCTCAAGTTATTCATGTATGAAGTCGACACATAAGGACTGCCGTTTTGTTCAATTCTACATTTAAATACAGTGACATACTTTTCCCAACAGGGACAGAAGGATAATAATGTGTGTGTTTATAAATTTGATTCAAATTTGCATTCCAAAATGATGTAATACAAAATTTTAAGAGCATGTTTTGATGATTTCATGTTTACACAAAAATGTCCTTGATCCTCTCAAAAGAAAAACAAGTTTTCATACGCTAGAAAACTTGAGGTAGATTATAAAGAAATTTAAAGCATTCCAACATCTTGCAGGGCTGATGACATCATAATCTGCGTGTTTTTAAATGAAAATGGCAAGTCTCGTAGAACTATTTAGTAGCAGCATTAAAGTTTTTAATAATTTTTTAAAATGTGTTAGATTGCTTCAGGAGGTATGGAACCTGGTCAAAAGATTTGTTATTGAAAATTCAATCTAATGAAATAAGGATTATGTCAGACTTTATGTCTCCTTTAATTTTAAAGTATTTTTGCACAGCACCCTGCATAGTGCATCAAATTTTTGTGTAGCTTAAATGATTGCACTTTTTTTTTTCTAAAGAGAGAGAATTGAAAATTGAATCAGTTGCAGAAAAGAGATATAAAAAAAAAAGTGGGATTTCTTAGTTGTTTATTTATTGTTTACTCTTTTAATTCATTTAGCTGTCAACATTCAGTTTGAAGTATCCAAATTGTTCAAAAAGGATTTTCATGCACCACTCGAATATACAAAATTTACATCATGAGTTCATCATGAGCTTAAATATATTGTTTGCTTACACTAAACATTTAAAATAATGTTTTTTAACCTTTCATCTCTGATCTACATTTCAGGTGGAACACATTATCCGAGAAGATTACTTAGTAGAGGCTATGGAGCTGGTTGAATTATTCTGTGACTTATTGCTAGCAAGATACGGCCTAATACAAACAATGAAAACAGTAGACCCAGGTTTAGAAGAGGCCATTTCAAGCCTCATATGGGTCGCACCACGGATGGTCTCAGAAATTCCAGAAATAAAAACGGTATGTAGCGATTGGATTTATATCCTCCGATGGGCTCACAGACCTTTTAAATCTGAATCGGCAATCTCTGGAAAACTAATTAATGTTTCATTGCCGAATTCATGTGTCCATATTGGACCAATCGTATACTGGGTGAATCTTATCGAGCAATCAAATTATGGGGGATTCAAGGCTGTGTGCACAATTCATGCATGGCTTGCGACCAAGCGCATGTAAAAAATGATTTCATATGATATGATATATGGAATTCATATGGCGCATTTTCTAGTTTAAAGAACTATTCAAATGCGCTCTATAACTAACAGACTAGTTTTCCGGCTGCCTATGGGCGCACATGAACTTAGTACTTGAAAGGGAAAGTGAATGAACACCGCGTTTTTACACTTCTCTTCTCAAATAGTGTTCAGAGAACCAGGCAGGGGTGACTCTCCTGCCATCGGGACCAACAGCTTAATGCCCGAAGGACGGTGCGCGCCATTAAACCATTGTCACTTTTCTCAAGAGCTGAATGAGGTGTAGGAGCTGCAGACGAAATGCTTCTAGGCCAATGCTTATTTCCGGTTTGCTTGGTGCAAGTGAATGAGAGTACTTGACTCCCCCTGGACAGGACACAAGTCCATCGCAGACTCCCTAACAAGCTGCTATTCATTTCACAGCAGAGTCGACTGGAGCAATCAAGTGTCTTGCTCAATAACACAACGTGGTACCTAGAGCTGGAATGAAACCGAGTATCTTTGGAGTACCAGTCAGATGCTCTACCTCTGAGCTACCACACTTCCCATGTAGTGAACAGGGAATGATACATTTTAGTTTATTGCCTCTTATATAGTTGACGATAGTACTAAGGTTTTTTGGTATTTGAAATGTTCTTGAGATATACTGGTCAGTCCATGCCAAAAATCTTTTTCCATATTACCTGTATCATGGACCACGGTATTTCAGTATTTCAAGTGGGGGGCGTGCACGTTTAAAACGACTGATCTGAATGACAGAAATACAAAGTTAGGGAATTGGTAAATAATTCAACTCTACAATTTCATCTCTAAAGTTAGGTTGTTTTATGGGGGGATTGAATCTTTGTAACAGGCACTTGAAAATAGTCATTTCAGCAATTATGTAAAATTGTATGCAAACGATACAATGAGTTACATTGAACTGTATGAAGTGTGGTGTTGTAATCATGAAAGTTGATATTTTGTTTTGTCATTTGATGAATGTAATAAAAAACAAGTTATATAACTTACCAAGTTACATGGCAACTTTAACAAAATCTCAGGCATTTGAAATGTTTCTGAAATTCTGTTTCACAAATTTGTGTTATAATATGCAGTATATGAAAATGGCATATCACACGATCGAATATGGTGGAGGGGGGGTGGGGGAATAAAATCTTGAGAATGGACATATCGTGACAGCACTGATATCTATGATCCTCTAAAGTTTAAATAAAAAGTGAAAAAATTGCTTTGTTACTGTTTTCTTACCCTACTCTATGTAAGTGGAGCATTAATTGAGTAATTGTTTCAGTTTGTATTCCCTTATAAAGATTTGAGGTATTATAAATATCCCCACCTAACTTTAAAGATTCCACTTCCCAGATCCCTCCCTGCTGTAAACTTAATATCAAAGCTCAAAATATAAATTCCAAGTTTAAAAAAGAAGATGAACTAAAAATAGTGGCTGTCTTTGAAAGTTACCGAATTTCAAATGAAATAAAAACGTACCGTAAATCTTAGAGCAAAATCAGTTTTTCACCATACTACACCACTCTCTATAGGCCACACATAAAATGGCAACCATAGGGGTCATTATTGTTAGGCTGCATAGGAAAAACAAAACCTTAAATCTTGTTGAATTTTGACTCTTATTTAAAAACTGTCGCATCCCTGGTCATGAAATGCTTCAAAATGACAAGATCAATTTGTTAGCAATTCATTCCCTGCCTAAAAATTCAAAAATTTGTTTTCTTAAGTGTAAAATCTGGAAAAATTTGAAGCAGCTGTTTGATTGCAGCCTGTATCCATTCATTTACATAATTAATGAATTAATGACTAAATAACAGTTAATATATTTTTGGAAGGGTATTTTTATCCCAAATTTCAGATTTGTTTGTGTTCAAAAGTTAATAACTTGATTTAATTTGATTTTGGTAATAAAAGTGACTGGAATTTTATTTTTAAGGCCTCAAATTTTCATTTTAAGTGTCTCAAATTTTCCCCTGATTTTGCATCCAAGGCAGTAACTTTTTGAATATTTTTTGCAGGGTGTGGATTGTTAACGAATTTATCTTGACAGTTTTATGCATTTTATGACCATGCAGGGATGTGCGAGTTTTAAAATAATAATACAAAAAATAACAAAATTTGAGGTTTTTTCTATGCAGCCTAACACTAATGACCCCTGCAGTTGCTATTTCAAGTGTAGCCTATACAGTTCAATGTAACTAAGTGTATAGTTTGCATACAATTGTATATAATTCCTGCAATGACAATTTTCAAGTGCCTGTTATAAAGATTTAAAGCAAAAGAAACAACCAAACTTTTCTTATAAATTATAGGCAAGATATCAAGAATTTGACATTTTTAACAAAACAAAATGGTTCCACAAGGTCATTTCCAAAGTCAAAGTAAAGGTCAAATGATCAATCATTTATTTATGTTGCCTACTTAAAATATGACAATTGATTCTTAATCCCTATTTCATTACCTTTGAGTTATGGGTCTCTAAAGTTTATGAGCTTGGCCCATTTGTATGATTTTCCGCAATATTCAAAGGTCCGTAACTTTTTATCTGTAGGCTCGATTTTGCTAAAAATTGAAATTTGGCTTGTTTTGGTGATCAACATTACATACACCAATTTTGAACAAGTTCTGAGATGGCGGTGATTTGACATGGAATGACCCCAAAGCAAATACATGTGACCACGTTTTCTTTGTCAATTTAGAGTTTAAAATGACATATTGTATCAATTTAACCAAATATTTGCCAACATCATTCAGGTTTTCACTTTCAGTGGTCAGGTTTTTCAATTGCAGGTCATCCTTCATATGATTTGCAAAAAAGTGTGTGTGTGAGGGGGTGGGGGCACTTGCCTTCTGGGCCCAATTCTCCACGGCCTATTGTGTATTTATTGATGGAGGTCATTTTAGTCATGATATTCTTTTTCTGACAAAGACATATATTAAGCTTGACATTCTTGGTTTTACAATGACCAGCAAGCTTTCATGGTCTAAACATCTTTTCAAAACTGCAAATAAAGCTGGTCAAAGCCTTGGAGCAGTGCAAAAAGTTGCTAATAGATTATTACTGTAGGTAGAGCTACTGTCTACAAAGCTCAGGTTCGAACTGTCATGGAATATGCATGCTTAGCCTGGATGAATGCATTCCCTGCTACTTTGGGCCTTCTCAACATCATCCGAAGGAAGGCACTGAAAATTACAGATGTACTCGAGGTTACAGGTGTAGACGAGGTTACTGCTACAAAAATGTTCTCCATTAATAGCCTTCACCATAAAGACTGGTGGTTGCAGTTCTCATACTGTACAAAAACCTTAAGTAGATTTTGCCTGCACTTTATGTCAGGTGGCATACCACAAGATCAAGGACTTCTGCACCTGATCATGCTCTCTCCTTGCCTGCTACTAGGACAAACTCTCTAGACAAGTTTCCTCCATACTGCCACCAGAATCTGGAATACCCTTCCACTTGATGTTGTTGGTTATATAACGGCATCCAAGCTCTCAAGACCAGTGTCCGTCATTACCTCCTGTCTGTGAGATAAGGGTTTTCATCTCTTTGTAGCGGTTGACAGCTATTTTGGTACATGCTATTAGACTGCTTTGGTTATGTGATGTTTACAATTCCCTTGTTTTTAGCATTCCGTTTTTGCTATTCCTTTTCATTTTTGTTTGTGGTCTTGTGTGCTTGTTTTTATTTCTCTGAACAGCAGTAAACCTAATGATTGGCCCATCGGAGCTACTCAAGTTACCTTCTCAAGTTACCTTCTGGTGTGGCTATTGTTCACACTTGCACTTAATATACAAAAAAAAAACTTTTCTTTGCGGCTTTTTTTTAAGCAAATTAAAGACTTGTATCGATACCAAGTTTTTTCAATATATTGGAATCAATCTAAGTGTGTTTTTTTTGTTTTAGAAAAGAATGAAAGACTTTGTGAAATCACCTTACAAATTTTTCCATACCTATGGTTATTAATCAAAGTTTGATACTACTGATTTCGGTATTGGCAATCATCTGGTAGTATTGGCAATCATCTGGCAGTATTGGCAATCATCTGGCAGTATTGGCAATCATCTGGCAGTATTGGCAATCATTTCATATCGGTATAAAGTTTTACAGACAAACCTTTTTTTCCAGGAGCAAAGATTGATTTCTTTAGGGTACAGTAAGTGCCTTAAGAACTGTTATAAGACATTGTACAAGTTGCAAGCAGCTGCAAAGCCACTTGTGCTCATCAAAGTGGCAAGTGAAATCTTTTTAGACAGGGAGAGTGCAGTAGCCCAGTGGTTAGGGTGTCGGTCTTGTACTTAAAAGGTACCAGGTCGAATCTCAGCCAGGGCGCTGTGCTGTGTCCTTGAGCAAGACACTTTATCCCATTTGCTCCAGTTTATTCAGCTGTGAAATGAGTACCAGTTTCGGCTGGGGAGTTAATCTGCGATGAGCTGGGGAGTTAAGCTGTGATGGACTGGCGCCCCATCCAGGGGAGTCAAATACTCTCATCCGCTTAGCACCATGGAAACCATGTATAAGCACCGGCTTTATAGACAGTTTTAGTAAAACATCAGTTGTTGGGAAGATAGGATTGGATTACTTTCGTCTTAAATTTTGGCACATTTGACTCTGACTGTCGCAGTGCCGTTAAACATCAACAAACCAAACCTTTAATTTTTGTACAGTATGTATTGTGTCAAATCTTAACCCAGTAACAGTGAATGAGAATAATAAACTTTATATTTCATAATTATTTTTTGTTTGTTTTACTTTTTAGGTGGCTGATCAACTGTCTTATAAATATGGCAAAGAGTATACAAAGATGACTAAAACAAATGAAAATAATACAGTAAATGACAGGGTAAGTGTTGTGATGATTGGTTAGTATTATGGATTGGTACAGTTCAAAGGTTACCTTAAAAATTGTATTTAAAATTGACCAGTGCATTGTAAACTGTGATGTCATACTTACAGATCCAATCAAGTTTTTATGTTTAAAAAAAAATGTAATTGTCTATTTCTAAAGAGACCTCCGTGGCAGTGCGGTAAAAGCTTCAACTATTCAATCTAGCATCCTGGGTTGGATTCCTGGTGGGTCTTCAACTAGTGCTCCATGACTGATTAAAAAAACAGCTGTGGGTTCCAATGGAGGTCTGTTGGGACGTTATAAATCTTGGTAAACCAACCACCAACCGAACCTTTTTTTATTTATTATGGAGATTGGGCGTAACATACACTTTACAAGAATATGCTTTGTCCATCTGCTCATGAACCTTACACTCTATGCAAAAGAAACTCCTAAATGGTATATTATTAACAAATTGTTTCTTTAGTCCTCTATCATTTAAATGAATATTCACAGGAATGTTTTTTTTTTTTTTTATGAAGCAACAAAGAGAAAAGGAACAAAGAGCATGTTCATGTTCGAAAAAGCATAGGAAATAATAAAGATTGATCAAATATGCAAGGTCTTTACCTAATTAGCTGCATTGTTGTGAAATTGTTTAAGATTTATAGAAAGGTATCAACAGCTGAAGCTTAATTGGATGAGAATATGTTATAAGCAATGAAAATAGCAAAAGGTTTTATCACAATTGTTTAGAAATTGCCCATTTTACAGCATTTTGAATTTTAAGGCCTTTTAATATTATACATTATGCAAATTTTATTTAAAATATGTGACATCACAGCATGGAAATCTATGAATTCCCATAAGACATTTCAATAACTCTGAAGCTACTTGTGCGATTGATGAAATATAGCGAAGATTATGTTCAGAATTTTAAGCTTTTTCTGGTGGATAAAAGTTCTTTACCTGCCCATAAACCTTCCAAACAATAGTTGCACCTCATTTCATTTACAAGCAGTTGCCAGTTCAGTTCTTGTGATACCTTTTCTCACTCCTATTAGTCATGCAAAGTATTTTTCTCATTCCCACAGCTGATTCATAAGATGGGGGTCCAAGCACCACCGAAGCTTCTCGTGGAGCGGTACCTGATTGAGATCGCCAAGAGCCACAGCGTTCCCTATGAGCCGGATGCAACAGTACTTAATGTAAGATTTGAAATTCCTTGTGTTCTTTACCGTCTTAGAAATGGTTACACCCACCTCACTCACTCCCACCTCCTGATTGGCTCCCCCCAACCCTTTTGCAACAATTGCCATTGCACCCTCACAATCCATCATGTCTCCTTGCTTGCCCACTGTACAACCTTCCCAGAGCTTCCCTCGCTCTCCACAACTCAATTGCTAAGTTCTTCCAGAAAAATCCTCCAAATAGAATTATCTCCTTCCTTCATCATGCCGCCCTCTACAACCATATTTAATTCTCCTCTTCCACCCCCTCTCTACTTTGTTTTTGTTTCAACCATGCACCTCCACTCTCAATCACAGCTTTCTGACCTTTTGTTCTTGAATTTCTCTCATTCTCCCCCTGTTTCCTTTCATTCCTACCTCTAGAATGATCTGACCTCTCAGGCACAGTTTGACCTTCGTTGTTGTGGTGCCATTAAGCCCTTATCAAACAAACAAACAAACAAACAAACAACTTCAAAGTAAGCTTTACTGAAGAGGGAATTAAGGATTTGGAGATGTTTAAGACATGCTTGGTTTTATCATCTATATATATATATATATATATATATATATATGCTTATATTTATATATATATATATATATATATATATATATATATATATATATATATATATATATATATATATATATATATATATATATATATATATATATATATATATATATATATATATATAATATATACACATATATATATATATATATGTTACTGATATCCACATGTTGGTAACAAGATAGTAAATTAATTGCAAATATCTCATAATATATCTGCAGTTAATGTCTTTAAAACAAACATTATAATCACATGAACTATGTCGATACCCTTGCAAGATGTTAGAAAATGTATGTCGGATCTGGTTTTTGCCAGTTTTGTTAGAAGTTTTGATTGAATAATATAAAATTATATTGTGGAACATAAGTAAAAAGTACTGGTTGACAACTTATGATACAAAGTAAATTTGTTGATGCTAGCATATTTACAAGTGTTGCATCTGCTATGGTTGCAATGATAGGTGTCTGGAGGACAAGCAGAATTTGCTTGTGTGTGGGACACCCCACCAATTATCGGGAAGATTCCTCAGGCTGTGATTGGCATACTGGTAAAAATATCTTTTGTTTTGGGGTCATGTGTAAGAACTAAGTTTTTTAAAGATGATATGGCAAATTCGTTGCACTTATGGATGAAAGGTTAGCATGAGAGGAATACGATCTGTGTTAGTTGCAGCATTCTAAGGTTGCAGAGGTGCGTGCCTTGTGGTACCATTGATAAGCTGGTTGGCAGCTGTGATAATAGAGGTGGGATAGCATCAAGACTGAAAGATGACACCAAGTTGAGTCGACACCTCCTGAAATTCTAAGTGCCTTGAACAAATTTGTTTTTCTATCATAAGCTGTGAAAATGGGATTGAGTTGGAACATGGTTCTATGAATATAAAATGTAGTTGTGTGAATCTGTTGGTTTGAAATAAATGTTTAATAATATACTGTGGTTGTTGATGGAATGTTCCATGTTTAGGAAAATTCCCGAATAAGCAGAAAGGGTGGTGAATTTCAGAGAAGGATAAATGTTGCTAGTCATGTTTCTGAATTTTTTTAATTCCTTTATCTAACTAACAGAAGCTGAGATGATATAGTGTATTTATTGTCTATATACAGGAATGGGTAGCTGCCAGAAAAAAAGAAAAAAAAAACTTAAAAAAACAAGCTATTGAGGGATCTATGTTTGTCCTCATTATGATACTTTAATATCGTCCATTGAAATGGAAGGCATTTGGCCATTAAAGCCAGTTCTGTAGAAGGGTAGTATAGTGGTAATGATGGGATTCAATATTGTCCATTAAAATGGAACGCATTTGGCCATTAAAGCCAGTTCTGTAGAAGGGTAGTAGTGGTAATGATGGGATTCAATATTGTCTATTAAAATGGAAGGCATTTTGCCATTAAAACCAGTTCTGTAGAAGGGTAGTAGTGGTAATGGTGGGATTAAATATTGTCCATTAAAATAGAAGGCATTTGGCCATTAAAACCAGTTCTGTAGAAGGGTAGTAGTGGTAATGGTGGGATTAGATATTGTCCATTAAAATGGAAGGCATTTGGCCATTAAAACCAGTTCTGTAGAAGGGTAGTAGTGGTAATGGTGGGATTAGATATTTCCATTAAAATGGAAGGCATTTTGCCATTAAAACCAGTGCTGTAGAAGGGATAGTGGTGGTAATGGTCGGATTAAATATTGTCCATTAAAATGGAAGGCATTTGGCCATTAAAATTAGTTCTGTAGAAGGGTAGTAGTGGTTATGGCAGGATTAATGTGAACAATATCATGTAGTGTTGAAGCGTACAAGCTGCTAACATCCAATGTGAAAAGGACTTGATTTATAATAATAATGATATTTAAAAGAGCTTCAAAGAGCATACATTGCCAAAATAAAACAAAAGGAAATTACAGAGCAAATGATACAAAACAAATACAAGAAAAAGTACATACCGTATATGAAGAATCAAACAAATGAAACTTTAGCAAGGATTTGAAATTTCAAATATATATATTTTTCGGTTTGGATCAGGAGTGGGCAAGCATTTAAAGAATATAGAGTGGCGATTCTTAATAGGCAGCCCGCCAGACAATCCACTCTGGCCCACGAACAATAGTCGTAGCTGGGAAAAAATACTTGTTTATTCATTTTGGGTTTTCCCTAGGCAGATCTGCTCACTATAACATTGCGGCTTATCAAGCAAAATGTTATTTTTAGTTCCATTATAAAATGGGCAGACTTGCGGCTTGTCAAAGGAAGGCTGATAAGAGAACCGCCAACATCTGGCATACATCTTGGTTATCGCGCGTGCTCTCAGCTTGTTTGTATTCAGGGATGCTTTGTTTGTCACATGACTCAGGTTTTGTCATGCGATTGGCCCACGGCCTGAGGTTGTTGTGAAATGATGGCCCTTGGAAAAAATTAATTAAGAACCTTGATCTAGAGTTAAGAAAGATTTCTTTTTAGAACCAGTTTATTTTGACAGGAACAATGAATTAAAGGAGCCCTAGACCGAAAAGTGAGTGCTTTTTTTTAAGGGTTTTCCCTACAAAATCAAAGGCTCATCTAGCACGCAACAGTATAGCAAATTTCTGGTTAATATGAATATTCAAGTAAGCTTTGCCCTCACGTCGTTTGTGGGCTATGCATTCATGAAGTTTGTCGATCTTTTGTGGATGATATATCTGTGAAATTTGCAAAAACAAGAGCCCTCACTTTTCGGTCTAGTGCTCCTTTAACATATCTTATACGATATTCTAGTTTTGCAAAGGCAGATACGCAATTTTTGGTATCACTTGGAAATGTAAAGTCTTTTATCGATTGAAAGATGTGTTTTCTTCAACAAACAAAGTTTAAGTTTGCACTATAAGGTGAAAAGCCACTTTCAGTATTCCGAGATGAGAACTGTGGGGTGGCTGTTAGACGAGAGAATTTATCCTTCAGTTGTCAGCTTTAATGAATCTTTGCAAGCTTCTAGAAGTTAAAAGCTTGTGGAACTAAGCTGCTGGCTATTTGGGGTGAACTTCTGTCTGCGTTAGTTATTGGACCCTCTTGCTGAAGTTTTCTAGTAGAAGGCAATAGGGTTAGATCAAGCTCTATAGGTATGGCGATGAGTCAGGTTATTGTTGTTCAGCATCAGCTATGTATAAGTCATGTCTCTGCATCATAGTTGCAGCACCTTTATTAGTTGACTTGACAGGAAAGTCTTTGTTTTTCTTGAGCACTTTTGAGGGAGGACGTTCCCCTTGGTCGGGGTTGTAATAGGTGCATATTTGGGAATATAGTATCAAAGAAATTAGAAAAACCATCAAAGAATTCACGTAACTTTAATTAATTCTGTTTAGATGGAGGAGGCCAATATATCATGACTAAACAAATTTGAGAAGAGTTAGGAGTTAACATTTATCACCACCTCCAACTGAGCTCTTTGTAAAAGCAGATACTAAGCTACTCAAAGCTATGTCAAGTGCATTGTGGGACGGTATTCCAACTCCACCACCATGGTTTTGAAATTGCCGTGGAACATGGAGAAACATATAATTGGGTGGTGTTAGTTCACCTATTGAAAAATCACTGTTCTGGTCTTAGCCGAAATTAGTTTCTGTCAATGCAAGAATAGCAATATGGTTCCATAAATGACATCTTTGGTGACCCTTATTGCAAGCTGAACGAGTGTTTAATGAGGTAAAACTTAAGCTTGAAAAAGAAAGAAAAAAAAAAAAAACCAACTAACAGCTTACAAAATGAGCAACTTTCTTTTTGCAATGCAAATGCTCAACCCATTCCTCAGCTCACTCTCATGAGGCAAATTTTAAACATCACATTCCACAGCCTGTAGATATGGAGGATCTTCTTTTAGATTATGGTGAGGAATCTTCAAAATCATCCAACGCACCCAGCAACAACTCTAAACCCCCGGGCGGGCCAGGTGGAGCATCAAACTTTGGAGGTGGGAGCACTTTTGGAGGCGGGAGCAGCTTTGGAGGAGGGAGTAATTTTGGGGGAGGCTCTGGTGGAGGAAATGCTTTTGCGCCTCCTCCCCCTCCGCAACACAACCCTGCGATGGCATATCCGCCACCTGTTCAGCAACCAATGGTAAGTTGTTTTTATTAATGTCTTTCTTGTTCTGTAGTCATGTTACCCCTGATTAAAATAAATTTTAATCCTGTTTGTTGTAGACTGCCCTCCTACCTAATCCCCATTTAAGCGTAAAGGCAAGCAATCTCTAAAAAGTAGAACAAATAGACTTTTTTTGTGAAACCATAGCTTTTCTTTCTGATAATCAATCAATAAAAAAAGAAAAAGAATAGAACAAAAAACAAGCATTGTAGACTTTTTAATTTAGAGACAAGCAATGCTAAACCTTCGTGAAACCATAGCTTTTCTTTCTGATAATCAATCAATTAAAAAGAAAAAAAGAATAACACGTAATTATGTACTTCTTAATAATTTAGAGACAAGCAATTGCAAAAGAAAAAAGGATAACACGTAATTCTTGAATAAAACAAGCATTGTATGTACTTTCGGATAATAGTTTAGAGACAAGCAATAAGTTAGAACAATGTACTTTTTTTCGTGAAACCATAGCTTTTCTTTCTGATAATCAATCAATTAATTACTTGTTGCAAAAGAAAAAAGAATAACACGTAATTTTTGAATAAAACAAGCATTGTATGTACTTTCGGATAATAGTTTAGAGACAAGCAAGCTCTAAGCTAGAACAATGTACTTTTTTCTGTGAAACCATAGCTTTTCTTTCTGATAATCAATCAATTAATTACTTGTTGCAAAAGAAAAAGAATAACACATAATTTTTGAATAAAACAAGCATTGTATGTACTTTTGGATAATAGTTTAAAGACAGGCAATCTCTATAAGCTAGAACAATGTACTTTTTTTGGTGAAATCATAGATCTGGTAGTCAATGATTTATTTACTGGTTACAAAAGTATTACAAGTACCAAAGCATTGTATATGCTCTCTAATATATGATGATTACATTTATGCTCTCTGATATATGATAATTAAATCTATGCTCTCTGAATTAAATCTATGCTCTCTGATATATGATGATTAAGTCTATGCTTTTCAATATATGATGAATAAATCCTCAATTTTTGCATCAATTTATTTAAATAGATACTTCCAACAGTGCATGATTTTTTGCCTTATAGAAAATTTACAAGAAACAGCTTCCCTTACAGTCCATACCTTGAAAGATTTGGATTTTAAATTTAAATTTTTCGTGTAAATATGAGAGCTCGGAATAGACGTAATAATTTGACGTCCAGTAGATTTTAATTTTTGTTTTGTAGATGGACATTTATTTGTCTCCTGCTTAGTTAGTTTTTTTCTCCAGTTTACCTATTGATTGTGATTTTTATTTTGTTTTTTTTGTGTATCACCTTTTTCACAGCCTCCTTCTTTCTCAGGCAGCAAAGGAGGACCCCCTCCTCTGCCTACCAAACCTCCTGCTGGTTTTGATCATATTGTAAGTCTGCTGTGATGGGTACTTCATTCTTATTTCTCCTGAAAGGCCTAGTACATGGGGCATCAAGCTCCTGTCTAACTTGCTTGGATGCAATTTTTTTTTTTTTTTTGCAGGACAGATAATCAACTTAGCACAGGGGATACTTTGTTTCAATGGTGAAAAAGTACTAAAATTGCTTTGAGGGTTGACCAATCTTTTGTGAAATAAAAATTTGATTAATCATATTATAGTCGTGTCATTGTAAGGTCACTAAGGTCAATCTACCAGTGCACGTGTGAGAGAGTTAGGGTTAGACAAGACGCGATGTTGCCAATGATCCTTTTGACCTGCATGTATTTTCCATCGTTTCTTGGCGATGCCACAATAGAGGTACTTGGAGCTTTATTTCCCCCATAACGAGAGAAAATATAGTAATTTTTCATCTTTTTTAATTATGCATTCTGAACTAAAAAGTTTCTCTCGTGGTAGAAAATGTTAGTTGTAAAATTTAGAAATAATTTGGTACACGGTTGATATTTTGTCAGGTGCCCTTTGCTAATAGTAATGAGTATTCATTACGTATTCATTACAATACATTTATTATCTGTCCTGTAAAGAAAAATCACTGCCTGGATGTCTATGTTTTGATGTCCCTCACGTCTCTTTATCAACTTGCAATGTGACTTGTTCTCATATACTTTTATCCATTAATTATGATCTGAAACACCCATGCTTTTGGTAATCTGTATACTTATACCCTTCATCTATAATTACAGTGGTTTGCGGTTCCCACTTAAAGTTGCAACTGTTAGAGCTTGTCAGTCAGTTTGTTTGGTGAGGGACGGAGAGGGGTATCTTCTGCACTTTACTAATTTTGGGGCGACAAAATTTACTTCAGTCTAAGAACATTTATTTTTAGCCATCTCAACATGCACAGAATAAGTACAACATAGTCTATTTATTAAGATCAAGAGGGTAGCAAATTTGAACTCATAAAAAGTTGTGGACAAAGTTGTCACAAAGGTTTTGTAAAGCAACATATGGTTATCAAACGTTTGACTAACTATGTCCTTCCTTCATCTTGCTTCCATATTTAGTCCTCCTCTCCCACCCCCTCTCCCCTCCCCCCCTCCCCCCCCTCTTCCACCCCTCTCCCACCCCCTCTCCCACCCCTCTCCCACCCCTCCCACCCCCTTCTCCCACCCCCTCTCCCACCCCTTCCCCACCCCCTCTCCCACTTTTATTTTTTTTCACCCATGCATTTCCTCTCTCGATCCCGGCTTTCTGGCTTTTAGTTCCCTTGTTTCTCTCAATCTTCCCGTTTTCTTTTCTTTATACCTCTGGAATGATCTAACCTTCTGAGGCACAATTTGACCCTCGCTGTTGTGGTGCCGTTAAGTCCTCAAATAAACAAACCAACTATTCACTGATTTTACCAACTTGAGATGAACAAGATCTTCAAATGAAAAACTTTTCCAAGTTTGTTTAATTTGAAATTTATCAGAAAGGGTGATTGCTTCAACTCTCAAACTGTTGTGGTTTTTTAGATCAAGCATTCAAACTTTGCATCGCCTGCAAATAAGGTGGCAGAAACTGCTTAAAATATTGTCCAAATTATTGATATCTTGCAGGGTTTTCCTTAGGTGTAGTAATTTTTTTTTTTAATGGTATAAAGAATCAATATTGCTATTGTATATGAGACAGTGCAGTAGTGAAAAAGAAAAGCTAATAGAGAATTAAAAACTCTTGTTTTATTTAGAGGATATAAGATTTCAAAACTTTCCCATGTTTAAAGAAGTTCTTGACCGCCTTAGAATAGGCCACACCCACCTCACTCACTCCCACCTCCTTATTGGCTCCCACACCCCTCTGCAACAATTGCCACTGCACCCTCACAGTCAATCATGTTCTCCTTGCTTGCCCCTGTACAACTTTCCCAGAGCTTCCCTCGCTCCCCACAACTCAATTGCTGAGCTCTTTGGATGGGAGAGGACTAAATATACTTGTTCACATAAATGTTTCTTTTGTGGAAGAAAAATAAGATCTACCAAGAAAATTTTGGGTGCCACTAAATTCAGAGATCAGAGCAGAGCGACAGAAAATTTTGTTTTAGAAAGTGATATTATAGAAGTCTTGAGAAATGTTGTTGTTGTCTTTGTTATGTGACACATGTAATATCATCATATCCATTAATATTACTGGCTGTTAAGTCTTGTTTGGTACATTGTTTTGAATTTGAAGCATGAGAGATTTTGGAAAAAATCAACATTTTTTGCCGAATTTTGTGCCATTTATTGACCGATTATTTTTGCTTTTTTAAATTTAAAACTGAAATGACCATTGTAATATATGTGTACGTACACTTATTATTATGTTATATAAAATGTACTTGCTGCTCAAATACTGTATTAGAATAAAGCGTACCATTTGAAAAACAACAAAGAATTAGTCTTTAGAAGACAATAATAGTAATAGAAGATAATAATTTGGCTTAGAATGGTTATGGATTGGGTCATAAAATGGTGGTGCTTATTTTAATGCAGTGCTAGTAAATATAAAACAATGTCGCAATTTCTGACAGTATGAATATTTTTGCATTTTTTTCCAATTTCCACTCACTTTCTTGAAAATTAGATCCTAGATGTATTGAGTAGCAAAACAATAGATTACAAAAACTGTAAATTATGTGAATTTTTGTGCATGGACAGATCTGCATCATTTTGTTATAAAGTTCAAATGTAGTTTGGATGCCATTATTGTCTTCCATATAGTCTGTTGCTGTGATTTGTTCCATTTTTTAAAAATATTTTTATTTTAATACTTATAATATTTCTCTGGCATGAGACCTGTTTTTTCCTTACATCTATTTCAATGAAATCACTTTTATTTTCATGGTATTACTACCGCCATTCATTGTTGTTTAAATAATTTTGGTACAGGGGGAAGACAGTATTTTATAACATTTGAATATATGTTTGTGGTTCTTCGTCCCCTAGTTTTATCATGGTATGTGTATTGTAAGCATCTTCTTGAGTTGTAGAGGGATTGGTGAGGAAAACTAAATAATTCCAACATTCTTAATTCACTAAATTTGTAATGCAATCCACCATTTTGAATTTGTAATGATGCATTCCCAGAAGAGAGAGTATATATTGACAGATGAACTTCCTCAGAAGGAGAACTTGGGCCAAAGTAAAACATATGCTAGTTTCTGATTAAGTCAAAATCTTGGGTCAGTAGGTCTAAAAAAATGTATCTTAAGGCCTTTTCACACTATGGAAAATCTCTGTGTTGGACATAAGTCCAACATGTGTAATCTTGATTGACCTGTTCACACTGTAAATTTCAACACGGCATTCACCCGTGTAAAATGCTCAACCCTCGTCGAAACAAAACTATCCCTTCTCAGGAGTATGGTTGAGAGGTTTTGACCTGCATTGAGAATTCCGACATGATCAACCAAATGTAAGGAAAAACAGCAATTTGTTTCACTTATGAATTCCTTTTTTATTAATTTTAAATGTTTCCTTTTCAAAAAAGGCATTAAAATGTTTATATTTTTATCTGGTGGTTGGTCGGCAACCGGAAGCTTGCAATTACTTTATTTTCACCTTAATGAAAAATTATGTGGCCAGATTAATCATCAGTTTTTGTGGTTAAGTAATGTTAAGCTGCACACTCACTGCTACAGTATGTCTACTGAAACTGGTAGTTAAAAATACACATATTGAGAATTCTTGTAAAGATCGAGTCATTGATAAAGAAAGGAAACTTGTATTAATTTTGCAGAAAAAAATTGGAAAGAAGAATTTTAAAAGAAATTATTGATAGAAAACTCTTCAGAAAATAATTGTTTTTTGAAATAGCCAGGCTATCAAAACAAAAACAACAAAAGATGACAATTTAAATACAAACAACTTTTGGTGTGTCCACTGATAACGAATGTGTAAGCGAAAACTTTGTGATGGAAGTGTCATTGATTACAACTTCAGCTGGAATTTGAATATTGAGAATGAGAAGGCACGTTTCTCATTGGTTGATGTGTAAGTCACATTGCTTGTTATGCTACGATTTGTTATATTACATGCCTTATTCAAAGAGTTGCTCAAGGGACATTACATTATTTTTTCAAAGCAAAACAGTACAGGCCCAATGTTTGGGAAAAGAACATTTGATTATGAATATTGAATTACAGTATTTGAAAGAGCTTTTGAGAGAGAAATAGAGCTAGAAAGTGTTGATGTGAGTCTGGTCCATCCCTTTGGAGGGGGTGGCCTATTGCAAACCAGTTAAGGAGAGAATCCCCTTTCAAGATAATTGTGTGGCCAGTCACCAATAAATCTGATACATACTAGCTACATCATGCCCACGATGGTAATTAATTGGCTTTTTAGATATCGTGTAAATGTTTTGACAATCCGTAACATTGGAAGAATGATATTGCATTGTTATATCCACGTTAACACGATAGCTGGCCTTTGAAAGCTTTAAAAAGATATATTGACCAATAGAGGCAGCACAATAAATTGTTTTAGATTATATCAATGACTATACAAATATAATTGAAGTTATAATTAAAAGTCCAAATGATTTACTGTAATCAGAGTTGGAAAAAATCTACACTTCTGGCGATTATAACTGCGGGAAAATTGGGAATTTGCGGGGAAAAAAGAAAAATTCATTACCCCTTTTTTTATATATTTTTTTTTTTTTATAGATTTCTTGAGTAAACAAATAGTATATGTGGTAAATATGTGCTCTAAAAATTCCCCCTATATAAATGTGGGATGAAAAGAACATTAAATTGCAAAAGAGCAAAGATGTATTCACTACATTAATATTATTTCTGTCACGATTTTTCTTGGGAAGAGATATTCGACACCATGAATCAGAAAAGTGGGAAATTTTATAATTAATTCCAACGTGGACTGAAATAAGGATAAAGAAATACAAACAAATTTATAGATTAAAAATCCCAAACTGTTATCATGGATAACTTGAAACAAAATATACTATTTTTAAAATTTAAAACTGAACTCTGCTCAGAATTTATGCCGTGATTGATGGAAAAAGAAAATTGTTTTAGCTGTTGATTGACCTTAAATTGTCACGTTGATACCATTTCCTCTATTAAGGCAATTAAAATCATGAAAGTCATATTTCTTGTTGACCCCACACTTATGTGGTATTGTTTTGGAAGCTGATTCTCATAACCAGCTGACTACTTCCTGTTATGAAAGACGGAAACAATTCCTTTGGTTTTGTTTTTACTGTATCACTGGCATGCTGTTTTATTTTTGTATTGATTTTGTTTATCATAGAAGCTCTGAATTTTGTTTTAGTATTTATTCATATTTGTTTTGAAATGTTTTTCCCTTCAGTATCCACATTTGTGTATATCTTCCGTTTTGTATCATTTGTGCTTACCTAGTCATTGACTTTAAATTGTAATATTGGAATTAAAAGGGTTAAAGGGTAACAAAGAGGAAGGGGTGAATGTCATATCTGATTAAACTGGCTCATGGTGAAGACATTAAGTTTTGTTTTGGAAAAAATTGTCTGGCTCATGGTGAAGACACTAAGTTTTGTTTTGAATTTTTTTCTGGCTAATGATGAAGACACTAAGTTTTGTTTTGGAAAAAAAATGATCTACATCACAAATTTGACCTCCATTAAAATTCTAGGAAGTTTTAATAAGCCATGAAACAGAAAGTAAAGAAGCTCTTTCATGAAATTTGAAGAATGGTTGACGCAAACTTTGATCGCTGATTGTAAAAATTAATCAATAAAAAGTGTATAGGTGTCCCAATCCTCAACTTGCCAATACCATGCACATTACATAAATCTTGTGTGATATGTTAATCATTTACTTTTTGTTGTTTCTATTTTAATAATTTTGTTTAAATTTTTGTTGCATGTTCAGCGTAACGCCCCTAATGATATGCCAGGAATGCCGTCTGCACCTCATCAGTCCCCACCACATCCATACCCAGGCCAGGTACATTTCTCAAAGCTTTTAGTATTTTCCCTCAGCTGGAAATTCATTTTTGCAGTTTATATAGCTGATTATTACTTGATTTTTACACTGCATTTTACATAGATTTATACATGGTGATCTAGTAGCCACATTGAAAAGTTGTCCAAATTGGGGGTATACCTGTTTAATGAGGCATGCAATAGTTCACCTCCACATTGGAAAAACTAACAAAAGTAATATCGACTTTCAAGCATAGCAGGATAATTTCCAGACACGATTGCATGCCTAACAATCATTCAAGTTGGTTTAATCACTTATGCGTGTATCGCGTCGCGGAGCTTGGAAACTATAGTATAATTTAATGCGTGAGTAAGCAAGTAATGCCAATCCAAAGCAGCCCCGACCAGTCTGTCAATGATTGGGTGTTTAGGACACATTTTTAATGCAGCCCTTGGATCGTAATGATGTACAATAAAAGATTGTCGTTGTTTGAAATTTGAAAAGATTCTTCTAATACGAGACTATTCACCACCTTTAGAATACAACAAAATATGAATCAATAGAAACTTTCATTTTTGCAAACAAAACTATATTTTAGTGAAAGATTTAGTGAAAGGTATAAACATGGATAGAATATCATTGAATATTTTTTAGAAATAGCTTTTGTGAATATTCTGTAGACGTTATATTCATAATTATTAGTTAAATAACATTTATGAATATTGGTTAGAAATTAGATCATGAATATTTGTTAAGAATTACATTCAGAATGTTCTTTAGAAATTGAATTCATAGACATTAATAAGAAATAAAATTCATGAATATTTGTTAGAAAATACGTTCATAAATATTTCGTCAATTTTATTCATGAATATTTGTTAAATTACATTAGTGAATATTTGTTAGAAATTACTTTCAGAATGTTTGTTAGATATCACATTCATTAAAATTACTAAGAAATTTCATGAATATTTATTAGAAGTTCCATGTATGAATACCCGTTAAAAATGATATCGTGAATATTTATTAGAAATTATATTCATGAATGTTTTGTTGAAATTACATTCATGAATTTTCGTTATAAATTACATTCAGAATATTTGTTAGAAATTAATTGCATTCATGAATATTTCTTATATTACATTCATGGATTCTTTTTGTAAGAAATTACAATAATTGTAATAAATTACATTCAGAATGTTAGTTAGATATTACATCCATAAATATTCCTAAGAAATTCAAATCATGAACATTCTTTAAAAATTACATCATGTATATTCAAGAAACATATCATTCAATCATTGTAACATTTAGGAATCAAAATAACTTTTTCAATTTACAAAGTAGAAGAGTTAACATACATGTATTATGGTGCCATATTCTGCATTAACATTGTACTTTGGCTAAAACAACTGTTGCTATTTGTTGAATGTTACCAACACCTTCATCTCCAGCATTAATGTAAGCAATTCATTAATTTGTAAAGCTTGATGCTGATTTTAATCTGTCACAACTTTTTGGTTCTGTTGCGATAGCATCAGGAACCTATGCAGTCATGATGGCATGGGTGTGTGTGTATGTATGTGTGTGTGTTTGTGATGGTTAATTCTTAAATATGATATCTCAATAACGTTACACTGGATTCATGCGTCTGTGATACACAGATAGCCCATAGTCTGTAGATGTGCCCTATTGTTTTTGATGGTGATGTCATACATAGTAATGAATAGGCGGGGTAGAATGTAAAAATCTTGAAATGTTCATATGTTAACAACCATATATATGTCTGTTTTTCATATTTGGTATAATTATAATGTTAGCTGGTGTGTACATGTCCATGATGTAATAAGATTGAATTTCATTAATATGCATAGTGGGCGGGCCTAATATGATTTTGCTGAAAAGAGCTTGTAAACACGGTATTTCAAAAATGGTAAACTGTATTAATGTCATATTGGTACACAGATAGCCCATGGTACACAGATAGCCCATGGTCTGTAGATGTGCCCTATTGTTTCTGATGGTGATGTCTAGCATATTAATGAGTAGGCGGGGTTTACTGACAAATTCTTGAAATAGAATAAATGAGCATTCATTTTTTAATCATACTGTATTTACTTTGATGATGATGTTAATTATTGTGCTAATGCTAAAGTTGTCAACATTTTTATTGATCTGCATGATGGGTGCGGCGTATAAATAAATATGGAACAAATATTTCATGATGTGCAATAACATGACAGTAAATACAAATTTTGCAAATCAATCAGCTTATGAAAAGCATCGGAACCATAAAACCTTTTCTGGTCAGCAATTAGGATGTGGTTATGCAAATGGAAAGCATTCAATAGCAGGCTTGTTATCATTCATTGTAAACTAGTCTGAAATTTTATTCAATGCCATTTCAAAGATTTGATTTGTTTTCTTCTCTTTTGTAGGAGCCGCCTCGATATTCTGCAATTAACAATGACTCTATCTGTAAGTCCGTGTCTTTTTAATTTCATTAATTATTTGCTTGAAATCACTTAGTATATCATAACAAAATGCTTAAAGTTTGATTATGAGGCAAAGTCAATGAAAGTAAACCCAAAAGAGGTTTATGGACATGAACAAGGTATGAGGGTGTTTCAGCTGATGTCATGAGGTCACATGACTTTGTTTACATTGCCATTTTGTAGGGCAGGAACACTGTCATCTGCTGTACACCTAATTAGATTTACGTACGTTTGCATGTTGTTATGTAAGATTATTTTTGTAACTATGCCGGAATCTTCCTGTGCTGTTGGTAGCACTAGTAGACGTTTTCTCGATTTCCATTTAATCCTGATCGATGTTCAAAGTGGGTTTCTGCTGTACGACGCGATGGCTTTCAACCTATAGTTCACACTAGGATTTACAGCAAGCACTTTATATCAGGCAGTCAGGTATGTAGGCTTTGTCCGAGTGTAACGAACAATCGGATGGCGTTCACGTTAATGTTGCTCTTCGTATTCCCAGTAAATATATACAACTTAATTAAAACATGAAGTAAAATCTGAAGCGAACAAAAAACCTGCAATCAGTAAAATTTGCTGAGCTGGTAGGTTGGTTAGCATGCAGTGTGTTTGTTGTTTGTGTGATATGACTGAGCTGTGTGAAGACGCATGAAATGCAACGAAGCTCTACCTTGCAAAATGGCTTGCAGTGGAGTTAGGAGTCACGTGATGAAATCGCTCTATTCAAAGTATAAAATAATGAAACCTCATAATAAATGGAAGTGATTTTGATTTAAGGTTTAAATCTACTTCACTAAGATTTGCTGATTTAGTATGATGTCATTAGAGTAGCTGCCGGCCATGTTATTATGTATTTTCATCGAAATTTCACCTTTGTTGAAAGAGGACAATAAAAGGAACAAAACCATCACGACCAATAGTATTTGTAACACTTATTCTGTCAAGCAGATCTTTAAATTTAAATGTGGACAGATAATGATTTCATCATCATCAGTTCCTCCTCCCTCGTGAGGGAATAGGGTCATTAATTCTCTGTCGCCATGTTGTCTGGTCACTTGCAGCTGCAGCTTCTCCCCAGGTGCTATACCCCCATCACATTTGTTTCTCTCACATCATCCCTCCACCAAGTCTCTGAAGGCCTTCCCTTTCTTCACCTCCTCTCAGGTGCCCAATTGAGGGCTGTCTTTGGGTGCTCGTGCTCTCTCATTCCCAATTCATGGCCAATCAATTTCCATCTCCTTCGCCAGATCTACTCACTAACAATGTCAATTTTTGCATGGTGTCTCAACTCTTCATTAGAGATCTTTATGGGCCAATGGATCTTCAATATACCTCTAAGACATAATGATTTTATACTGGAAAGAAGGTTAAATTTTAAACAGGAACAGAATAGTCTTTTTAGTTTCTTTAGAAACACCTTCAGTATATTTGTTATCAATTACATTCGTGCATATTCAAGAAGCATATCATATAATAATTGTAACATTTATGACTCATAATCTTTTCTACTAACAAAGTAAAAAAACATTATGCTCTTAATAAGGAAAACCATTCTAGTGGAGGGGATTAAGATCAACACTGATGACCATGTTTTAGGATTTTATTTTTATTCGGATATTTGTTTGAAATATGTTTGTTAAGAATAATATGATTTTTTCTTCCTAGATACCCCTCAGGCTCAGATGCCCATGCCACCAGCTGGACCCCCAGGAGCATTTGGTGGACCACCAGGAGCAGTTGGTGGACCCCCAGGAGCAGTTGGTGGACCCCCAGGTATCGCTGGACCCCTCCCTCCAAAGGCGTCTCCAATGGATTCATTCCCCGAACTCCCCTCAGTACCTACAAGCACTCTGCCGACTGTCAATGGGGAAAGTCATTCTACTGGAGGGGATCAAGATGAGCTTGATTTTGATGACCTCAGCAAAAGATTTGAAGAACTTAAGAAAAAGAAGTGAAGCCTTTTACCAAAACTTTATAAAAGAAAATGTTTACACTAGTAAAGTTTTATATGATGAAATCAATTGAACAAACTCATTTATACCAAGGCTAATACTTGGTTAATATTCATGACTAGAAGATAATGTTTTCATGTTTATTTGTTATTTAGGGTGGGTAGATGTGAAAGTGTTTAAATTTATGAAATTAAATTTACAACCTCAAAATTGTAATTGTTGAACATATAGGAAACTATGTGTAGAATTGTATCCTGAACACCTATGCGCCTCAAAGTTTCAGCAGTAAAAAAATGTTGAAATAATTTAGAAGGGTATAGTAAAGGTATCGTATGAGCCAGAGTGATATTTCCTCCTACTCTGTGGAAGCTTGTGTGTTAAAACTCAAACGAGAGCTAGCATGTGTTTTATCTTGTATGATTTATTCAATCCTTCTATTGTTGGAATTATGCAGTGACTCCATCTTATTGCAAAGAAAGCACCTCTTCTACAGCAGAAGATAAAGAATGTATTTTTATGAAGAGGATAGACCAAAAGGAAACTATTTAAGTCATATTTTTTTAAATAGGACATTCCCCTGTTGGTATGGCAAGTCATATATGTCATAGGCCTTGCTATACTGATTGTTGTTGATTTGAACATCAACTACTAACATTCATTTTATTGGAGAAAAAAATAGATTAAGATGTGGTAGTATTACAATTAATACACAAATATTTCATTGAAATTAAGTTTGGAGAAAGCAGTTTTGCTCCAACTGGATTATACATTTTGAGCTGGATTATACATTTTGAGCTGGGTTATACATTTTCAGCTGGATTATACATTTTTAGCTGGATTATACATTTTCAGCTGGATTATACATTTTCAGCTGGATTATACATTTTCAGCTGGATTATACATTTTTAGCTGGATTATACATTTTCAGCTGCATTATACATTTTCAGCTGGATTATACATTTTTAGCTGGATTATACATTCTCAGCTGCATTATACATTTTTAGCTGGATTATACATTTTCAGCTGGATTATACATTTTCAGCTGGATTATACATTTTCAGCTGGATTATACATTTTCAGCTGAATTATACATTTTCAGCTGGATTATACATTTTCAGCTGGATTATACATTTTCAGCTGGATTATACATTTTGTGCATTTTATAAAAAGTTTGTGATATGCAATTGAGGAAAGTTTAGTGGCTTGTCTGAAATATTTATTTGTACCTGTAGATTACAAGCACAGGAAAATCTAATTGTCTCAGTATATAATTGATAATAGTTTATTGTCAAAAAATCTTCAGCGAAGGTATAAATTTTGCAGGTTAGATGTGGTGTGTATTGAGATGATGACATGGTCAATCTGTGATAAAAGAGAAATGATTCAAGTTTAATTTACATCTCTTGTAGAGGATCACATATTTATAATATACATATGTTATATACCTACAAGATGACATCTCTTCATGTACTTATGTGTCAGTGTTGTAGGATGAGAGTTTGGACTTCAGAGCAGACTCAAGTTCTGTTTTTGCTCAAATGGTACATCGGAAATACAGATTCCCAATTCATACTTGGATTGGCAGGATTGAATACAACGAATACAGTCAGTTTTTGGACTGTGGATTTGATGCACATAATATCTTTAGCTGAGGGCTTTGGCACACACAGTCTCTGAAATGGATTAGGTGGACTCTGGGGTTGAATTTGCCACTGTTCCGCTGCTCCGAGAAAAGTGCTTTTTAGGCAGGAACATTGAATTTTCAAACATTGATCTGGTGGAACAGTTCTTTTCACAAGCTTGATTGATCAATAGCTTGATTTCTGCTTTAAAAAATGTTGTCAAACAAGATTATCATTCAAATAATTTTAGTAAGAAAATTAAGGCCATTTTAAAGAAGGAATTTGTCCTGTTATCAGCAAAAAAGTTGAAACAGTGAAACATGATCCGAACAGTAATATTTGAGAAAGTACTCTTCTGTAGAACAGTGACGAAAATTTTAAATTTTGAGCCCTGGATGGACTTGACTACATCTCTGCATGGTTTCCTTGCTTCCATTTAGCTTTGAGGCATTAATGGTCCAGATTTTTTTGCCAAATATGTTAAAGGCTATGTACTACTTTATTTAACTTGGGCCATTATTAAAAATTGTGAGGGGGAAGGACCATAATACACAATCACCTAAGATTGGTTGC
This sequence comes from Chiridota heheva, assembly GCA_020152595.1. Lineage (NCBI taxonomy): Eukaryota > Metazoa > Echinodermata > Holothuroidea > Apodida > Chiridotidae > Chiridota > Chiridota heheva. The sequence continues at coordinate 341,855 of JAIGNY010002837.1, read as the reverse complement.
ACACAACATAAAGTATGTGCATCTGAGAGATTCAGTGCTGCCATTTTTATTGTGGTTTTTTTCTCAATTAAATATCTTTGTTCCTCCTAGAATGCTAGATATCGAAAAATGAATAATATATATTTTGTTTTAAATGGGAAAATGTTATTTTTAGAATACACCAAACATGTTTATATCCATATTCTCCCTTTAGAATTGTTTCATACGCCTCAGACTGTAGTCCAAGACTAATTACTAGTTGTATCCTTCTTAAGTGGGGGAGAAGTTAGTGGAAGAATTTATCTTAGGTGGGAAATTAAAGGAGCCCTTTGGTTGAAAAGTAAGGGCGTCTTTTTTGCTTAAAAAAAAATTAATAAAGTGTTCGCATTTTTAATGCAGCTGCCATTGAAAAATGATTAATATGAACATTCAGATAAGAATATTCTGGAGACTCCAAAATAACACACCTTCACAATTCATCAAAGTGCTCCTTTAAATGAATTTTATTGATTACTTTGTGTACATGAATGTAAACATATATGATCAAGAGTGATGTATATTTTAGTATAGTTTTTGCATTTTTTACAGAAAAGAATGCATGATATACCTATCTTGTCTGTGTTTATTTTGTTCAAATCAAATAGGGTATAACACTATATATATGTATATATATATATATATATATATATATATATATATATATATATATATATATATATATATATCTATATCTATATATATATATATCTATCTATCTATATCTATATATCTATATATATATATCTATCTATATATATCTATCTATATATCTATATATATATATATATATATATATATATATCTATATATATATCTATCTATATCTATCTATATATATATATATATATATATATATATATATATATATATATATATATATATATATATATATATATATATATATCTATCTATCTATCTATATATATATATATATATATATATATATATATATACATATATATATATATATAAATATACATATCTATCTATATATCTATATATATATATATATATATATATATATATATATATATATAGATATATAGATATATATATAGATAGATATGTATATTTATATACATATATGTACATATAAATATATATATATATATATATATATATATATATATATATATATATATATATATATATATATATATATATATATATATATATATATATATATATATATATATATATATATATATATATATATATATATATATATATATATATATATATATATATATATATATATATATATATATATATTTATATAACCCTTGATATGAGTGGTGTCTTTGGTGCACACACATGAGTCTAAAGGACAGTATGTAAGATGTATGATGAGATATATAAATATAATCCTTTTGAAATACAGGGAGGGGGTCCGGCCTATTAAAAGTGGATGGGATCCACTAAATTTTGGAAAGCAAGGAAAGGTCTGTTAGAGAGGGCTCTATACACAAAATTGAAAACGCATGTTCAACTTCGAATAAAAAATGCATATTTGCAACTTTTTTCTTAAGAGGAAGAGGAAAAGTTTTATGGTAAAGATAGGTGACAACTTTGATCTCTGGGTAGCAACTATTTCTCACCATCATCAAGTTTGTACACTGGGAGTGCAGTGACTTATTGGTTAAAGACTTGTATACAAGAGGTACTGGGTTTGACGTTGTGTTCTCGAGCCATATACGTCACTCTTATTTGATCCAGTCCAACCAGCACCACTTGGAAGTTAACCTGCAATGGAATGATGTCCTATCTTGGGGGAGTCGTAAATTATTTTCCAAATTTGCATCAAAATAGCTGTATTTAAAGTGTTCCGAGGCTTAAATTGACTGAAGAGCAAAAGAAAAGCAGGTCATTGCCTTAAAATCTGGACCCTGAAGCAACATTTGTGGGGGGGGGGAAACAAATGACCCGGTAAACTTCTCTGACTCCACTCCTGTGTTTTATACCCATTTGACTTGCTTCACCAAATGGAACATAGATTTTAAATAACTGACCACTGATTGTACTCCTTAAAGAGCAACATTTTATTAAATGAGGGACCATCACACTCCAATGCTTTAGAGCGGTGGGGGTGGCTGTGGCAGATACAACATAAGTGGCAAAGTAGTGAGGGTTAGTAATTTGTTTTGTTTTTTCAGGGGAGGTGGGGGTAAAGTAACACATGTGGGAAGCATGTCAGGTATGAATGAAAACATTTGGGGGCACGGGGAAGTTTTGAATATGAGGAGTGAGGGTTACATACATTATAAACAGAAAGCCAGAGAAAATGTCATTAGCATGTGTAACGTCGAGTCTCATAGCTAATCTAATCTTTAAAACTTGTTTGGAAACAAAACAATTTTGTCTGAATAACAATTAAGATTTTGGATTGATATGGGACATGCCATTTCAAATTATCAGTAGAGTGGAAGGGGGTTGGGGGAGGTCAGGTAATTTTGTTTATCTGATACGCTCCAAAAAAAAAAATCGTGAGATAAGTGGTTTGTCCCTCCCCATGACTCAGCAGTACACCCATGTTTTGCTAATATGTTTTTCAATGTGAGCAGGCTTACTCGCCAATATTTTTTTTTTTTTTTTTTTTTTAAGAGGACAAATGTTTGACCTATGTTTTAAGACGATGAATGCACATTGTTAGCGCACATAAGCTTTAGAGTCAATGAATGATCTGCATCCATCCATCTTTACGCGTTATGTTGCTTTTACCCTACACAGCTATTTGATGTATGCATCATATCATCTTCAAAATGATCTTCAGCATTTACGCACAGCTGTGCCCATTGTGCTGCATCTCTGACCTTTCGAATGAAGTGTGTTCATCTTGAACAGTAAACGACCGTTTTCGTCGAAAATATCAGCAGATCAGAACAAAGTGATGAGATGTTTTCTGGTTTTATCCTTTATTTTCGACATCTGGTCGCGATCATGACACCACAATTTATGTTTTTACGCTGTAGGAATGAATGAAAGCATCGAACAGCTAGATGGGCTTGGCTGGTTGCCATTTCCGTTACCAGGTAAACATTCGTAACGTCACGTGATTTCACTTTTGGCCACAAATGGGTTTTCCCCTGAAGTTTGTAACTTCGTTATATTTCCCAATAGCACCAAAAAAGAAAAAAAATATTACTGATCCCACGGCAACAGCTAACGGGTTATCATTGTAATATCATTGGGGTATTAGGGACAAATTCTCACAGTTTCTGACAGATTCTTTTTAGTTCCTCTTGTACCAAGTGAATTTTGTAAGGAACTTTCACTGAGCGACCACAATTACCATCAAAATTAAAGGAGATAATCAACAGGGCGGGTTCAGGGGAGGGGGAAGTAAGTGTTATGGCCTGAGATTTTCCGATTATACTTTTTTTACCATAAATTCTTAGTCACTGTTTATGTATATAATTTCTTAAATTTTCGGAAATAATATTCAATGTTTGGAAAATATTCGATTTTGGTCAATTTTTAAATTCTCGTACAATTTTCGGAAAATTTCATACATTTTGCAGCAATTTCTCTTCAATTTTCGAGAAATTGCATTCAATGTTTTGAAAAATTTCTTTCAATTTTGGGCAGTTTTCTTAATTCTCGTGCACTTTTCTTCAGTTTTTGGAAATGTCCATCATTTTGGAGCAATTTCCTTCAATGTCAGACTGTTTGGGTAATTTCTTTCACTTAAGGGCATTTTCCTTCCTCGTTCAATTATCGGAAAATTTCCTTCATTTTGGGGCAATTCATTTTCGATTTTCAACAATTTTCGGGAATTTTTTTTCAACATGTTAAGTGTTTGGGAAATTTCTTAAAATTTTGGGCAACTTCCTTAATTCTCTTGTAATTTTCGGGAAGTTTACTTCAATGTTTGGGAAATTTCCTTAAATCTCGTGCACTTTTCGGAAAATTCCCATTTTTTCATCATTTTGGGGCAATAATTTTTCTATTTTCGGCAAATTTCTTTCAATGTTTGGAAAATCTTGAAACTCAGTTTAGTCCTTCATTCTCATTCAATTTTCGGAAAATGTCCTACAATTTGAAGCAATATTTCTTTAATTTTGGGTAATTTCCTCCAATAATTTTGATTTTTTTTAAATTTGGGCAATTTCCTTCATTCTCGTGCATTTATCTTAATTTTCGGAAAATTTCCTTCATTTTGGGGGCAATTTTTTTTCAATTTTCGTCAATTATCGAGGAATGTTGTCAAATTTTCCCAAAATTTCCAATGATTTTACCAAATTTTCCTTCAATTTTTTTTTTTTTGGGGTTCCGATGCGATCAGCATAAGGAACCTTTGCGGTCATGATGGCGTGTGTGTATGTGGGTGGGTGTGTGTGTGTGTGACGCTAGCTTGTAAACACGATATCTCAAGAGCCATACACCAGATTCATGTACACAGATAGCCCACATGTCCATAGTACAAAAAAGTCAAATTTAATTAATATGCATAGTGGGCGGGGCTGCATGATGTTGCTGAAAAGAGCTTGTAAATACAGTATCCCAAGAAGCATACATGGGATTCAGTTCATATATGATACACAAATAGCCCATGGTCCACAGATATGCCCTATTGTTTTTGGTGGCGATGTCACGCATATCAATGAGTAGGCCGGGCTTAATGTTAAATTCTTTAAAAAAACTCGTATTCTAACGACCGCAGATCAGTTTTGTTTTAAATTTGGTGTAATTATGTTGTTAGCTAGTGTCTACATGTTCATGGCACAAAAATGTTGAATTCTATTAAAATGCATTGTGGGCGGGGCTTAACATGATTTTGTTGAAAAGAGCTTGTAAACATGGTATCTCAAGAAGTTTATATGGATGGAGTTCAGTTCATATGTGGTACACAAATAGCCCTTGGTCCGCAGATGTTCCCTCGATTTGTGTCACATTCGGAATACAGAGAGCCCATGATGTGCCCTATTGTTTTTGGTGGTGATGTCATGCATATAAATGAGTAGGCAGGGCTTAATGTTAAAATCTTAAATTGCTCACATTTTAGCAACCGTATGTCTGTTTTGTTTTATAATTGAAATGATTATGTTGTTAACCAGTATATACAGTTAATGGGATAATAATGGTTGAATTTAATTAATTGTGGAATTCCTTTCTTGTGAAGACTCTTAGGTTATTTGGTTGTCAATGTAACGTTGAGCCGACGTTGTAAGATAATACGATTTATTATACAATAGTTCAAACATAAAACTCATATTCCGCGTCAGAACCTCAAAAACTTTGGTTTTCTGGTTATAACATTATTTCACAATTTTCCCAAACGAAAGAAAACATGCAATAGGGAAGCCTAAGAAAACCTTTCAGAAAGTACCGTTCTCTCTACTTCCCGCTTATACCGTTATAAGACTGCACCCTTGTCCCAATATGTTCCATTATGATAAGTCATGACAAATTGTATATAAAACACGTTATTACATCATTCAACATCCACCCTCCCCGACACGTTTTTCCAGGGTCCGCTCCTGATCCTGACATAACTTGCATAAACTTGATTTCATATGACTGTATGATGTTGTATATTTTAATAACTTTTATTCTACGACTGTACTCAGCTGTATGGGACAGCCATTTTGCTAAACCAATGCGAAAGTCCTGGGCGCCCAGAACTTTAAAATTTTGCATCAGAATTGTATTCACTGGGCGTCCAAAATTTCTCACTGGGCGACCAAATGGTCGCCGCCCAGATAGTACGTTGCAAAATTCACTGCTTGTAATGGCTCTTCTTCAGAGTCATCGAATTCTGCAACAAGATGTTGTCTGGATGATTTGTTCCTTGCAGTATAACTGTACTTAAATGGCTGATTGATCCAAAATGTATCCAGTTTTCTCTCGAAGAAATGAATACTTGGTGATTTAATAATATTACATGGTAAATTGTTCTATAAGTCCACCATCCAAAAAGAAAAAATATTCTTTCTGATATCAGGGGCCCCGACACCGGCGACGGGATGGGGTGGGGGGGGGAGAGGGGGGGGGCATGGTCTCCCAATAATTTTCAAAGCAATGATTTTCAATTAAGCCTTATTTGTATTAATTACTCAAAAAAAATAATTACTTCCTTACTAAAGTTATTTATTTGATACATATTCAAATTAATTGTTTATAAAATACACCTCACGAAAGTGGACAAATATTAAAATAATGTTCAATAACCCTCCCCCTCCTCCCATAAAAAAGAATGTATGAAATATCACTAAGCAAATTCCAAGTTATCGCCACTTTACACAAAAAGAGTTATTTAACATTTGTATCACCTTTACTTCAACTGGTATCACTAAACAAGAAATACAATCAGGGGGTTGTTGTTTGGCCTACCCTACATACGTTCTTTGTCTAACATGTCCGATTGGAAATTGACAACATCAGTCTTGCTCCTGCCACCCCCTCCCCCTCTCCCCCCTTTCCCCCTCTTCCCCTCCTCCTTCCACCCCAATATATGGATATGTGTCGGGGGCCCTGGACATTTAACTTTGGCACTTGGTCTTCTCTTAGAGAGTCTTCTCTGAGAGTAGGTAAATCCATTTTTTTAAATCTCTCTTCATAAGATAGGTTTCTTAATCCAGAGAATTTTATTTTGTTGCTCTACGTTGTACGTTTTCAATCATATCAATGTGTTTTTTTTAAAAATGATTCCATAGCCTGGTTGGCATATTATAAATGAGGACGTACACGACTTGTACAAACTGTTGAATGTTGTGCATTCCAAGTACATGAAAGATCTTCTTATAACACCCATGGCTAAGTTTGTTACAGGGTTGCCATTTGGTATTCTTGGATACCAAATTTGGTATCCGCCAAAGCCAGTTGGTAATAAAGGGTTAGACCAAATAGTATATCCATGGTTAGACCTAATGAATAACGCGCTCTGATGCGTGGGATAATAACAGCTGGGCACAGTTTGAGCGATATCTAAGCAACAGGTTGTTGCCATGAGCAACAATGTTCAAGGATGTTCATGTTCATGAAAAGAACATTCCATACATTTTCGCGCTTTTTCATGGTCAATTATGCGAAGGCTGAAAGTTCACAAAGAAATACAAACAACTTTTTGTTGAAATTGTCTTTATGACATCACAGATGTTGCCAATCAGTCACTTTTGTCCAAATTCAAAAAAACTTTAAAATTTCGCAAGTTCTAAACGGAATAAGATATTAGCATAGTTTTTTTCACCACTCTAAAATGTTCCTCTATCATATATGAAAAAATGAAAATCCATGGGAATAATCCTTTAAGACGGTCATTGTTATCTTCTTTTGGTGACAAGGCACCTGTGACGGAAAATTCGGTAACTGTACAAGGGGAAGGGGGGTTGAAATGGGAGGCAACAGGAAAACCAGAAAAATTCAATTTGATTGAGCGTAAATTCTCCGTAATGCGACCAGCTAACCTGCGTTTAGTTTCCCCAACATATAAAATACCACATCGTTTACAAATGATAATTTAAATCACATGTAGGTATACCAGTGAAATGTTGTTTTTCAGTAAAAGATTAACTTGTCTGATATATATATATATATATATATATATATATATATATATATATATATATATATATATATATATATATATATATATATATATATATATATATATATATATATATATATATATATATATATATATATATATATATATATATATATATATATATATATATATATATATATATATATATATATATATATATATATATATATATATATATATATATATATATATATATATATATATATATATATATATATATATATATATATATATATACAATATATATATATATTTATATATATATATATATATATAATATATTTATATATATATATATATATATAAATATGTTTATATATATATATATATATATATATATATATATATATATATATATATATATATATATATATATATAAACATATATATATATATATATATATATACATATATATATATATATATGTATATATATATATATATATATATATATAAATATATATATATATATATATATATATATATATATATATATATATATATATATATATATATATATATATATATATATATATATATATATATATATATATATATATATATATATATATATATATATATATATATATATATATATATATATATATATATATATATATGTACATAGTGTTATTGTAACCATTTAAAGATCAGATTATAACGCACTTTCATCTTTACTTGTCCTATATATGATATACCTCGTGGTGTAGTGATTAGTGCTTTGTCTTCTCACCCGCACGTCCCGGGTTCGAATCCCGGTGGGTCTGCAACCAGTGAGTTCACAACTGGTTATCAAAGGCCGTGGCCGTATTGATAGCTCAGCACTGGATGTTTTCGGGATCTTAAACCTTGTTATGCTATGTTATATACCTTTAACCCCACCGTCAACATAAACAAGTAAAAGTTACGTAACCTCCAAAACAAATTTAAATACACGCTTAACGTTGCAGTTACTACGCAGTCTTATCACTTTCCCTCGGGTTCATTGTCGGGTTTTTGATACCAAGACCTTTGGTAACCTTCCCGTTAAATGCAGGGATTTACATACAATCGTCAATCCTACTTTATTTATAGCTTTATGTGTTGGGTACTTTCTCTTTGTTGTCTATTATTTGTTTATTACATTTCGTTCATAAGGTCAGACATCAGAAACAGTGCAATAGATCAGCTGACTGAACACTCGGAAATACAGATTAGAAAAATGGGGATGTAGGCTATGTGATGATATCTTTATTTATTAATCATGCATTCAAACAATAAAGTCACAAAGGTTTGAAAGAACATAAACAAAACAGTCGTGGTTGCAAGTTTAAGTGTTATTTCTGTGTATTTACTTTTGGGAACAGCAGTGTATTGGATTAAATTGAATGGCCCTTTCAATTTCAAGAAAATGTGATATCTTTTGTGACATTCTCGTCACGTAAACAAGCTGACGCTAAACAAGTGGTGTAAGTATATACTCTTATTTTGTGTGATTTTTCATATTTCTTTGCGTAATTACCGTAATTTTCTTTCACTTCTCAGCAGGTTGCTTTTATACATTTTAAATTTGAAAAGAATTCGACTTGCATATCTGCACAAACAAATTAATTTAGTAATTATGGAATTTCACATTATTATTTGGAATATGTAAATACATGATTGCATGGCGTGAGGGAGGGGGGGGGCACATCAGCTCAGAGGAGAAAATTGGGGGCACTATAAAAGTGCCGCTTGAATCATGATTGGATATTTTAGCCAAATAGCTCTGAAAAGGTCACAACAATTTAGAAAGTTAAGAAAAATTGTCAACTACACGTTTTGTTGGTAATTTGCCGCCAATTTTCTTTCTTACCCAAATGAAGAAAACAAATCCGTCAAATTTCGCAAGAAAAGGAGACTCCCTTTTCCCTTTTAGAAATCTTAAGACTGTATGTGCGTTCTGGGCAGTTCTAGAAAATATGGGTTCGGTGACATACAGGATTGGAATTCGGGAGTGGGGGGGGGGGGCTCGTGAACTGGGATTAGGATTAGGGGCGTCCGTGAACTGGGATTGGGATGATGGGAGAGGAGGGGGCGTGAACTGGGATTGGGATTCGAGGGGTCCGTGAACTGGGATTATAGTTCGGAGGGGGAGGGTCTGTAAACTGAGATGGGGGGGAGTCCGTGAACTAGGATTAGGGGAGGCGTGAACTGGGATTTGGAGGGTCCGTAAAACTGGAATTGGAGTAGTCCGAAACTGGGATTGGAAATTGGGGGATCCGTGAACTGGGATTGGGGAGGCTGTGAACCGGGATTGGGATTTAGGAGGTCCGTGAACTGGAATTGGCATTCAGGGGCGTGAACTGAGGTTGAGACTCGGAGGGGTCCGTGAACTGGAAATGGGATTCGGGAGGGGGTGGGAGTGGTGGTTCGTGAACTGGGATTGGAATTCATGGGAGGGGGTTCATTGGCATTGTTATTCCGGCGAGGGGTCAGCGGAGTTGAAATTCTGAGGAAGGGGGTTAGCGGGATTGAGATTAGGACTCGGTCAGGGAGGGGGAGGGGTTCAACGGGATTGAGATTGGGATTCTGGATGGGGGTCAGCGGAATTGCGATTCGGGGAGGGGGTTTCAGCGGGATTAGGATTTCGGGAGGGGGTACAGCGGGATTGTGTTTCGGGTGGGGGCACAGCGAGATTATGATTGGATTTCCGGGGTGGGGTTCAGCGGGATTGGGATTAGGATTCGGGGGGAGGAGGGTTCAGCGGGTTTGGGATTCGGGGTTCAGCGGGATTGGGAATTGGATTCCTGGGGGTCCAGCGGGATTAGAATTCCAGGGGAGGGGGTTAGCGGGATTGGGATTCTGGGGTGGCAGGGTTCAGCGCGGTTGGGATTTCGGGGTTCAGCGGTATTGGGATTCCGGGGTGGGAGGGTTCAGCGGGATTAGGATTTCGGGGTTCAGCGGGGATTGGGATTCCGGGGGAGTGGGGGGTTCAGCGGGATTCTGGGGAGAAGGTTTCAGCGGGATTAGGATATTCGGGGAGGGGAATCAGCGGGATTGTGTTTCGGGTGGGGGTTCAGCGAGATTATGATTGGATTTCCGGGGTGGGGTTCAGCGGGATTGGGATTAGGATTCGGGGGAGGAGGGTCCAGCGGGATTGGGATTCGGGGTGGCAGGGTTCAGCGCGATTGGGATTGGGATTTCGGGGGTTCAGCGGGATTGGGATTCTGGGGTGGAGGGTTCAGCAAGATTGGGATTTCGAGGGTTCAGCGGGGATTGGGATTCCGGGGGAGGGGAGGGGGAGGGGTCAGCGGGATTGGGATTCCGGGGGGGCGGGTGTTCAGCAGGAATGGGATTCCGGGGGGTTCAACGGGATTGGGATTGGGATTCGGGGGGAGGGTTCAACGGCATTGGGTTGGGGGGGTACAGCGAGATTGGGAATTGGATTCCGTGGAGTTGAGCGGGATTGGGATTTCGGGAGGTGTGTCTGGAGGAGATGTCACCCCCCTCTCCCCCTCCGACCCCCTCTACACATATTTTCTGGAACTGCCCAATATGCATCAGATCTTTCACGCAACTTACAAACTATGAAGTCTGGAAAACCACGGTGCATCTGTATAGGCCTATGCATTTTTGGTATTTTGAATTTGAGGTTGGTGTAGGGAAAAAGGACGGAAAATGTTTCAAATTAAAGTCACCAGAGAAATGTTTAACGCCTAGTTTTCATGGGGGGGGGGGCAGGGGCACAGCACAGTAGCACAGCACAGTAGCCAAAGGCAGTATAATTTGCGCAAGTAAAGCGTATACGCGCAACGGCGTATTTTCGGGAAATGTCCGATCAATTTTTTTCCGATTTTCAGGAAACTTTCTTCATTTTCGGGCAGTCGTTTTAGATTTTCAAAAAATTTCCATTAATTTCAGGCTTTTTTTTTTTAATTTCGAGAAATGTTCTTTATTTTCGGGCAGTTTTTTCGATTTTCGAGAAACTTTTGCTCATTTCGCGAATTTTTAGGTCAATTTTCGGGAAGGTTAATTTTGGGTAAGTTTCCCACAGTTTCTAAAAGTTTCCTTAATTTCCGGGCATATTTTGGAACATTTTCTTTCCTTTTTCGGGCAGTTTTACGATTTTCGGGAAATTTCCTTTTGATTATCGGGAAATCTAATTGAGTTGGGCATGATTCTGATAAATCACTGATTTATACAATAGGAAGCTACATCTAACATTTTACATCTCTGCATTAGATCGGTGCCCAAGTATCATATTGTCATCATCATGCCGAGTCGGAAGGGCATGACCCCGATTATCTAGCCGGGTCGGATATGATTTTCTGCCCGACTTAGATCGGTATCCGGTCGCCCACGGCCATGGTGTGTGAAGGGTGCGAGGCAAAATTTCGTTGAGGAATTACGATTAACATTGTTTTGACATGTTTTAGCTCAACATCCCTTCATGGGATTTTGAAGCTTTAGCGAGGCTAGCCCAACATCCAGATTTCGTTCGGATACGTTCGGTTTTTTGCAGCGTTTATCTAGCCCAAGGCGTTTATTCGACATTCTGCTGTACTTTCATATTTGCCTTAAATAGATTAATCTATGGATTATTTTGTATAAGTGCGTAGTTTTAAAGAATTTTGCATTCTAAAATTCGCTAAAAATGTTTCAAATAATCGGATTTCGCTCGGTGCAATTCGAATGAATTTAGCACATCTAATAACATTGGTTTGGGAAATACTACCAAATATCTCCGTTTGAAAGAAAACTATGTTTTCATTGGCTGGAGCGTTGAAATACCGTCTGACACATATGCTAATCGAGCTTGATATCCCGTTTGGGATTTCTCCGAATGTGTAGTAAAAATTGGGGTATACCACTTGTATTTGATAGCTCGTTTTTGCTATCACTTGGGTTTTAAAAGTATTAAAAGTTCAAAAATGGCTAAAATAGCCTGAATAGGCTACTTAAATCATATAGCGCAATTAAGTATCTCTGGCTATAAAATCACCAAAGTGTAAATAACTCACTGATCAGCAGATGAAAAACTTCTTTTAAATACACACATGGATGGCACAGCTCCCAAGAACTCACACACAACTCACGATGATTTTTTTGTTTGCGTGCAGATGATAGAATACTGTAATAATTGATGCATAAATTACCAATATCTTAAAAGGATTAGTTCAGGGGCAAGTATTAATCTATCTATATGAAAGAGAAAGTTGATTTTCTGCTTCCTCCCCCTTGCCCGAGCTCCTTCCGACACCCAGGATGTAAGCCGAAAGGTCTCTATTCTGCACTTTCGTAGTCCACCTCTTGGGGAAACAAAAAAATTAATCAATCTGTAGGGGATAACTTGCTTAGTTACTTATTGATGAATCTAAAATTTCCACCAAATCTATTTTTTTCTTCCCCCTTTTTTTTTAATTTCATGAAAAACGGTCTTTCAGTCTTTTCGGCAATTACAAATGCCCAAGACTGCTGTCAATTTACTGATTTTGTGACTTTAGGCTACAGTACCAAATTATGACACTGATTAAATTGCAGTTAATGATCAATTTTTCTTTTAAATGACAAAATAGTCTCCGAATATATAAAGGAACCATATCATTACGGTCAATGGGAAGATGAACTATTTTACAGTCTTTGTCTTATTATTTTTAATCTGCTGAATATAAAAACCTGAGTCTTTATCATAGTTGTAACAGAAGTTTAAAAGAATAAATAGAAAATCAGGATTATTTGCAGACTTTAAACAGTATATGTTGAAGTTGAGGGAAATCATAATTTTTGCAGTTATTATTTGTCTGTTCATGATTTTTGTTCAAAAGACTATGCCGTATTTCATTTTAAATTAAATGAATTCTAAAAGAATATTACTGTACTCAAAATAACAAAATAACAAATGTTTGCAGGACAAAGTTTTTTTTTTTTTTTAGCTGCAAGAATGAGGTAAAAAGAATCCTGCGATAAATAGTATTGCACATTCTGCAGGAGGGGGATTCAACCAGTACCTTTCCCTGTTGAACTTCAAATAAGGTAATGACATCATTGCGTAGGTATGACTATTCAGTTATAAGTCCCTGTTTCATATGCTAGACTACAGGATCCAAATTTACAATGATTTTGCGGGCGATTGAATGCCACATAAAGTAAGGGGCAGTGGTGTGTTGGCCTGGGGAAAACAGCTACCCCCTCCCCCTCCTCCTGCGAAACTTTCTGAGGGGCGCCAAAATCGTCCTGAGAAAAGCAATTTAGGCCCTGGGAAAATTTACGTGTTGATCAATCACTTCTTCCTGTACTATTAGGCAAGTAATATTCTATATGATTAGTCCAAACGCGCATGAATTTTCCATAGAAAAGACCAAATTTTCGCCCATTTTCCCTCCATCAGACCATTGGCAGTCGAGCGGACCCCTGGATTCGGACAGAAACCGATGCATGGCGATAGCTCGTCGACAATATTTAGTATCTGCTCTTGCCATGAAGGACAAACAATTTGATTGAATACAGCTGGTAGAAGCTTCTACAGGGTGCCGAATGCTAACAGGGGCGCAAAAATTGTTAGGAAAATATACTTGTATATACTTTTTATTCTCAACGTTGAAAATACTTTTTTTATCAAAGCTTTATTCTTACATTAGAAACATGAAAACTATTCCTAGACCCCAACTAAAGACACATATTGAAGTCAACGGGATCCTACATTTGAACATTCGTTCCAAATAATATTCCTTTTAACTAACTTTAGTTCAGAATTGACACGATTGTGACCAACTTTCTGCTACTAAAATCACGCCCAAAACGCCACTAGCTTTTGGGGGCTCAGCCCCCCTCGGCGCCTAGGACGTCGAACCTGGATTCCACACAATATTAACCAATGTTCTGCTTTGAAAATCGCGAAAAATTCAAGGATTCCTGGAGTTTCGCCTAAGCACGTGCAGCTTCGCCCAACAGCCCAATAAATATGACAAATTTTAAAGCCCTTTTCTGCTATTAAAACCGTGACAAACATATTTTAGGGCTTCCTGTAAAACCCTAGGTCCCCACCAGGCACCAGGGCTTCGCGACCTATACGCCCCTATAGCATGCCTATAAGTTGACACAATTTTAAGCCCCGCAATAATAAACTGATGAACGTGTTACAAATTTATTTTCTTCGGGAAACCTGCAATTTCAGGGAAATCTCCTTCAATTTCTGGGAAATCTCCTTTAATTTCTAGGAAATATCCAATTTTCGGGAATTTTCCTTCGTTTTCGTGAAATTTACTTCCATTTTCTTAAAATTTCATTCATTTTGGGGATAATTTCTTCAATATTTGGAAAGTTTTTTTCAATTTTCAAGAATTTTTTTCGTTTTCGGGTAATTCAATTAAATTTTGGGAAACTTGCTTCCATTTTCGTGAAATTTCCCTCATTTTCGGAATATTTTCTTCCATATTTGAGAAAGTTTGTTCAATTTTCGGGAAATTTTCTTCATTTTGCGGAAATTTTCGTGATATTTTCTTTAATATTTGGGCAGTTTTTTTCAATTTTTAGGAAATTTCCTTCATTTTGCGGAAATTTTCTTTAATTTTTAGGAAGTTTTTTCATTTTTCGGGAAATTTTATTCATTTTTAGAAATCTGCTTTCATTTTTGTCAACTTTCCTTTTATTTTCGGGATAATTTCTTCAATATTTAGGAAGTTTTCTTCAATTTTCTGGAAAATTTTCTTCAATTTGTTGAAGTTTTCTTCCATAATTGTGTAGTTTTCTTTAACTTTCTGCCCTGAAAATCGTGAGCAATGCAAGTTTTCCTGGAGTTTTGCCCAAGCGCGTGCAGCATCGCCCAACATTGTAAAGCCCTTTTCTGTTAATAAAACCATGACAAACGTATAGGCCTCCTGCGAAACCCTGGGTCCCCGCCAGGGCTTCGCGACCTTTGCCCCTATAGGATGCCTATAAGTTGGCACAATTTTAAACAATAATGAACGTGTAACAAATTCATTTTCTCGGGAAATCCTCTGTATTTTTAGGGAAATCTCCTTCAATTTCTGGGAAATCTTTAATTTTCGGGAATTTTCCTTCGTTTTCGTAAAATTTGCTTTCATTTAAAAAAAAATTCAATTATTTTCGGGATATTTTCTTCAATATTTTAGAAGTTTTCTTCAATTTTTGGGAATTTTTTTTGTTTTGGGGTAATTTCATTCAATTTCGTAAAATTTGCTTCCATTTTCGTGGAATTTCCTTCATTTTCGGAATATTTTCTTCCATATTTAAGAAAATTTGTTCAATTTTCGGGAAATTTTCTTCATTTGTTGGAAAATTTTCAATATGTTTCCCTAAATTTACAAAATCACGCTAAAATACAACACATCACCATACAAAACTGAATTTGGATAAAAAATGAGAGTAGGGAAAGTGCCCACTTGCTCCTCTCAAATCCCGCCTTTGCTCAAAAATAAATGTAGGAACCATGGGACCAGGAGGCAAGATTCCTCCACTTTTCCGAAACTGACAAAAGTGCCCCTTTTCTAAACTAAAAAAAGTGCCCCAGTCAATTACTGTTTAAGAAGCGCCCGAACTTTTAACTGCCAACAAAAACAGGCTTATACACGCTCCAAAAATATATGTCGAGCCACTACATCATTGATGTTCTAGTTCTTAACTTTTCTTATCCAGAGGAATTCGAAGGAAGGGCACATCTAAATTTAAATCACGTATCAAATGGGTCATTGACAAGTGCTGGCCATGGTATTGTTATCATTAAACAAAAGAAATCAGGAGACTTTGAACATTATATTTGGAACAATGGGATTAATTAGAACTGTGCTAACAATCATAAAACAATTCGAGACCTGTCTGCCTGTCATTTTGCTGAATGGGATAATTTAATTGGAATGGATTTATATGCAGCCTGCTTGGAGCCGTACTAAAGATTGGATATACTCGCAGTTTAATTCTTGAAATGATGGTAACAGCGTTAAATTGAAATTGAAATGGTTGGAAAACAATTTGATAGCACAGTGCTAACGGTACTTGTATGTATGTCTTGATATAATCTAATCATGGGAGTTGCTTTAACTGATAATTATCTTCAAGTTTGTTTCAAGAGTTCGTACTTTTCTTTTTATATTATAGGCCTTCTGCAATTCAAACTAAGGAGTTATTATGTATCATATTTTTCAAAATATTTATGTCTACAATATTTATTTGGTTATTTCTGATATATATATATATATATATATATATATATATATATATATATATATATATATATATATATATATATATATATATTTATATATATATTTATATATATATATATATATATATATATATATATATATATATATATATATATATATATATATATATACATATTTGTATATATATATACATATTTGTATATATATATACATATATATATATATATATATATATATATATATATATATATATATGTATATATTTGTATATTTATATATTTATATATATATATATATATATATATATATATATATATATATATATATATATATATATATATATATATATATATATATATATATATATATATATAAATATATATATGTATATATATATATATATATATATATATATATATATATATATATATATATATATATATATATATATATATATATATATATATATATATATATATATATATATATATATATGTATATATATATATTTATATATATATATATATATATATATATATATATATATATATATATATATATATATATATATATATATATATATATATATATATATATATATATATATATATATATATATATATATATATATATATATATATATATATATATATATATATATATATATATATATATATATATATATATATATATAAATATATATATATATATGCTTCTTCCACCTTAAAAATGACATACCGTACTTTTTAATTTAAATAAACCGTACACACTTTTCAAACCCAATCGAACATAATACCAACGAACGAACCAATCGACGGTAATTTTGAAATGATTCTTGATATGAATCATATGGTGTCAATCATGGGCGGGCTTTTCCTAGCAAAAGTAGGGGATGAAAGATGAAAAAATCACCATACAAAATATAAGAATTCGAGAAAAGTGGGGAGAAAATGCCCCTTGTTCCCCATGGTATGGTGTAAATGGAGATTATTACTTGTTTATCATTCCGAAAGTATGCTACTCCTCCAATTCTACTGTATTCCCCAATATATTCCCCTTCCTATTCTGAATTCATCATGATTCTAGATTTTGACATGTTTTTCTAAACCACTTCTTAAATTCTTGGAGGGGACTATGATTTACTACCCAGATAGCACAAATATGTTGGGTCAACATTGACAAACAGTTGCATTTCAGGTTGGCCCTGAAATAGTTGGCTGAATGTCACCGGAACCGTTGTTTTAAGGATGGTCCAACATGTAGCCAATGCTAAACCATATAAAAACGACGCTAGCATTCGCACAACGTTAGTCCAACATTAGCATGCCAACCCAACACATTGTACCAACATATACCAACCTTTCACTATAACGTTGGGCCAACTGTGACTGCTATCTGGGTAAGCCAGTCTACATAATGGGAAGCTTTGTAACATGCACTAGCCTTGATCAGGTTTTGCAATCGTAAAAGTCTTAATTTTGAAATTATATTTACACTTAAAGGTCTAGTCTCATGTTTTTCATAACCATTCATAAGAAAGTGGAATTTTGTAGAAACAATTTAGTACAAAAATTATGTGATACTTTATTACTACAAGAAGATATTCAAAATTTAAGGTACACAAAAAATGTCAATAAATATATATAATAATGACATCACAGCAATACATTCTCCAACAAAGTTATGTATTTCATTCAAATCTATCATCCTTTTTTTATTAGTAAAACCTGCTAGAAAAATGAATTGATGAAAGTAAGGTATTTGTATACACTGCCAAATATACCCTACTTTAATAACTTTTGGATTTTTTTTCTTCTAATCATACAGAAAAACTAAATAACGTTCAAAGAAAGACACACACATTTGGAATGGAATTGCCTCTATGACCAGTCCGGTTCGTACCCCCGATCGGTAGAACAGTTTGTTCTCCCGATCGGGGATCCTTTACAGAAGTATCCCACAATGCATCTATCCAATCCAAAGTTTGTATAGGAATAACGTAAGAATCAGACACTTTTTGAGCACGGGGACCTCCGCCACTGCGAAGGGTTCAAATTTTTCTTCACAATTTGAAATAATACCATATAAATTATTTTTTCACTGTGCGCTTTTAAAATTCATTGTGCGCTTTTTGAGAAATTTGAAGAAACGTTTTTACTGCGTATTATGTGTTACCGTTAAGCAGTCGCGTTTTAGCAAGATTTTTTAAAGAAACAAACATTTTTAAGTTGTGTTCGGGAATTATTTTTGACTAACATGGTAACGTTTTAAAAAAATTCCATAACAAAACTTTAAAATGTTTTTTTCTTTAAAATCTTGTTAAAACGTGACTGCCAAACGGTAACACATAAGAAGTCACCATTTTTCTTAAATTTCTCGAAAAGCGCACAGTGAATTTTAAAAGCGCACGGTGAAAAGATCATTTATGTGCCATTATTTCAAATCGTGAAGAAAAAATCGAACCCTTCGCGGTGGTTGAGTTCCCCGCGCTAGAAATGTGTCTAATTCTGATGTTATTCCTATACAAATTTTGGGTTTGGATAGATGCATTGCGGGATACTTCTATAAAGGATCCCCCGATCGGGGGAACACAACTGTTCTCCCGATCAGGGGTACGAAGCGGACTGATGACAAACACGAATGCATCATACTGTACAAAAACTTAAATGCAATTAGGAAATCTTTAAAAATCCATATCTCCTGAAGGGACTGACGAAATATGATATCAACCTGATTTTTGTACCAAATTAGCTCTAAAAGTATGCTCTTTTAAATACAATTTAAAAAGAACCCATCGGAATGTTCCTTTAATATAGTCTCTCCTTCCACTAACCCACTCTTCCCCAATGATGCACCTATACTTGGAAGCTGCGCCACGGATTGGAGGAGGGGTTGAGGGTGACTCGTCCCCCATTTCTCGACAAGATTGCACGATCATTTTTTTCTCGAGGAGAAATATCGAAGGATCACCAATGTCGCAGTCCCCAAATGTCGCAATCCCCCAATGTTGCGGTCTCCCAAATGTCGCAGTCCCTCAATATTGCAGTCCCCCCAATGCCCCAGTTCGCGGTGCCCAGAGCCGTAATTCTCCTTTACAAAGTGTGGGAGCATGAGGTCATACTTTTCCTCCAAAGTAAAGGAACTGTATTTTGTAAAACCTTATGTATATGTTTTGAAATTCTACCTTTAAATGGGAGACATAGACATGTACATATCCCCATGTCGTTTCCTCTATGAATTACGGCACTGGTGGTGCCTGGCGCCGCCACCAGTGCCTTGCGGCTCCACTGTCTCCACACAGAATGTATAACCGATATAAACCTAAAATTATTTGGCCTAAATGATACTTTGAAATTTTCTTTTGCGTTCTTTCAATTAATGTATTTGTTATGGTTTCTCATTTAACAGGTAAGATTTCTATTCAAAAGGAGGAAGTGTCGTGGACGTAACGTGGTGATGAAGAAGACGGTGATAGGGACACTCTGTGTCGTGTGCATGGTGCTTGGTGTATATGTTCGATTTTTCGACCGTCCCCCAATTTCAGAGACTCTATCAGCGAACAGAGGATCCGAGGTTTTAGAAAAACCGGTTTTTCCTCATAAGTTTAATAACTTTGCATCATCATCTCACAGAGTCGATGAAGGAGAAGCAGAGAAGACAATACACGCGGAGACCCCCAAAATAGATGATAAAAATGAAAATAATGTAATGACAGAAACAGAAAAACAACCTCCATATATATACCTACAGAAAACTATAAATACAGAAAATGTTGAGAATGAAAGCTCCGGTGAAGTTTTAAAGAGTGAGCCTGTTGAAAAAACTCCTGAATATTCAAAAGATGAGCTAAAAACAGAGGTGGAAGGAAATGATGAGAAACAAATAGAATTAAATGGAAAAAATACTAAAGTTGCAGTGCAAGACACGGACGAGTATTCTCGTCATAATATTTCGAAGTTTGATTGGGAAGGGTGGGTGAAGGAAAACAACTTTGTAGAAGTGGGAACTATATGGGCTTACTGTGGTAAGTACTATTATTTTTTTCCTTTAATGTTCTTTATCTGTTTATATGGTAATGTACAGTGTTGCAGCTTGTATAAATATAGACTTGTTCCGGGAGGAGACACGTTAAGGATGCATTGGCAATGGCATTGAATTTTTCAGACAATCAACATTTACCAAGTCAGGATTCATTCAAACAAAAACTTAAAGGCCAGTTATCGTCTCTATTACGCGAAGGCAAATAGATGTCAATGTGTGTGTTTTGATTGGTCAAAACACAACTGTACAATGTGCACTTACATTGATAGGTCAATCAATGATCGTTTTGGAAGAAAATGTACGCCGCCACATTTTAATCACGATAGATGGCCTTTGAAATGACTGATTTTCGTAGCCACAAATTTCTACCCCTCATCCACGAAACTCCCACCCTCTACGAAAAGGGCATCAGTTGTGACACTAATAGCCATATTGCTGCAAGTTAAACACAAATTGCCTATCAAATTTTCTATGAAAATATTCAAATATTTCCGATTCTATCCCACCGCCCATACACAGCTTTGCTTCTGCTGATGTTATAAGTCTGCCGCTAAACATGCATAGTCAGCCAGCTATCTTTTGAAAATTTACAAATTTCTTGGTTAATTGTATCTAAAAGTTTCTTTTACCTGTTTACGGAAGGAATTGTGGATACAGTGTATGACTGTTTAAAATAGTGTTTGGAATAGGGGGCAAAATAATGGTTGGGCAAATGCAGTGGCACTTGTAAACCAAAATCGGCGCATGGGCGCCGCTACTGATGGGATGGCAAGTGGTGTGAGTAGTGAGGGTGTAGGGCCTTAAATGTAAATGACTTGCTCCAATGTATAGGGAGTAGTGAGGGTTTAGGGCCTTGAATGTAAATGGCATGCTCCAATGTATAGGGAGTAGTGAGGGTTTAGGGCCTTGAATGTAAATGGCATGCTCCAATGTATAGGGAGTAGTGAGGTTTAGGGCCTTGAATGTAAATGGCATGCTCCAATGTATAGAAGTCCAATCGTTTTTTGTCACTTTCCTCTCTTTCAAAGGCGAATTTTGTCAAGCGTTTTGAATCTAGGGTCTCCTAATGTAATGAATAACTTTTCCTTTTTTGATTCCAGACACAGAGGA
>JAIGNY010002837.1:272500-315000 GCA_020152595.1 Chiridota heheva | reverse complement strand
TTTTAACCCACCTTTTCATTGTGTAGATAATAAACTAAGCTTGATTGATGCGACGACGACGAGTGAACACACATTTACAATGACGGGTCGTCGCCTGCGTATTTGGTTATGATAGTAACAATGCTATCACAAAACGCTTAATACGACCTGGACGAGAACACAGGCTGGCAGGTACGCCGTACGGACAGACATGACATCGACAACCAAGTCAATGTCCACGGCCTTTGATAACCCAGTTGTGGTGCACTGGCGTGTCGACCCAACCCAGACTTGAACCCAGGGCCTCGTGGTCTGTAGACATGTATGATAATCGCTACACCACAGTTGCTTGATTGATTTAAAGGTCGCTCTATTTAGTTTACCCATGGAGTTATTACCAAGCGCATTTCAGGTCGAGAATAGATTGGAGGGCTGGCAAGGTTAAAGTCTGAAACAACATTTTCTGTTATTAGCGTTTCAATATGACAGCATTGTATCTTTTCTGAATAGGCTGTGGCTAAAGTGTTTCGGTCCAGTATAGGCAGATAGGTCAGGGCATAGAAATCTATAATAAATTATTAATTATATTGGGCTAAGTTATAGGTTAGATTTAGGCTAAGATATAGGTTAGACTATACATGGACCGAAACACTTGGAGAAAAACAAAAATTCAAATTTATGGACCAAAACACTTGAGATTTAGTCACAGTCCTGAATACTGCGGCATAGACAGAGATTGTCCCCCACGAGATCGCTTCCCCCTCTCCTCCCACTTTGCCCCAGAAAATTTGGTAAAATGTCATATTTTGTCAGATTTATAGGCTCCCCCATGAGACCAATTTTCCCCTTTCTTGACCCCATGACCAAAATCCTGGTGCCACCACTGTATATAGGGCTTTAGTGTATATTGTCTGCCAACACAGGCGTTTGCTGCCTATTGTGTTGTACTATAAGGATCTGGAAACGTGTCACATTATTTATGTAAGGCCTTACAAAACATCGAGTTCTTTTATTTTGTAGCTGCTGACGTTACCTTTGGAAAAGTTGGCATCCATGTAGAATACGGGACGACGACAGTATTTGAAAAATTATTTGATCTTTGTGAACTTCACGAGAAGGACGATTTCTTCACTTGTCCAATGCAAAAAGGTGAGTATCATTATTTTTCATGATAGCGCAGGGGCGTGAAAATAGGGTGGGTAGACTGGAGATTACTGAAACTAACCCGAAAATAACCTTGGAGCGATTGCCCTCGCCTTCGCCACCGGGCTGCCGGGGATGGTGAGGAACTTAGTGTCAATAGGCTACTGTCGTACTAGTTTGTGATATATACCCGCACTCCACCAAAACATTATTGTCCTCTGTCTGTCTGTAGAAATTATGTTTTCTTCACAGTACGGAAGAAATATGATTTTTGAGAATCACTATTCGGCACTTTTTAGTGACTACAAATGAAAACTACATATGGTTGTAATCTATAATGCTAATATACAACTTACACAGCAATTGAAGGGTATACTTTTATCAAATAAAAAGAACACAACATATTGGTAAAAGAATTTATATATGTATATATATATATATATATATATATATATATATATATATATATATATATATATATATATATATATATATATATATATATATATATATATATATATATATATATATATATATATATATATGTATATATATATATATATATATATATATATATATATATATATATATATATATATATATATATATATATATATATATATATATATATATATATATATATATATATATATATATATATATATATATATATATTTTCCATGTAAATCAAGGTATCTGTTATTTAATCAAAATTCTTAACTTTACTTCTTTTTTGTTCTTCCAGGTCCACAATATTTTGTTCGAGAACAGGGTCTACCGCGGTTTGTACCATCGGTAAATATTTAATTTGGTTTGAATCATCAATGAATCAATGTAGAAGTGCAGAATGTAGTATTGAGTATGGGGAGGGGCTCGCCATAGGGCAAATGGGATATGCTATTCCCTAGATAATTGCTAATCAGTGTTTTTGTAACAAAGAATACAATCATGCTTTAGTTATATCTATAATTAAAAAGGTGCTAATGTTTTGCCCCTTAATCATGTTTTGTTCCTACTACTACTAAAATCTGCAGCCGCTATATAACATTGAGCGAACAAGAGACTCAAAAGGGTGCAGGGCCATAATCATTATACATAAAGTGGGGGAACTGGGGGTGAAGGGTGAGTCTGGCCTCCAGTTGACGTTGATAGCCAAAACCTGAACGTTTTAACCAAGAAGACATGTGAATACAGCATTTCATGGCAGAAAATGTTCAAAATGCAGGGAGGATATATACACAATAATAAAATAACTGGCCTATTTGTTAATGTGTACAGTTGATCCGAAGGCTGAATGTGTGTGTGTGTGTGTGTGTGTGTGTAGGGAGAGGGGGTTGAAATCAAAATGGTAACCAAATGATCAATTTTGTTGAGAGACAAATTGTGTTGGCTTTTCACACAGTTTTGGTTCTGTATGAAACATTAAACAGCCATCAACTGTTTGTGAAATCCGTCCCTTTTAAACGTGATGGTGGGTGTGAGGAGGGGGGGGGGGGAGTGGGGGAGGTGCTTGCGCTTCCATGAACCCAATGGGTAATGTGTATCATATGATGGTCATTCACTGTGATAAAAACGTTGGTGTATTCAAGGAAGTCGTCTGGTGTGTTTGAATATGCCATTCAAAAACTGTAACTTTGCAAAATAAATACCCCCCTCCCAGTGACGTAAACGTATCAAGACTTTTCCCCGCAACAGAGGCATTCAAACTTCTGAAATTTAATTTCTTTCACAACAATTCAAAGCTCACAGTTGGTTGACTCGTAGCCATGTGAAAAAAGTTTGTTTGCTAACCCGTTAACTTATTACTAAAAAGACGCCCCCTTCCATTATCGACGCCCTGTATCGCATAATCTCGACGTTTCGTTTCAATGCCCCTTACAGGGGCAACGCTTGTTACCAAAACTGCCAAAATTAGACTGAAGCAAAGTATAGTGGCGCTCCTGGCGCATTTTCCGAGCAAATAGGTCCCGTGGGGAAATTGACGTCTTGGGCCCCATATTTACATATCCACAGTGGTATTGTTTACGCAACTTTCAAATTTGCTTGGGGCACGTGGGATCTACTCACCCTTGTTGTTGCGCTCCTGTATAAGTCGTTACCTGTTTACGAGCTAAAGATGTTTATTATGTCTTGTCTTTAACAGGGCGAGTACAATGTTGAAGGATCTATGACCGACGAATACGACAACATCCTTTTATGCTTTCATGCCAAGTTTAAGATATGAACCAAAGCAAATGATACACCTTCCTTCCCATTAGGACTTCAAGATAGGAAGTCAAAAGATTGTTTTGACTGACCAAAATATGACAATACACCTTCAGACAGTCAGATGTTAGCAGACAACTGGACAAGGCGATACTTACCAAAGATGTTCCAAGTGCTGAAATGATGGGATTTGAATGTGTCTCAAAACAAAAATGCTTGCCATTCTGATTTTGAGTAATCTTGCCAAAGATTACCCTGAAATAAATCTGTAATATATTGAGGCTTTTTATTCAAATATATCAAGTGAATGTGTAAGAGAGAAGCGTAAATACGACTCAGTATACATGAGTTGAGGAAGAATGGGAAATGCCAAGGACTCCCTCCCAACTACCCCAGGCTTCCGCGGTCTCAGGTTTATGTGTATCTTCCTATTTTGTTCTCTATGTTGCAAAAGGAAAATATTAAGAAGTGAAAATTTCTATCCGTGCTTCATTGCGGCAATTAGATTTTGATTATTTTTACGATTTGACTATAATACAAGGGCTTTTCTGGAAATAATGACGCGAAAGTTACTTTAATAATGATCTACTATTTAGTATAGTTTCGAAGAAATAAACAAAACAAAGGTCATCAGGTCCCATCGCATGATTGTTTTAAAGGAATGCTGACTGGTGACCGTCATCGGCAGTTTCCTGATGATATTGTACCCCGGCGCCTAGTAACTTATCATGAATTTTAAATATTATTTTCCTCGCACTTACCCATTCTGTAATGTAGGCGTAAGGGGTATTCATTTTGGGTCATTAATGTCAAGCCCGAAGTCAGAATTAAAAAAAAAAAGGGTTTTACCCTGAAGTCCCCAAAATGCGAAGTGATGATTTCCCGAAGGAACGTCGTAAATTTCAGATCGAGTTTTATCCGTCTAATCTGAAATGTTGCGTTGTTATTTTTGATTTACAAAATGGGGGGTTGTTTGCTCGGACCAAGCCCCCTTGTTCCCGGGCATGAATGTTAATGTTATCAGATTCTTTAATCGAAGGGAAATGTTTAAGAAAATATTTCAAATAAGTCAGATAGATCTCTGAGCCGCGCTCTGAGCTTACATCGTTTCTTCGAGTTTGGGTCATGCATGGAATCACAGACCAGTCCTGGACAGCCACTGCCATCTAATTAGGGAATGCTTACGTAAGCGGCTCGCCATAGAGACAAGTGGGTGCACTTGCATCCAAAGATTTGCTAATCATTGACTTTGTATATTTTGCTACCCTCCAGATCACGTTTTGCCCCTTTAACAAGATCTGCTCTGGTTGCTTACATCCTAATTACGTTCACCATGAACATAAGAGCAACGGAGGGGCAGGGGAAAAAAACCAACACTGCAAAAATGCAGAAATTTGGCAAATGCAATCGATAAATTCGGACGAATAGGCAATTGAAAGTGCCCAAGAAACGTGCAAAACGGTCAATAGCATAGTTTGCTGAAAGGGCTGAAGAGTGCTGATTTTCAAAATAGCATTGATCAGTTGATTGAAAGTCCGCAAATTATAGGCCCTACCGTAAAAATGGAAATATCTTATTCGGGGAAAGTTATTGTGCCACATAAATGTTTTGGGTTATTCTATGTACACCTATTTTCTAATCATTGTCATGGGTTACCGACAAATATATACAACTTTATGATATTCTCAATTCTTAGTTTCTTTGTGTAATTTCATTTCTATTCAAGTTTTCTAACCGTTTTTCTCAGATTTTAATTTTGATAAATTGTCCGTACACCAGACAATTTTTAACAAGGTGGTTGGTGCATGCTTCTCGCCATACCTTACCATTGCACCATATAACACCCAAATATTCAGTTTGCGGCATGGATGCGCAACAGGATTCTGTTCTTTTTACACGAATCACTTAATTTAAGAAATCCATACTCGAGCCACGAAGGTCTTAGTGAGATAAACACCTCACTCAGTAGGCACTACTTGCAAGGTAATACTTGCATACTGTAGTATAGCAGCGATGTAGTGTTAGTGGCTATAGCGTATACTACAGTCAGATGTTTAATCTGACTACGAAGGTCCATGCAGACCGGTGTTTATCCCAGCTTTCCGTGGGTGGCCTAAGGGAATGAGTGCACGTGACTCCCCTGAATAGGACACCAGTACATCGTATGTTAACTCCCGGGAAGTGCTGGTACTCATTTTACAGCTGAGTGGACTGGAGCAAGAAAAGTGTCTTTTCCAGCTATTAGGGTGTTTCAGTTGACGTCACGAGGTCACGTGGCTGTGTTTACATCACCATTTTGTCGGTCAAAACCACTGTCGTCTGCTGTACACTTGATTAGACTTACATATGTTTGCATGTTCTTATATAAGATTGTTTTTATCAAATAATTATGCTGGAATCATGCTGTGCCGTTGGTTGCATTAATAGATGTGTGCGGGGGAATAAAAAGACAAATTTTTCGATTTCCATTTGATCCTTATTGACGTTCGAAGTGTGTTTCTGTTGTACGACGCAACGGCTTTCAAGCTACGGAAGGCTTTACACACTATGATTTGCAGCGAGCACTATATATCAGGTATGTAGGCTTTGTCTGAGTACAACGAACAATCAGATGGCGCTAACGTTAAAGTTACTCTTCGTATACCCGGTGAAAATATGAAGCAAAATCGGATGCGAGCAAAAAACTGCAATCAGTAAAATTCGCTGAACTGGTACCGGTAGGTTAGCATGTAGTATGTTTGTTGTACTTGTGATGTGACTGGTGAAAATATGAAGCAAAATCGGATGCGAGCAAAAAACTGCAATCAGTAAAATTCGCTGAACTGGTACTGGTAGGTTAGCATGTATGTTTGTTGTATGTTTGTTGTACGCTGAACTGATGCGACTGGTGAAAATATGAAAATATGAAGCAAAATCGGATGCGAGCAAAAAACTGCAATCAGTGAAATTCGCTGAACTGGTACTGGTAGGTTAGCATGTAGTATGTTTGTTGTACGCGTGATGTTACTGGTGAAAATATGAAGCAAAATCGGATGCGAGCAAAAAACTGCAATCAGTAAAATTCGCTGAACTGGTACTGGTAGGTTAGCATGTAGTATGTTTGTTGTACGTGTGATGTGACTGAGCTGTGTGAAACGCAACGACGCCGCTGACCTGCAAAATGGAATCCAGTTGAGTTAGAGTCACGTGATGAAATCCCTCTATGAAACACAATGCAGCGCTCGCGACGCGAATTGAATACGGTACATTTAGCATACGAGCATAAATAGTACTCCTTAATCACCGATACATTATGCCTCCTTGAATTTAGTCACTGGTAAAGAGCTCATATGACCGACCCAACCCTCCAGCTAGCGAAAAGTGCGAGGCGTTGATCCAAAGGGGCGGCGAGGGTGAGGGGAGGGGAGGGGGGTTGGACCATTTGGTAGAAGTGCAACTAATCTCAATTGATTAAGACGATGGAATTCGCAGAAAAAAACGTTTGAGTGTTCAAATAAAGAACAATGTCCCAGCTATAAATCAAGATTTGGCTTTTCCAGGTCCAAATCCCTGGAAGTCATTTCTCGTACCTTGCATTGAGCTTTAAATTAGATTAACTTTTGATCCTATGTTCAATAATTCGATAATTGTTTGGTGTGTATATAAACTGAATAATACACGTTGTTTGTTGTTTTCTTCTTTGGCAATTTAAAGCTAAATTATCATGCAGTGGTAAGACAGCTGTAGAAGGTGTGTCAGTATAATTTCAAACATTTTGAGAGAAAAAATTGCTTGAACTTTTTTTCAGAAACTTCATTTGTTTCAGATCCTATAAACTTAGCATAAGTTCGAGGGACAAATTTTGGAAAGCGAGGGAGATTTGGGAAAAGATTTTGAAAAGTTTACATTTGAGAACCTTTTTTTTCTTCAAATCACTCAGATTTGAGCGATGATTTGTCTTCTCTTAAAATATTTAAAATAAACTGACAGAGCACCCCACATACGCTGCCCTTTATAGAAGGGGTTAAACTTCCCATTAATGGGTCGGGGGGGGGGAGGCTGGGGGAAAACAAATTAATGTGTTTCCGTTAAAAAGGTTTGAAGCAAAACAATGCCTCACCAAGATATTTGTTCGGCAGTGCCAAAACAAAAATAAGTTAAAAATTTCACAATTTTTCAAATGTGAATAAGCACGAAAACAGTCCACCAATAGCGATATTATCACAAATATGATCTCGAACGATTGTTGCCGGTGTCACACAGAATTCCCGGGGGGACAGAATATCCTGTTACACCGGTTCAAAATCGATGAAAAATCCATAAATGATGAATTGACCTACTCCGTGCGAAATTAAAAAGACAGTTACTACATGCGTATAGACCTTTTTAAATCTGAACCAGCAATTTCCGGATAACTTATCTAAATAATGTCATAATGACCGAGATTCACGTGTCCATAATGGACCAATCGTATACTGGAGGAATGTTATTGACCAATAAATTACTGGAGGAATCTTGGCCATCTGCAGAATTCACGCACCAAGCGTATGAAAAAATGTTTTAAAGCGCATGTATTTTATACGTGCGTTCTACATGGAGGAAATAAGCGCGCGTATTGCTGCTGACATTTTTCCCTCAAAGCTGCACCTGATTGGTTGGAAACAAAGGCGAAGTCCCCCCAGCATTTAATTTGTCGAAGTTCAAAAGAATTCCCGTTCGGCTAAACAGAAAGTTCATGGAGGTAGGGTAAGTGCCTTTTTGTTTCGTCAAATCCCACCTATTTCCAAATCATAGGTATAGGAACCGGGGGGCAACGTACCCCCACTTCTTCGAATATTGACAAAAACGTCCCTTTTTAATAATGAAAAATGCCCTCAAAAAAGTGCCCTGACTTGATTGTCTGCCCCCCTTGCCCCAAGTTCCTACACCCCTGGATAAGGTCATGGATGGAGTTAACCTATACCAAAAGTCATGTGTGTGGGGGGAAAGGCCTACGTCAAAAAATTAAACAAAGATACAAAATAAGTGCCATAAAAAAATACAAATACGGGAAAAAGTGTGGGTAAGTCTCCCCTTGCTGCTGCAACTCTGTTTGGGAATTTAGCACAATTATTGATAGAAAGTTGCAAATATTTACAATTGCGTTAAAACGAATAAAATGGGTAATTATTGGGAAGTGTGTATTATCAACGTTAAAAGACATTTTATTGGCTTTTAGCCAAGTTAAGAAACATGACTTCAAGCAAATACGACTTTATCAAGATGTTTATTCTTGTAAAATATACTGGTATCATTCTTTGCATTTTACTGAATATAAATGCGTATAGCATCACGTGATCTGCACTAAAAATATCCACATACCAATTTTCTAAACAAATTAAAAAAAAAATTTGTATGTAGGTCTCATAAGCTTCCTCATCATGTCTTAATCTGGCTGAGGTGCAGTGACTCAGCGGTTAAGGAGTCATGCCTGTACCGGGTTTGATTCCCGTCGGGAGCGCTGCATTATGTCTATGAGTCTTTGTCTCTACTTGCTTTAGTCCACTCAGCTGTAAAATGAGTACTAGCACTGCTGGGGAGTTAATCTGCAATGGACTGGCGTTCCGTCCAGGGTAGTCATGTGCGCTCATCCGCTTACGCTATATAGAAACCGGAGATAAGTACCGGCTCTATTATGGGCCTAATGGCTCGAATCATGGATTTAGCCTGAGCCTTCGTGCACTTGGTGGTACTGAAAAACCTTTAATATTAGTATTCAAATTAATTATTGTTTCTTATGAATATAATCAAGTGATTTCTTAACATACACAAGTATCAAAATTAGACCAAAACTTTCTTTGGCCAAGCACAGATATAAAGCAATTTTCCTAAATTTTCCCCCCTTACACGTCAACAAAAAAAGGTTCACGATATACATACCTAAACTTACAAATTTAGCACTTAGGTATCAGCCTGTGAATTTAGAACAAAGATTGATAGAAAGCTCAAATGATCACAATTGCGTTGAGACGAATAAAACATCATCTGACGATGAAATGGGAATTATTAACGTAAAGAGACATTTCATTATTTTAAAACAATAACTTTATTTTAAGAAAATACAGCTTTATTAAGACTGATTGATTGATCCTTGTTAATGAAACTGGTATCATTACAATCATAGTTCATTCTATATAAAGTACCAAAGTATTTAATCAACTCACATTATTGTTTACATTCATACAAAATTAAACATTTCCTAATTGATGGACCGAAGTCCATACATACACATTCTCAATTGCATTTAATAATGTAACCAATCGCTTCCCGTAAATATCGTACCACCTTGCTGACTTGTGTTTTGTTTGCATTTTGCTCAACGTTAATTCGTATATAAGATCACGTGATCTGCATGAGTATATAAACTTCTTGTTGTTGTTGGTTTACTACGAGTGCGTGAAATGATTGCAGTTGTGTCTTATCAACACTTGTATAAACTCGTTTGTTGGTCATCAAGCAGCTGAATTTAAAATTGGACAACGTAGTACGAAAGCATGACAGTCATCAACGATGACATAGTACCAGGAATATAGCTAACCACAACACCAACACAGTTTGTGTACGTCGACACTTCCGGAGCCGAAGACTCGAGCTGGCAGGAGTAAGACTCGAGCTGGCAGGAGTTTCCTTCATATTTCGTTTGATACCAAAAATAAGGTTAGAGATTTGCATCACTTTGCGCATCGGATAGTGCACCGCTATTGGGTCCACAATTTTAGTTTTTAAATACCTCTTGAAAGCATGCCGGGAGGTACTAAATTCTACCTTCAGCTTGAAAATAAGATTTTGCATTTTAAGATGAGAAGAGAATTTTGTAGTGGTATAAGCCCGCTGTAATGAATTCAAAGGGCTCTGAAGTTGGTAAAAACTAGGGATCTCTTAAATTTGTTATTCGATTCTGCAGTTGTTTGTCATTGGATCCTTTACAGCTCTCATACGGCGTAGCATCCAATGGGGGTGGGGGAAGGGGAGGACTTATATTCGGAAGACAAGTGGTACCGAGACAGGCATGCATGGGAAGGAACCTTAAAGTGTCCCGGTTACCTAGTTACATGCGCAAAACATGCACTAGTAAATTACTTTTTCACCAGCCGTTGTTGCTTCTTGCTTATATATTGATTAGTATTACCGTTTGCTGAGTACTTTTTCTTTTTCCTAATCATTTCTCAATTTTACCTTCAGTTCCCAACCGGGATAAAAAACATGCAACTAGAAAGGTAATGGCTTTGCCTTCGAGATAAGACTGACAGAATAGTCCCCTATAATTGTGTCTGACTCACTGAAGAATGTTGGGTTCTGAAGAATAAACTAAAAGGCCTATCTATTTTTTCAAACAATTTTTGGGATGGTGTAATTTGGCTACAAAGCAGCATAATTCCCTAATACTGTATGAAGGTTTCCCCTCATCTACACGTGTGACCTGTCTAAGCCACAAAGATGGTTGAGTCGTATTGATGAAAAGCTAATAAATGGTGTTTTTTCTCTTTCTCTAAAATATCGTAATTTTGCTACAAAAACGACATAATATCTGTAATTCGGTTACAAAAACAACTTTTAACTCTTCTTCATGTTAGAAGGGTTTACCGCACATTTTAATATGTAATATGTGTCACTGTCTAATATTCTAAGTCACCAGGAAGGGTAAACGTTCGTTACGTTTAAAGAGGGAGGCTCGTCTCATTAAAATACGATAAAATTTAGGGACGCGATATTTTGACGTCACTTCCGGTTGTGGACGCAAGATCCGATCCACTGTCTGTTTATACATGGAGATAAAAGAGAACTCTATGGTTTGTACAGCCAGACACTAGCATGTACGTTGTGTGTGCCGAGTTACATACACAACACATTACGTTACTGTGACGAGAAACTTATATTTTTTTCAATGCGTTTGTCAGAAAGCGAAAGTGTAATATTAGTATTATAATACTACAATAATAGTCACCAAATGAAAACTACTGAGAAAAAAAAGAAGAAGATGAAAGCAAAAGTCGCAATAAACGATTCTACCAAGGCTCGAACTCACGACTGTTGATAAGAAAAAAAATGCTTCCGATCGCCGTAACCAAGTGGGCTAACTCGTGTAATGGACTTCGAGGTGTTTTAAATAAACATAGACCTTGCAATACGAGACAACGAATCGCGCAGCAAAATTTCAAACAATCAAAAAATTTGAAAGGAATTCTAAATATTGTGCACATATGACGATTTCGCCTCTTTAAAGCCAAGCCAATGCTGCCCTGGGGAAGGGTGACGTGGGTTTTCAAAATAGCTAATATATGCTTTATTCAATTCTACGGAGACGTAATTTTGCTACAAAATCATTTTTGGGGCAAAATTCCTTTAAAGAGACCCCCTCCCCTCCTATTCAAACGTGTGGCACCGCCAGTGGCAACTTGAAACATTTCCTTCCATCTGTCCATTTTCTGATTCACAATCTTTATTGTTTTATTTATTATTTTCATCAGGCAGTCAGGTATAATAACGTTCCTGCTTTGCGAAATCGACAATCCAAAATGGTGGTCAAACAAATTGCTTTCGTAATATGCGCTGTGTGTATGATGTCAGGAGTGTACCTCGGTTTCTTTGATCGTCCAGCATCAGATACTTTGGTTGCTAACATGCAGGAAGATATACCGAATAAACCCGTATTTATTCATAGCAGAAATCATCAAGTGATATCCTTAGCAGCCAACAACAGTCGAAATCATCCCGGAACATCAAACGACACAAAATATGTCGTTGATGATGAAGAGAATGTGTTTAGTAACTTAACAACAAATGTTTATGATTCAGATTTTCAAAATGTGTCGAAGGATACAAAAGACAACTCTTTGGCTGTGGACGAAGAAAAAATAATTGAAGAAATTTCAGATAAGAATAGCAATAGTTTAGAGTTGGAAGAAGAAGTTTCCACGTCAACTCCTTACTCTCGTCACAACATAACACAATTTGATTGGAGCGGATGGATTAAGGACAACAATTTAGTGGAGGTGGGGAACGTGTGGTCGTTTTGTGGTAAGTTCTATGCATTCCTGCTTTGTCTTTTGAGTAATGCTGATATTAGATGAAAATATATTTATTTCAGTGTTGCCACTTGCAACCTAAACAAAATTAATAAAGGGGGCCTTATTGAGCAGTGATTAACAGGAGTGAGGGAAGGGTCGCATTGCAGAAAGCGCAGATGTTCAATGTTCAGTTTCCAATAATTTTACACAAATTTCCTGTTAATTATTTCCACAATTGTATCTCCCAACCTAAGCATGTAGCCAGAAAGGTGAACTTGATTCTAAAAGGAGGGGGTGGGGTGGGGGAACTGCTCTTGTCCAGGCTTCCCCGCTCCTCAAGTTCCTATCGTGACCTCTGGTGATGGGTAGGGACAAAATGTTTTCCTTTTGCCAGAAAATATCACAAAGCAAAAGTAATGATACCAAAAAGTAATAAAAGACAATGTGAAAAATAGCCCAATCAACTTCCTTTGTGCTCTATGCTCTACATTGGGCCAACATCCAGCGAATTTCAAAGGCGTAAATCAAAATGCTAAATGTATTTGCAAATATATTTTTCTAATTAAAGATATGAAACAGAAGATCAGAGTGGGAAGGGTGGGGATACACTAAAAACCGGATTGAGGGAAGTAACACTAACACAAATTGATTCTGTGTCACTGTTGGCATGGGTGCGGAGAATTCACGTAAATACATGTCTGAAAATAGTGTAGCTTTGCTCTCCTTTCCAAGACGGATTTTGAAAGCCCTTTGCAATTTGCACCCCCCACACACACACACCTTTATTTAAAGTTATGAACTTTTCAACGGGGGATGAGCCTTCAACACCCTTTCAAAACACCGTTGTTTTATTTCCTTAAAGGGTTAGTTCAGTGGCCAAGCATGTTCATCTTCTAAGAAAGAGGTCTTCGAAAGAAACAAAATGGTGAAGAAAACATTCAAAATCTTTTTCCGTTAAGGAAATATTCAAGTTTAAAGTTTGGTAACATTTCTGTAGAAACGACTGAAATCAGACTAGTTGTAACACACAGCCTCAGATTCCTAATAATCAATTATTTAATAAGTATTTTATTATTTAACATATTTGTTGATTATTTAAGATATAATTCATTATTTAACAATTAATTTATTGTCTACCAAATAATTGATTATTTAACGCATAATTATCTATCAAATAATTATTCAACAAATAATTCATTGTTTAACAAATAATTATTTAACAAATGGTTATTTAACAAATAATTAATTATTTAACTAATAATTCATTATTTAACAAATAATTCATTATTTAGCAAGTAATTCATTGTTGAACAAATGATTGATTATTTAACAACAATTCATTTGCCATATAATTATTTGATAAATAATATTTTGCTGAAATAATTATTCAATTATTGAATAGATATTTGCTATATAATGATTTGTTGAATAATTTTTGACTGATTTGTTAAATAATTTTTGTTATATAACTTTGATAAACTTATATGTTATATAACTATTGTTATATAACTATTGTTATATAACTATTGCTATATAATCATTTGCTATATAATTATTTGCTGCATAATTAATTGCTGTAAAATTATTTGCTGTATAATCATTTGCTAAATAATCATATGACATAATTATTTGCAGCAAAAATTTTATGTCAATTATTTAATCATTAATATGCAGTCATCACTCTCACCATGGCCGGCCATGTGCAAACAAGCACAATTCAGCCGGCCGGGGCCGGCCACGTCCGCTGACAGATCGATCGACCGAACGCTTGATTCGTGCCCATTTTTACAGGTAATTATTTATCTTTTGAGGTTCTTTATGGTTAGTAAATATATATATCATTTCCCGGTGTTCTTCTTGAACTTAGTTTTCCATTTCATTGTGATAATTCCCACATTTTTATCCACTTGTGTTCGACGATAGGTTTAATGAGTATTCGTACAGTACATTTGGTGCAAACAAAGTAACGTTAGCCCATGTTACATCTCAAGTAGGCTACACACACTTATGTATTGTTAGTGTACTGTTACTGTAGCCTAACGTTAGGCCTAGTTAGTAGTAATAAACTAAGTCTTTAATAGCTAGGCAGCATACCCCATGCAATCCAATGGTAAATCATAATGGCCAAGTAAAACAGAATACCAGTTCACGTTTCTGAAAATGATATAGAATTTATTCATGAAAATAAAATGACCAACTTCGTATTCGTGTTGTTGATTCGTACGTGTGCATGCGGGCATGCGGGTATACACAATTAAATGGAAGGATACAAAAACTTTCCACGGCGGTCACGTCACGCGATGGTCTATTCACAATGGACGAAAATATTAAAAATTGAATATTGCGCAAGATTGATTTACAAGTTATGGAATTTTTTATTTATTTATTATGGATTTTTTTTTGTTGTTACTCCCAAACAATTTGCAGCTTTCTCTATGCTGGTTTTGCATACGCTCAAGAAGACCCAAAATACACCATACAATAGTAGGCCTACTGGTTCGCTAAGTGAAGTTCTATATATGTGTGGCATATACACGTACGCAGGGCCATACAGAGCTGGTAATAGACCCGGGCCAGCATGTTTGGTTGATAGAAGTGAGGGGATGGGAAAGAATGGTGGGTGGAAGATAGCACAATGATTAGTAGATGTAGGATTTGGGATGAAGGTGAGATGGCATGTGGGACAGGGTGGCATGGCATGTGGGACAGGGTGGCATGGGACAGGGTGGCATGGCATGTGGGACAGGGTGGCATGGCATGTGGGACAGGGTGGCATGGCATGTGGGACAGGGTGGCATGGCATGTGGGACAGGGTGGCATGGCATGTGGGACAGGGTGGCATGGCATGTGGGACAGGGTGGCATGGCATGTGGGACAGGGTGGCATGGCATGGGGACAGGGTGGCATGGCATGTGGGACAGGGTGGCATGGCATGGGGACAGGGTGGCATGGCATGTGGGACAGGGTGGCATGGCATGTGGGACAGGGTGGCATGGCATGTGGGACAGGGTGGCATGGCATGTGGGACAGGGTGGCATGACATGTGGGACAGGGTGGCATGGCATGTGGGACAGGGTGGCATGTGAGACAGGGTGTCATGGAATGTGGGACAGGAGGTCATAGAATGTAGAACAGATTGGGATGGCATGTGGGACAGGGCGGCATTGCATGTGAAACAAGGTGATGTAGCATTTATGACAGTCTGAGATGGCATGTGAAACAATGACTAGGATGGCTTGGGGGACAATGAGGGATGATATGGAACATGGTATCATTACATGAGGGACAGGCAAAGCATATGGTGGAATGTCATCTTGATTACAGGTGTGATGGCTTATATGGGTTATGTGGTGGAATGACATCTGGATTTCATGTATGATTTCCTGAAGGGAGGGATGTTTGATGGGATGGCATGTGGAACAGAGGGTGGGGTGGCAGGTGTGACAGAGAGTTGAAAATCATGTTATTAACGGCGAGGGGATTTCGTTTGCAATGTCTGGACCTCAAACTTTGTTTTTAGGAAAATTCAGAATAGTGTGCATGTGAAGTGCATGAAATTGCACAATTTTGGTCTTTTAGAGCAATATTTGTGTTACTTTCTGTAATGAAAAGATCAGATATATAGTCTTTCAAGAATAAAGTTTTTCAATGTTTGAAAAGGTATGTTCTTGCTCTAAAAAATGCACTTGTCTCTTTGAAAGGGCACTTTTCTTTCTGAAAAGGTCACTTATCCCTCTTTGAAAGAGCACTTTTCCTCTCTTCTCCCCCCTCCAACCTCCACTCCCCAGTTCTGCCACCTATGTATAAATTATAAGTAGAAGATATTTGGTCAGGTAGAGATTTTATATTCATTAGAAAGAGCTTTAAATTCTGAACAGAATAGTATTCTAATGGTTAATTTATTTTGATTGCACTTGTAGTTTCAGATATATGGCCAAATCAAAGTTTGAATATTTTTTCTTGATGTTATGTCACAAAATTTCAATACAATTTGAATAATTTATCACAATAAAGCCTTAAGACTCAAATTGCTGTAAAATGGTCAATTTTTAACCAATTTTGATGAAACTTTGTGTTATTTTTATGGCTTATAGAACCTGTAGAATATTTTCTTCCAATTACATAAAAGCTGAAATTGTTGTTTCCTGTCTATATATCTTAAAGTAATTAATCAAAAATTGATACTACAGTAGAACTTAGTTAATTTGCCCAATGTAGGATTTTTTATAAGTCCTAATTTTTCCAACCTTTGCTCTCATTTTTAATTTAGGTCAGTAGGTGGATTCATGATGCCATCATCAAAGTCACCTAAAGTCTAGAACTGCAGATACAAAGGAAAGGATCTAAAAACATTCTGTGTCCAGAGGCTGTGTATGTATGTGGTTAAGAGGACTCTGCCGATTCATGGAAGGGAAAGAAAAGGTAAAATATCTATAAAAAGAATAATTGACTATTGATATATATATAAAAAATTGTTGTCAAGCAGGCATAGCAAACAACAATTAAGCCACTGTAATTGCAATTTCGTCTGTCTGTCTGTCTGTTTGGTTGTGTCCCACCATCCACAAAACTTTTCTGAGAAATTCTTGATTTAGTTTCCTTTAAACTTTTGAATTTTCTTCAGGCTTCCTCACAAAATGTTTACCTTCCTTAGAAATTCTTGTCAAACTATAAATTTAGGAGCAAAAGCAGGATATTTTTCAAAATATTTGATAGTTCTATTATATCATTTTGAACATTTTAAGAATGTGCAATTAAATTGAACATAAAGTAAATTCATTAAAGGAGACACAAACCTACCGAATGATTTGGGTTCTATATTGATATTTGAATCTTTAGTCCAGATTATTGAATTTATCCTAAAAAGTATTCACTTATTCCTGCTATATTTCAGTTGGTCCAATAATTTAACAAGTTGGAACATGAGAAGTTGTACTTCACTCAGAATAATGTGGGCATATAAGCCATTTGTGCAACTGCTGTATTGATATTGCTTTAAGCTTTGGGGTGGAAAAGACTATAATATTGTCAATTACTTATAAGGTATTGTCATAGGCATTTATGACTTTTATGTCTTTCTTTGCAGGCTATTTTACAAGAAGTTTAGTTCCCACTATGGCAACAGTGGTGGTGAATAAGTTCTACAAGGATGATAAAGGTACAGAGCGTGTAAAGATGAGTTCAATGGCAGATATCCAGACAATGATTGGCATCTGCACCCCTTCATGAAAAGAATCCACACCATATGGAGATATAGCCAAGAATTTGTATTTGTAGATTCATCAGGAAACATGGACCACCAGAATTGTCTTGTATTTTTGTTTCTTACACACAATCTTGCAGGGCCTTACCACTTGGTGTTTTAATCACATCCTCAGAATTATATAATGTATTAAATATTTCGACAGCAGAACTCTCTCGTAGTGCGTTACACAGTCAGACAGTGTGTATCATGTCAATGGAAAGATGTATCATGTCAATGCAAAGGCATTAAAGTAACTTTTGAAGAGAAATTGTCTTCTCCAAATCATATTAATTATTTAGTGCCTTGTAAATGAGTATTAGTTCGTAAGCATCATGACAATACTGGTACATGCATATTCACATGACTATTATGTGGCGTAAGCCTGAGACTGAAAGTGGTTTGATGTACTTTCATTATAGGGTTGCAGTGTAGGAGCCAGCTTCTTGTGGTGAACAGTTACGCCGATGATGCAGTGATCGGAGCTCAATTGATTTTAGTGTCAAAGCTATATAGGGTATTAGCCATCAAATTGATAGGGTTAGCTACATTGGACAGGATCCTAGATAGTACCACAACTCCAGTGTCACAATTATAGCAATAGGGTCACCCGTGGACACATACTAACTTATGAGCGTTTCTATAGTCATCCAAACCAATCTTAAGACTGTCTAAACCCATGCCACAAGCAATAGCCAGAAGCAAGTAAGTGAACAGAGAGTATACAAACGGTCCATTGTCATGGTGAAAAAAGTTTGTTAGTCAAGATAATCAAACTATGTTATTAATCATATATGTTATGTTGCTA
Organism: Chiridota heheva; assembly: GCA_020152595.1. Taxonomy (NCBI): domain Eukaryota; kingdom Metazoa; phylum Echinodermata; class Holothuroidea; order Apodida; family Chiridotidae; genus Chiridota; species Chiridota heheva. Next base: position 296,597 of record JAIGNY010002837.1, on the reverse strand, counting down.
TATCGTCCCTCTTTTCACATAATGATGAATGTCATTTGTGTAGTGACGAATGTCAAAATTAAAATGATTAATTCCGCATACTGACCAAAGAGCTTCCTGACGAATGTTCAGAACATTTTGAAGCTTGATGAAATAAAAGTTAATAAACGTATTACATAGCGTTACATATCATTGGAAGGAGCAAATAAAAATCTTTTGACAATTTTACTTACAATAAAGATATTTTAAGCAAAATTTTATTTCATGAAGCTTCAACGACATTCGTCAGTGTGCGGAAATAATAATTCAATATTTTGCGCCAATTTTCGTTTCACCTAAATAAGACATTCGCCAGTATGTTGAGACCAAAAAGTCATTGGTTGAGAAAAGTTGATTGCAAAATTATATCTTATTTAGCAAAACTATCTTGACTGCTTGAGTTTGTTGTTTATGGTAGTGCCAGGTGTCTCGAAGGTGGGCAGATTGAGACGTGCCTGAATAGGAGGAATTTAGTTACTTATGGCTGATACCTCCCACTACTGATGCTCTCAGAGCGTTTACTCTATGAATGAATAAAATCGCCTTCAGATAGGCCAAACTTACCCTCACCCCTAATAAAAGGCATCCCACGACCTATCTGCCCTGGCCCTATTGACATACTTCTCTCACTGTCAGTTACATTCTACAAACCTGTCCACAGCTATAGAAATCTTATTACTGAGGTAACCCACAGTCTGACCTGTTTAAAAAGAACTGTTTCATAAAAATATTAAATTCCCTCCGCAACACTCGTCTCTTCAATAATTTTTAAGGTCAATTTTTCCTACCTTGCCTCAACCACGAGACCAGTCTGATTCTTAACCCGTTCTCTAAGACCATCAGGTGGCCCATCTTACTACCCCTATACATTCTTCTATCAAATTTTACCTTCTGCTTAAACTTTCATGCCATTGCATTGTCACAAGCAGAGGTGGGTGGTACAAGTAGCACGTGCCTCCCCCTTCCTGCCCCTCATTTTCGTCAAAAGTTTTAAAAGTGCCTTTTTTCAGAGAGGAAAAGGGTTATTTTTTAGTGGAAGAAGTGCCCTCAAAGAAGACAAGTGCCTTTTTGTTTTTTTAGATTAAGACTAAATTTGCAAAGTTTAACCAGTTTCGTGCGTATGTAATGTATTTTTTATTTCCCCTAAAGACAAAGTTAAGGGCCAAACAGCTCTCATTGGACATTGTTTTTCTGCTGAAAAAAAGCATTCACATGTGCCATCCTTTATTTCCCCCTCTTTAGAATAGGACCCTTGAAATAGCGATTTAAAATAGGACCTAGAATGTGCGAGCCATCCCAAATATAGTGGGTCCCAGGTACATAACGTTTGATGTGTGCCCAGCCCTTGCCCGTCCACCTTTTTAAAGTTCAAAAAGTCTCTGTCACAGAGATGAAGCTTTAGTATTTTCTTCTAATAAAAGAGACATAATTTTTAGGGAAGGGGGGACAAGAGGATCCCACTTATTTGTATATTCATTTTTTTGCATCTTTAGTGCGATTTTGTCCCCCCCCCCCCCCATCCCCCTTACCGTATGCAAATTCCGCCCACGAATTTTGAGCTATCTTGTTTAGCCTAAATACCGAGCTAACGTAACACTGTAGGCCTGTGCACCTTTGGTGTTGCATGGCCTAAGCTTAAAACACTGGCCCCAAATTCCACGTTTTATGTTAGGACGACATAGGTATTTACCGATGACTTAGTATTGCCTAGAATACCAAAAGTTACACAACATACTAAGGAAAATAAAACACAATCGAAGCGACAGATTTGAAAATAAAGTGACTTTATAAATAAATCGTTATCGTTACAGTCAATGGGGAAAACTTGACTGTCGGCATATTCTCCATTCTCGTGGAGCGAGTCCTTGAAATTTGAGCTTCTCTACACATGGTGGGAAGAACTGCATATTCATATATCCAAAGAATTTACATATAACACATTATTTACCATATTTGGTAAATAAATGTTTATATATAAAACATTTGGTAAATAATTTGTTCACACTTGGCGAAAATATTTATCATATATGGTAAATAATTGTTTGCTTAATAATTATTTGTTAAATATTTTTTTTACGCTTGCCGATGAGTCGCCAAGTGTAAAACAATTATTTAACAAATAATTAGTTAGCAAACAATTATTAAGCAAATCGTTATTTATCGAATCATATAGCAAATAACTATCAAATTATTTACCAAATATGGTAAATAATTTACATATAAAACTTCATTTGTTAAATAATTTATTTACACTTGGTAATGAATTGTCAAGTGTAAAAAAATTGATTTATCAAATAATTGTTTAGCAAACAATTATTTATCAAATAATTATATAGCAGTTGAATTATTTGTTAAATAATGAATTATTTGTTAAATAATGACTTATTGTTAAATGAATTTTTGTCAAATAATTATTTGATATAATTATTTGTTAAATAATGAGTTATTTGTTAGATAATCATTTGTTAAATAATGATATTTGTTAAATAAATATTTTTAATATATTCATTTAATATATCTATTTGTTAAATAATGACTTATTTGTCAAATAAAAATTTGTTAGATAATTATTTGTTAAATAATGAACAATTTGTTAAATAATTAATTGCTAAATAATATTTAATTGTTAAATGATTATTTGATAAATAATGAATTATATATTGAATAATCTATTTATAGGTTAAATAATGAATTATTTGTCAAATAATCAATTTTTTGTTAAATAATCAATTATTGGTTAAATAATGAATTAAATAAAAGTCATTCAGCTATAATTTATTTGCATAAAACATTTAAAATATTGGAAATGATATACAAATAATTAACTTTAGAGAAATAGATGATATGTATATAAAGAATTGAAGGGGAAACTTATATGGATATAAATAAAAAACATGAAGACATTTATTTATATAAGTGTCTTGTCTTTTAATAATTGGTACCAAATAATGTGTGAAACTTGAATAATATTCAAGAATGATAATATTTATTATTTGGTCAATTCATGTTCCTTTTCAATTATATAACAAATAATGTTATTTGGCATATAATTAATGCAAATAATTTGTTTACACCTGGAGCCCCAAGTGTCGACAAGGTGCAGCGTGGACGTTTCCGTCATATCGTGCCTGTTTTGAAACAGTGACGAATGTAAAAGATTGACTGGAAAATGTGATATATGTTTGATATAGAACATAAATATACAAATAGAACGAAACTATATATACAATGACAAAAGCAGTCGTGCGTGGTCAGATGGCTCATATTTAACGCCGCTTTCTTTCCTGATTGGAGATTGAGGCTTCGTGAATTAGTTTCTTTAATTTCTTATGTCTCTTGCACATATTGTTGCTTCCCTCCAACTATTCCATCCACGCTTTTTTTTTTTCTTTCTCTTTTTCTCCACTGTTCTTCTCGAAGTTGCTTTGGGTCGATCGCCCAATTTTTGGACTTCTTTCTGGTTCACAGGACAGTGCGATCATCAGATGGTGCACTGGACAGTGCGATCTTCAGATCTTAGCGTGAATGTCATCAGGACAGGAAGTGAAATGACAACTCCTGTTGTCATCTTCTCTTATCATAACACAGTGGCCAATCCAAACAGTAATACGTATTTGAACAGTTATTGCTATTCCATCATACCAATTACGCATTATGGTGATGTATTTTTGTGGGGTGGCTTATATAGTTTGCTAATAATACTTTTTTTTCTTTTTCCTACTTAAAAATATATATATATTAATTTGTGTTCTACATGTTGTTCTTCTTTTCAGATAAGGAAGAAGAGCCCCCTATCGTCGGAAAGGTCATCCTTCGCGATGACAACGGGTTAAAGTTGATGATTTTATTCAATACCACATTTGGTAAGTGTAATACAACCCTGTATTGCATTTGCAGGACACGGTAAACCCCTGGAGTGCATGCGGCTAAACCATAACCAGCTTTTCGGATTGGATGAGACTTAAGGCCAAAAATATTGAAAAGATCAGTTTATTACACTGTTATGAAGCTAAATTAAACTGTATCCAACCCCCACACCTCCCACTCCCGAAAAGGACCAACTACTCAAAATCAGAAGCTTATTTCCCCTGGCTATATATTCTGAAATTACCACGAGGATATAGCAGACAGCAGGGCCGTTATTCTCATCTCATGGCTTATCCAAAAAGTGATGGGTGGCGCGCGGGGGAGGGGAGGGGGTGGGTGGGATGGAGGGAGGGAAGGCAATTTTTCTACTGCTTAATGTTTAAATTTGTACTGAGAAGTGAAGGACATGTCCCCTGGTAATTACAGCCCTGGCATAAGCCTACCTGCCTATGGAGAATACTAGTATTGCACAATTTAATTCAAAATTGGTCCAAAAATTGACGAGGTCTTTCCGGCTGTCTGTGGCTATTAAAATTTTTACGAAAATCATAAAGTTCAGTTGGAAAATTTGACTCATAACATGCATGTATAGAATAGCAGTTTGGAGGTCGATGCGAATCGTCCAGATCGGATGATATTTACCTGTTTACCTTTCGTCGAAGTATGGGATTCATTTGCATGCATGACCTCTATTTAAGTTCACAACAATGTAATCAAATAGACAAAGTAGCTAGCTTATGTTTCTTAATTATCTAAAAGGTAAACAATGTCGGAATTCAAAGGTTCATTTGTGCAGGTAGCTTTGAAAGGTACAAAAGTGCACTTTACATAGTTTTCGACGAGACAAGGTTAACTCCATTCCGTCAGGCCGTGTTAAGACTAAGACTCTTCTTTCTGTTCTACTGTCCTATGTCATGTGCAGATGTAAAAGATAGTGATATAATCGAAATTGTCAAGGCTCTGGTCAAATCATCATGACCATTTGAGGACTAACCATGATAGTGCTTCCTTGCGGGCCCGTAGCCACGTGGTTGGGGGAGGGGAATATACCCCCCCCCCCCCCAATTTTTTTTATAGTAATGTAAGCAAAAAATTGAAAAATGCATAATAATTTGTTCTAACCCCATAATTTTGTTTAAATCAGCAACATACGGTTGCTGAACAAATCTTAATTTACCTAATATGATAGCTTTGGTAAGTATACAGAAATTTGTCGTAAACAAAACTTGTGAAATAATTTATGCACGGATTATATCATTTATCAATAACTAATTAAATATGCTAAAGTCAGGAGCGGATTTAGAGGGGGAGGGGGGGGGGCCTGAGAATTTTCCAATGACACTTTTTTACCAAAAGATGATCTTTACTGAGTCACGGTTTAGGCAAATCTTCTTAAATTTTCGGGAAAATTTATTCAATGTTTGGAAAATTTTCAATCTTTGAGAATTTTCCTTCATTCTTGTGCAATTTTCGGAAAATTTCATTCATATGGGAGCATTTTTCTTCGATTTTCGATCTAATTTTGGTGAATTTTCTTCAATATATGGGAAATGTCTTCCAATTTTTAGCAATTTGATAAATTCTCGTGCAATTTTCTTCAATTTTCTTTTATTTTAGGACCCGAAGCCAGCTTTACATTTTCTTGGGGGTGGGGAAGGGGAGTAGTGAAATAACTGAGGGGAGGGTGCATGCTATTTTCTATTAATTTCCGTTCTTCTTGGACTTACTGACTAATGTGGTCAGACATTTTGCGATATATTAATTTTGTGATATACTAAATTACAGGACGTCCTTGGTATTTTATTTTGTAAATCTTTTGTTTTTGTAAATGCCGATCAAATTCTGACCAAAATTTATTGAGTCTCTGTCGTGCCCCAATCAAATTTAAATTGAGCAGGAATTTTCAGCAACTAAGATTTTTAGAAAAGAAATTTAAAGAATAAAATAAAAATGAGCTGCCCGCCCATGCAGTTAAAGCATAGATCATAAACTGGCATGAATTTAAAAACTGATCAAATTTTGATCAGCCATAACGGAGAAGGTAAAAGAGCTATTTCAAAATTAAAAATTCCACGTTACCGATCGGCAGATCTCCCGATTGGGAGTTTAAGACATGCGCAGTGACCATAATTTAAATTGTCGTAATAGGTTTAGCCGTTATTTTTGTTTTGCTTGTCAAATTCTGTAATTCTAAAGCTGTATACTTTGGAATTGATATTGGAATGAATATTTCTGTATAATTTGAGCTCAGTTTTGCTGGTAAATAAAATGTTAAAATCTGCTCTTCAAAAAATATTGAAATTAATTAATAAAGATTACGTTAAAATTCCGTGGTGAAAGTAAAATTTGCGCTGGTGAAAATGGAGAAAATAATTTCATCGTTCTGTTACACTAATAAATTTTGAATATTTCGCGTGTATATCTTCCTACCTTTGGGTTAAACCTATTTAACCGTTATGTATTTCTCTAGAGCGATTTAAATTTGGAAAGATGCATTGTGGGTTATAATGACAAAACTTTGCGTGTAGCCTCTTGTATTGTAAGTCTACTATAGAAGGTTGGCGCCCTAATTTTCACATTCTTAACAATTGTTAATGTATTTTAAAGAAAATTTATTTCATTTTTTTTTTACTTCCTAAATTATTTTTCCTCAAACATTCTTCATGTGGTAAAATGATAAAATTCACCCATACTGGATTCTGTTTTACTACTATCCTCATATCCAGTGGATTTTAAGCCACAAAATCGTAGGACATAATATGATAGAATAAATACATAAAGACTGAGGAATCTAAAGCTGTGACATAATAGCTAGTCTGAATTCAGTTGGTTCTACACTGAATGATATCAAACTTTAAACTTTAATATCTCCATAACGAAATGAGATTTTTAAATGCTTTTGCACCATTTTATTTCCTTTGAAGCCTCTCTCATAACTGGGCTCTTTCTTCCCTTGAATTAATTCTTTAAAGACTAGAGACCATGTTGAGATAAAAAAACAAAATATATTCCACTCTTTCCAATTGGTCGAAATATTTACACAATCACCGACAAGCCGCTCAATTACCGCCGGGAGCGTGACGTCACTAGTATGTACCGAATTATTTGGTGCGAGACTCCATTTTTGTTTACCTCAAAATTTTCATATTGAACAAATATTTTCTTGCAGTTATTTGAGTCAACTTTTTTGACGGTAAATGCTAACGTTTTTTTTCTTCAGGATTTTCTCTTTTGCTCTTTCTACAGAGGCTGATATTAATATTGGTAAACTTTTGTACCATTTGGATTACGGTAAAACAAGATTGATAAACAAGGAACGTGATCTTTGTGATTTGGCAGAGGATGACGAATTCTTCACTTGCCCCATACAGAAAGGTAATCACTTTAAATTAAAGGATTAGTTCAGTGGTCAAGCATGTCCATCTTATATGAAAGAGGACTTCAAAAGAAACAAAATGGTGCCGAAAGCATTACAAAACCTTATTCCGTTAAGGGGATATTCAAGTTTAAAGTTTGGTATCATTTGTGTAGAAATGACTGAAATCAGACTAGTTGTGATGTCACAGCCTCAGATTCCTCAAAGTCTTTATGTATTCTAAATAAAGTGTATTTAATTTTTTCACTATTTGAATTATTTTCCCTCAAACTTTCTTCAGGTGGTATATTATGAATACCCTACCTAGATTCAGTTTGACTACTTTTTTGACATAACTTGTGGTCTTTAAGTTTTTGTAAATTCTGTAAGTTTGTTTGTCTGTTTGTTTGTCATTAAGATATCTCAAGAACTGATGACTGGATTTGGATCAAATAATTTGGTGTGTGGTTTTGTTACTGCTTAAGGAAGAAGTGACACAATTTGAGACATATTAGAACAAGGGAAGAGTGAAAGTGGGGGTGGGGACATGTTTTCGCTCTGTTTGTCTGTCATCAAGATATTTCAAGAACTGATAATTGGATTTTAATAAATTTGGTGTGTGGTTTTGTTGCTGCTTAAGAAAGAAGTGAATAAAATTTGAGATATATTGGAAGAGGGGTAGGGTGAAAATGTAGGGGAGGGGTGGGGACATGTTTTTGCCTATGTTTGTCTGTCATCAAGATATCTCCAGAACTGATAATTGGATTTTGAACAAAGTTGGTGTGTGGTTTTTTACTGCTTAATGAAGAAGTGATTCAAATACGAGGCATGTTGGAACAGGGAAAGGGTGCAATTGCAGGGGTAAGGACATTTTAAGGTGAGTTTGTCTGTCATCAAGATATCTCCAGAACTCATAATTGGATTTTGAGTGAATTTGGTGTGTGGTTTGTTTATTGTTCCATGAAGAAGTGATTACAATTTGGGATTATTTGGAACAGGAAAAGGGCATAAATTAAGAGGGTAGGGATGTTTTAGGATGTCATCTGTCCAAACTAAGTTGAAAACTAACTAAGTTGAAACTTTCCAATGGAAGGTTGCTAAACAATGACTTTGCGCTTTGAATGAAGATCTAAGCAATCAATTTTTGGACGCAAGAAGACTTACATCAAGTCTTTTTGTAATCAATGAAAATGAAACAATTGGTTTCTGCCATGAATAGAAAATGATGCAATATCAATCCTGGCTGAATAGAGGAGCTCAAACGATGAAGTTTGACTTGAATAAAACTAAATTTAATGGTATAGCTTTTGAAGAAATCCAGTCAGAAGATAATTTTCAAGTGTTCAGACTGCAAATGTTAATTAAAGATCAAAACTTGGGAATGAATCTTGGTGGGCCTAGGATTTCTGAGGTATATTATATTTGGTATGGGGATCAAATGAACTCTAAAAACATTCTAGGCATGTTGGAATTGCAACGGGCGGAGGTATGCGCTCTAGCTGTCTAGAGAGGCTGATATTCTAGTTATATTGTAAATGTCATGTAACGTTTACTTCAAAATAACACCTGGTAACTTATCATGATCCAACAATGCGATCCAATTAGGTCTGTATACATAATTTGTACAAATTCATTAACGCTGTCAGCAAGTTACTGAAAAAATATGTTACTTACACACACAATTTTCCTATCACCCCAATAGATTGAAAAAAAATCCCGATAAGGCATGTAAGGGAGCTGAAGATACCCCATATATCGTGTAATGTTGGCCTTTTTAATCTTTACGGACGTCTAGGACTTCGGGCCCGGGGCAACGCCCCTCTTACCCTTCCCCCTTCAGTTGTGTGATATGAGGCTCTGCAAAAGTGGCCTTTCTTGATATGTTTGTGCTCCCCATTGAGAAAATTGCTTGGTACAGGCCCGAACACTCGTGTGGAGAGGAATGCCACTTGACACGCCATTTCGGGGACCGCAATTTTGAAGTGAGGGGGAGGGGGTGTTGCTGTAATAAATGGCGAAAATATTACTGCTAATCTGAAAATCTTCATTTGGTTCATTTGGGAAAAAATTTCGTTTATTGGGAGGGGGGGGGGAGGGGGGCCGGGAATTCCCTTCACTTTTCTTCCGGAAAATTTCCTTCATTTTCGGGCACTTTTCTTAATATTTCGATTAAATGTTTGTCAATTTAACCCTTACTCTCCCAGCGTCACTGTGACCGTGACAGTTACGATCCATTTTCCAATTTTTTGTTTGAGTACCTTCCCAAAATCCTATAGAGCTGCAAATAAGTTCATTCAAACCAGATTGAATAGATCTTTCATAATATGGTTATTTTGTCGGAGGGTTAGATTGAATTTTTTGAGTAAAATCGTTACAAAAAGTGCATTTTTTAAAAAACAATTTTTTTTTTTTTTTGAAAGACGAATGTCATACGTGAATATTTTTTTCTATTTTTTTTTCTTCAGGTGAAGTATAAAGATAGTTTGTTTTTGATCAAAAATCATAAAAACGGCCTAAATATTGTATTGAATTTTTAAAATCTCTACGGGTAGAGGAGAAATAGATCGTTCAGACGAACTATTACAATAACAGATGCACCCCTCTACTTGCCTAAAAGGTCTCTGATGATGACGTCAATTTGCGTCTTTTTTTTTTTTTTTTCGACATCACAAAATGGCGAAATACAAGTTACAACGTCGAACGTGCCTTTCGACTCTATGTTTTCTTCAGAATAATGAAGACTCAGAGGGGTCGGAAGGTACTTCTGATGAAGAAGATGTACCAGAACTCGACCAGATTGAGGAAGAGGAGAATATAGAGCCTGCTGAGATGGATAGTAATCTGTTCCAAATTACGGAGTTGGTGAGTGTTTTTTCCAAAAATAGCGAAAGTACTACATTGTAAATGTGTAGTAATGAAATAAGGCTTATAGAATTCTAATGATAAATTAGCGGGGATTTTTTGCTTGTTACGATAAACAAGTAAAAGGGACACTAAAATCACATATAAAAAAAAAGGATTTAGGTCCTATCTATAATAGCCCGGATAAAACAAATGAAAGCTGAACCCCAATAATAACATTTCTAAATGGACTGAAATATATGTATTTCCCAAAAATTGTAAATTTAGGCCTACTGAAATATGTGTATTCGCAGTTTCACAAAATCAAGTTCCATTATTTCAGGGGCCGAAATCATAATTTTATGGGGAAGTGGAGTAGGGTTTTCCATGTTAGGCAAAATACACATGTTGGGGGTGCCCCAGGCCTATTTAGGGGGGAACTAGGGGGAAAGGTGTGAATTGCTGGAGAAGTAAATGTCTGAAAATATTAAAACAAAAACAGTTTCGCTAATCTGAAAATCTTCATTTGGGGGATGTAAATTTTTGTTCATTTGGGAAAAATGCATTTTTGGAAAATTTCGTTCATACACTATTAGATAGGGGGGGGAATTCTTCTCATTTTTTTCTTCTTCCGGAAAATTTCCTTCATTTTCCACTTTTCTTAATATTTAGATTAAATGTTTGTCAATTTAAGGGAAATTTTGTTCATTTTTTTTAGTACAAATGCAATTTTTTCTTCGATTTTTGGGAAATTTCGTTTCATTTTTGTGCAATTTTCTTCGATTTTTGGGAAATTTCGAACAAGTTTAGTCCTTAGAGCTCATTGACTATTTTGGGGAAGTTTCACTCATTTTTTGGCATTTTTAATCAATTTTCAGGAAAATCCCTTCATTTTTGGTCCATTTTCCTCATTTATTGGAAATTTTATGCACTTTTGGCCCATTTTTAAAAATGTCCTTCATTTTTAGACAATTTTGGGGGTATTTTGAGGATTCGGAAAATTTGTACAGACAAATTCGACCAAAATTTGAAAAATTATGCCAAATTTTCTTTCCATTTTGGGGCCATTTCCCTCAATTTTTGCGAAATTTTAAGCACTTTTTGCCCATTTTCGGGAATTTCTTTCATTTTTATACATTTTGGGGGGGATTTTGAGGCTTCGGAAAATTTGTACAGACAAATTCGACCAAAATCTGCATTAATTATGCCAAATTTTTCTTGCATATTTTTCGTTAAATTTTTTGACAAATTTGAATAAACTTTTAAATAATTTTATCAAATCTTCCTTCATTTTTACTAATTGTTTCAATTTTATGTTAATAATTTTAATTTTACCTCAACCCAGACGGGAAAACCAGGAAGCTGAAATCCCCTCAGGCCATTTTTTCTGTGTGTTTGTATGTGTGTGTGTGTGTGTGTGGGGGTTATCAAAACAGTATAGGGGGAGGGGGATAAAGCTCCCCATCCCCCTTTTCCGCGGTCCCTGCATTTGGAAATTAGGAATTATGGTCATTTACCTATTTTCTTCATTGCCACACGTAAAGACTGGACGGAATCTAACATCGCATTCTTCTTTTATTTCCTGCAGGATCAAAATCCTATGTGAAAGAAAGTCAAATATCAAGGTTCTTTCCAAGGGTAAGGCGATTTTTTTCGTGCTAACACGATAATTCACCGAAATAAAGGGCTGCTAACTTAAGGTGCGGAGAGGTATAGTTGACGTCTGTAAGAAATTTTGCTTGGAGGAGAAAAACGTGATGGGGGAGGGGGAGGGAGGGGGAGAATTAACATTATTTTGATTGTACATATAATTCATTGCAAACAAACAATGACTAGCAAATCTTTGGGGCAAAAGTACCCCATTTCCCATATGACCAGCCACCACTGTCCGGAACTTGGGGTAAGCGAATATGTCTCCTTTATTCTTCAGCTCCCCTTGTCAAGTTTAAGAAAGTGACCAACCTTTTAAGCAGCGGTGTATTGAAAATTAATAGGGAGGCTCTGATTGAGAAGTGATGGATCTAAGGAGGGTCCACAAAATACCATTTCAAGATCCTCTCTTAAGACCACGACAAGTGCAAGTAGAGTACCATCCAAGGTCATTTCTCTCCAAAGCTAGGTAGTGTGTGTAATATGAAACATTATGTAATCATGTTAACTAACTCTCATTAAACTCAGCTATACAGAAAAAGAAGAAAAAAACACTTTAAGAAAGCTGGTCAGTATGTGCCTCATCCATGTGGATTAGATGCCGCAGGCCGAGAAAATAAGAATGGAATTGTTACCAAGGGTCGCATCTTAAAATGTTGAAAAGCGCAAAATTAATATAGAAAGGAAAACAAAGAAGAAATAAATAGAAATAATTGTTTGGATGGGACTTCATTAGATGCATCTATTATGACAGAGATACGAACACAATATTTTTCATTGTATCCTCCGCAGGGACATTACAGTATGGAGGGAAGTTTTCTTGATGATTTCGGCAATATTCTCGTGTGCTTGCAAGCGAATTTCAAATTGTGATTGATTTTACAATTTTATTTCACCTGAGCACCATTACTCGTGTGTACATTGTTCAGTTCTTCCACGCCTGGATCACAAAGGAGCTCATTGTCTGAACATTCTGTAACATTACAGCAATTACTTTCATTCCATAAATTAATTTTGAATAATTATTTCCTTGGTGAAACATGGATTATGTTTGTACATTTAAAAATGAATATTTCCTTTGTCAAACATGCGCATTTCAAATGACAATTGACTGGTGAAAATGTTGATTTCTCAATCTTATAAAAGTAAATATTCAAGTTTTTAAGCTGTGAGATGATTAACCTGTCTGAGTTGGATGATCGACAGCTTTTTCAACCAATCACCGCATGAATTTGCCTAGCAACAAAATCTACCTAAGTTAGTGGGGGGCAAACATCCTACGCGGTACTGGTACAGTACCACTAGCTAGCAACGCGCTCTCATGTAGTCAATGCAATTTACTGTAGGAAACCAATTTCTGCACAGACTGAGTAACGGCAAAATGGCCCGCTGTGGGCTTTGTAAATCTGATTGCTGTTACCCAGAACAATTAGCAAATTGAATTTTGTTTATCCCTTTTGCTAAAAACTCTAAAGATCCGTAAATGGATCAAAGCTTGAGGCAAGCCTCGCGAACATCTAAATGTCAATGCATAATGCACGATTGCGGATTTGAGGTTTGTTTGCCCCCACCTAGTTACCGCGTTGCTATGGTGGATGTGGCTTATTTCGTAACTCAGAGACGTTAATTGTGTAGAAACGGCTGGTTACAGGCTTAGATTGACACCACACCCTCACAATCCCCAAAGTCTTGATTTTGTGTAGCCTATTCTGTTTAAAACAAAATTTTGTCATTTTGAACAATGTGTGATTATGATATATTTCATCTTACTAATTTAATCAATGTTTCCAGTCATTTAGTAAGAGCCCAACTAGTAGCTCCATGATAAGAGCTGTAATTGATTTTCAAAAAAATACATAACACTGTCAAGGAAGTCAGTGCCATGACACCACACTACTACACACTAGACTACACACTAGACTACACACTAGACTACACACTAGACTACACACTAGACTACACACTAGACTACACACTAGACTACACACTAGACTACACACTAGACTACACACTAAACTACACACTAGACTACACACTAGATTACACACTGACCAAAGAGCTTTCACACACTGACACATAAGCTACGATCTTGAATGAGGAAGTATCATTTTAAAAATGGTTTAAAGGATTAGTTCAGGCGATGACGACGACGACGACGACGAGTGAACACACAATTACAATGACGGGGTCGTCACCTGCGTAATCGGTTATGATAGTAACAATGCTATCACGAAACGCTTAGTACGACCCGGGCGAGAACACAGGTACGACGTACGGACAGACATAACATCGACAACCAAGTCAATGTCCACGGCCTTTGATAAGCAGTTGTGGTGCACTGGCGTGTCTACCCAACCCAGGCTTGAACCCAGGACTTCGTGGTCTGTAGACAGGTATGATAACCGCTACACCACAGTAGGTAGGTAGATTAGTTCAGGGGTCAAGCAAGTCCATTTATATGAAGGAGGATTTCAAAAGAAACAAAATGGTGAAGAAAGCATTCAAAAATCTTATTCCATAAGGAGATATTAAAGTTTGGTATCATTTGTGTAGAAACGACTGAAATCAGACAAGCTTATGACGACACAACCTCATATTCCTTAAAGTATATTTTATCATATTTTGTTCTGCGAATTCGTGGTTTTGTAGACCAAAAAGTGAATATGCTCATTTTTGCGAATTTCACAGATATATTATCCACAACAGATCAATAAACTTTATGCCTCCATATCCCACAGACGAGGTGAGGGCAAAGGTCACTTGAATATTCATGTTAACCAGAAAATTGCTATACCGTTGCGTACTAAATAAGTATTTGATTTTGGGGGACCCCTAAAAACCGCAATCACTTTTCGGTCTAGTGCTCCTTTAAAAACCGCTGGATGTGTCAGGAAAGTAGTAAAACGGAATCTAGTAAGAGTAATTAAATTTTCCACCTAAAGAAAGATCGAGGAAAAATAATTCAAATAGTAATATGATAATAGTAATAAAAAAAAATCATACACCAGGCTTTTTTACACAGGAAGACAGCTTTAAACTTCAAAATCTCCATGACGAAATAAGAACTTTTTTGAATGCTTCCTTCACCATTTTGTTTCCTTTAAAGTCCTCTTTCACATACGATGGACTTAACCACTTTGCTAGTCCTTTAACTGTTAACCGTTGTAATGAACTTCGATTTTTGCATCATTTAAATGGATTATGCTATCAAAATAGCTTTCTTTAATCAGTTATTTGTCATCTATCAAATAAAGGCACACGTTTGACCAAATGAATATTCCTTTACAGGAATAATACCGTGAATCTTAATTTTCATAAAAACGATGTGGATTGTTAATAACTGAGTAAAGAAATAATTGGGTGTAAAATTCCGCGAGTGTTTTGAAAAGTTACCTCGCAGTGTACATTGTGATGTCACAAAGGCAAAAGGCAAATCCAAGACAATTTGTGTGTATTTCTGTGAAAATTAATTGCCTGTTTCTAAATAATTGAGTTTTTAATTCATATTTTAGATGGGGTATAACAAATACTTTATGAGAACATGCTTTGTCCATCTGCTCAAGAACCTAGTCACCCTTGAGCAGTTGAGCAAAAGAAAAACATTTTGTTGGTTTTACTGAAATAGCCTACATCAAAATTGTCTTTGATCTACCTTTATGACATCAGACTGTACACTGAGGTCTCACTGATGATTTAGTGAGTTGTTATTCCCTGAATTAATCCTTTAAAATGTTATAACTCCTAAACGGAATAAGATATCAGCATGGTTTTTACACCAATGTGTCTTTAATCTGTTAATAGTCCTTGATCATAAAATGAAAATTCACGGCAATATTTCTTGCTTTGCTATTAAGTTTTATCTGCTTTTATTTTGTAGAATTAATTAACTTTTTATAATGTTTTAGAATTTGTGATATATATATTTTTGGGTATATTTTATTATTTTGATATACGTTAGGGTAGGAAGAGTAAGTCACAGCCCAGAAGATTCGTAAATTAAAATAAATGTAACCACACCAAGTAAAATATGATCATTGACTTCTCTGCTTTCAAACAGCTTTGTGTGCTTTCCAAATAGTTTGCGTCATAAAGTTGATCAAATCTAGTTGCCCTGGTGTCTGTACCTCTTCCCATACCACTTTATAAACAGATAAATGGGGCTCCGGAAAAAGCGCCAAAGCAACACAAACTGCGCTCACGCATATTACCAATTAGCCTAATTGTATCCACTGACATCAAAAGTCGCAGTTGGATGCCACCCCCTTCCCCTTTTCCTCATTTTCGAACGACGGGTACGCCACTGGATCACACAGCAAAATTTTGAACTTTTGTTTACAATTTAAGCATATATGCATTCGTATTTTGTAATGTTCCACCATATTTCTTGCTTTCAAAGATATATGAAACAGATCCCCGAGTAGGAAGCGGACCTGCCCCCCCCCCTACCCTTCCTTCCCCCAGCGGATTTGACCTTTCCGGTTGTATGTTCTCTACTCAGTTGGGAAGTGAAATTTTAACGCACATTGGATATTTTGGTAAAAATCCACGAAATTTGGTTAAAATTGAAAAAATTGAAGAAAATTTTCTGAAAATGAAGGAAATTATCCCAAAATTGAGGAAACATTCCGGAAATTGAACGGGATTTCCCGATTAGCAGCAACTTGCGATGGAAACTTAAATTACCAGTGCAGAAAAGTAAAAGGGTTTCTCCCCCTCCCCCCCCCCATGCCTTGAGAGGCGGACCCTTTCTACGCTCCTGAATAACAGCAATTCCCGTCAAAAGCGGTTAAATTTGTTATTTTGTATCTCAAATTTTGAATACATATTTTCTCATGCAAATTTGTCATGTATGACTTCAACAGGCATCTCTTTTCTTGTATAAATCTTGCAGTTGTTTGAAGAAGAGCCCTGATTTTAACACAAAGTTTTCGTCATACTCACAACCATCATATTATCAGTTTTTTGAAAACCTTATAACTGCTTAGCCTAATGAAAATAAATAAGAAGATTGGCAAAAAGATATCTATATATCTGTATATACAGAATAGTTGCTGCTATAAAAAAAAGCCGCAATCTGTGTTATAATTTTGTTGTAGAAACTTTCTGACTACGGTATATAGGCTATTTTCTGTCACGTCTACTTAGGATTTTCTGTTACAAACAGCTTTTGCAGCATATATACCTTTAATCTAAATGATCATTTGTCCAGCTCATTCCACGCTATAATTTTCTTTTTTTGTAACGATCGAAAGAAGTACCACATAAAAAAAATGAAGAAAAATTAAATAAAACAATATTATTTCATCTATTCATTTTATAACATTTTGCCCCAAAGGTAGCTCGCCATATGGGCAAAATTCTGCCACTTATTTTTTGTTGTATTGAATTGTAGCAATGCATGGCGTAGCTAGACATTTCTGCAGGGGAAAAAACCATTACAAATGATAATAATTATATTAATCCGAATCCAAGTTACACCCCCCTCCCCCGTTACCAAAAGGTTGAGGGAAAAGTCGAATAATTTGAGGAAAACTTTTGAATTGTAGCAGTACATGGCGTAGCTAGACTTGTTTGCAGGGGCAACCCCTCTCCCAACAATAATAATAATAATATTAATAAAAATCCAAATCCAAGCTGCACCCCTTCCCCCGTTACCGAAGAAAAGTCGGATAATGTGAGGGAAAACAGAACATTTTGAGCAAAAAGTCAGTTACTTCAGAAATTTTGAGGAAAAGTTTAGGAATATTTTGAAGAACAAGTCGGATATATATTTTGAGGAAAATGTCGAATATATTTAGTAAAGTAGTCATTGGTTTTGTGAACAAATCAGATAATTTGAACAAAAACATTAAACATATTTTTGATGAAAAGTCGGATATTTCGAGTAAAAAAATTATTTCAAAATTTTGGAAACTCTAATTTGGTATTTCCGATTTCCGATTTTCTATTTTGTAAATAAGAATCTGTTTATATTTTCAGAGTTTGGGAAAATTTCCGGCGGGGAGGAGGGGAGGGGATTTCCCTCTTCCCCCCAGGCCGCCGATTTGGGGGTGACCCGGGGGCATTGCCCTCGGGCCTGGCGTTCTAGAGGGTCATAAGGGATCGCACACATTATATGGTGTCATAGGGATCGTACACATTATATGGGTGGTCATAAGGGAGCGTACACATTATACGGGGGTCATAAGGGATCGTACACATTATATGGGGTCATAAGGGATCGTACACATTATATGGGGGTCATAAGGGATCGTACACATTATATGGGGGTCATAAGGGATCATACACATATGGAGGCCCGGATTCTTACGATGATATCACAGCGTCGCTCCTCATGATCTTTATCTTTCTTGTATCATTCATATTTATTTGTATGGCTTCTTGAAGTGGCGCTTCCATTGAAATGGCGCTAAGTTTTTCCCCGGTCCTCGTGATTCCTCTCGACGACCCTGCCCCCCTCCTTCTCCCCCTTCTTAGCTATACGATACTGACTTAAAGTGTTCCCCCTTTAGCTATACGTTACTGATTTAAAGTGTTCCGTCAAAATATTTCGACTCAATAACGTGCACAGATATATGCACAAGGCCTGAAAAGGAAAACGGAACGCGAAGTATAATATGAAGTTTTTGCCAATGATTCTGCGTTACACCAACTTCAAATATAATATCTATAGACCAAGGATCATTGCCTCTTAGAGGCACAACCCATATCAAAATGGAAGCGCTATTTCAAGAAGCCATACAAGTAAATATGAATGATTCAAGAAAGTTAAAGATCGCGAGAAGCAATGCTGTGATATCATCGTAACCAGGTTGTATGAAGCTTTCGAAAAGTAGAGGGGCACGACCTCTTAAAGGGCACTTTCCCAAGTCATATGCATATGTCCGCCCTCTGTATTTAGATATATATATAAATAAAAAAAAGAGTAAAGTAAAAGGGGCAGGTCATTTTTAGAAAGGGGCAATTTTCCAATAGGAACTTATTTTTCCGTACATGGAACTGACAAAAGTTGTCAGTTTGCTACTACATGGGTCAGTAATTAAGGGGCATTTCCTATTGAAAAGGACATTTTTTTTTTAAGTGTGTGCAAAGTCCACCAGTCCTTGCACCTTTGACAGTAATTGAGGGGCACTTTTTATTTTCAAAAGAGGCACTAGCAGTTTAGATAGGGAGGTGAAGTTCTTATAATATCAGGGTCATGCGCTCATTGTCACCACCTCACAATAATTTTAAAGCAATACAATTTTAAAATAGGCCTTTACTTTTTTCGCCCGCGCTAAATGGGAAATTTTCAGGAAGTTTTCTTCATTTTCCTGAAAAAATTTTCATTTTCAGAAAATTTTCTTCAAGTTCTACAAAATTTTCATGAATTTTAAGGAAATCTTTGTAAATTTTCGGGAAAATTCTTGTTTTTTTGTGCTCAATTTATATCATTCTCGATATTAATCATAGAAAAACAAACAAGAAACGTGAATGGCTGATAAAGACAACAAAAGAACACTCTTTACTTTCCAGGAAAACACTGTCAATTTCGAGAAATTTTCAGGAATTGTTGCCAAAATTTCCAACAATTTTACACATTTTCCTTCAATTTAGTATTAATAATTTCACAATTTGTTATCAAAATAGAGCATGCATGCAACCGGGAAATAGATACATTTTCCGAAGGATAGGAGGGGGCTAAGTTCTACGCTTTTGCTTTCCCAATGACTTTTGGGGGCTTAAGCCCCCTCAAAAACAAAAAGCTAGACACGCCCTCGCTCTTCCGCCTAGTTTACGCTAATACTTCCTTAAATCAAGAAAATGAAAATATGTTTTACGTTTCATTGTGCAGTTAGAAACTGTAATTTTAATATGAAAAACAAGTGCTCTGAATCCATTGCCTTAATGTTTTTAAAGGAGACATAAAGTCTGATACAATCCTTATTTTACGTGATAGAGGATAATAATCTAAGCAAAATATCAAAAACAGCAGGTCAAAATCTTCCTCCTACCTCAAGTTATTCAAGTTGATTCATGGAGGCTGCCGTTTTGTTCAATTCTGTTTTGAAATCTTTATAAATTTGATTAAAGTTTTTGACAAGATATTTTGATAATTTCATGTGTACACAAAAATGTCTTTGACCCTTACAAAAGAAAAACAATTTTCCATAGGCTATAGATTATGAAGAAATACAAAGCATTCCAACATCATGCTGGGTTGATGACATAATATTCTACATGTTGTAAAATCAAAATGGCGGCTCCCATAGTGCTATTTATGTTTTTAATAATTACAAAAGATGTGTTCGATTACTTCTTGTTTCATGAGATATAAAACTTGGTCACAAGATTTGTTATTTTAAATTATATTATATGAAATAAGGATATGTCACGCTTTATGACTCCCTAAGCGCCCCATATTTCCTGCAAATACCTAAACATCTATTATATTATTATGTCTTCTTTTTTGGGGGAAGGGGGAGCTAGGCCCCTGTCGGAGATGATAGACCCCACATTGGATAAATCCTGATGCCACCCTGCTCGAAGGGGCCACCCAAATTTATTTTGTTATTTTTACACTGGTCCGAAATACCCCACAATCTGTGTTGCCTCTGTTACACCTAAGATTAATCCCGTAATATTAAAGGTGAATGGTCAGGTAGCAACAACACAGAGCTTAAATGGTTAGAAATTTACTAAAAAACCATGAAAACAGCAAAAAGTTCCATTAAAATCGGTTCGAAATTTACCATTTTAAAACTTAGATACCTACATAGGCGTACGGGGCTTGGGGCGGGTGCTGGGGAAGGGGGGGGGGCTGCACCCCCAGCCGGATGAAAAGATAAAACAAAAACTGTCAGGAGGACGGCATGCTCGACTATCCGAAACTAGTATAGAAAGAATGAGCTAAGGAAGTTTATGCAGAAATAAGGCTAGCAGGGGCAGATGGTTGCAAATTACTTGAGCTTTAAGGATGCATTAATATTTTCATTTACTTTGCTAATTTTCACAACATTTTACTACAATCTTCGAAATACCTTTGAAATATTTTAAAGCAAAAAAGCTGAAGATTACAACCTCAACCAGTGACTCAGGAAACCATGTGAAACTAGCACTCCATATAACTACAACACCTTTTTTTTTTTTTTATATCTAGTGCACTCTTTATAACTACAACACCTCTTTTATCTATTGAACAAGTGCAAAAACTATTCAGTTTTTCCTGGGTCGGATCTAACACTTAACCATGCCATACTTTCATTGTGCTAAACAAAGTTTCAAACTATTTGTAGTAGATTTCAAAACTAAAAGGAATTTTTCAGAACCGTGTTTGTATTCTTTGTGCGTTTTGTTTACACTATGAATGAGTGGTTGGAAGTTGCATTTTCTTTTTTCTGCAACGTATTCAATTTATTATTTCAAAGGAATTACTATGAATCCGTCCCGGATCCTTCCACCAGCAGTCCATTGTTTGGGTTCTTACTTCATATACTTTATATATATATATATATATATATATATATATATATATATATATATATATATATATATATATATATATATATATATATATATATATATATATATATATATATATATATATATATATATATATATATATATATATATATATATATATATATATATATATATATATATATATATATATATATATATATATATATATATATATATATATATATATATATATATATATATATATATATATATATATATATATATATATATATATATATATATATATATATATATATATATATATATATATATATATATATATATATATATATATATATATATATATATATATATATATATATATATATATATATATATATATATATATATATATATATATATATATATATATATATATATATATATATATATATATATATATATATATATATATATATATATATATATATATATATATATATATATATATATATTCTCTAGTTTGATAAAGCTGATCTGTGTACGTACCTATCTATCTACGTTTGATCGCTATTTGTCTTTTTATTGTTGTTTTGTGATTTAATTGTATACGCGAAGCGTTCAAATACAAATACGAGGGATCAGTAACACAAATATCAGACTATACTGCATCTTTGGGGCCAGTATAATCGTTACTGGCCCCGTTTTCGTTTCCACTGCAGTGATAATGTATGATACCCACTAAATCTTTCGGAGTCGGGTTGACCCACCCTTGCCGCCCTATGTTGTTATACTACTAGAAGAGGCATGTGTTATCAGGCACGTAACCGTGCATGATTTTCCAATGGAGTGCATTTCCTCAGTAAAATTTCCCATGGAAGTACATTCGATTTGTGTATACCTTGGCGGTTGCACCCTCCCCCATCCCTATGGACCTGGTTATGCTATAACGACTAAAAGTTTTTCAAAGTGTTGATAATTTCATATGAATGAAGAAGTCGTTGTGACATGATGGTGGGTATATGAGCGCCTTCAAATTACTAAGCCCATTAAGTTAGCGCAAACGAACTCATTTGTTTACAAAAATAAAATACACTGTCATACCGAAAATTTTGCTTTCTAACACAAGCCTACATTTGCAGAAGTCACTGAAGTCTTTCCATACAGCCAAAGGGAAGAAATTGTATTATAAACAATCCAGCCGTGGAAAATAGTTTAAAGAAGGAATCGCTTGAATTACGTCATTATTCGTCGAAAAGGCTCATAAATATTGTGTAAATATAATATGTGAAATCTTCATTGAATGTGATATTTTTGTATATGGTCATACATCAATGCACACCAATGCGGAAGGGATCTCAGTAACTGGTTAATCGTTGTATTAATGGTGCATGGGAATATTAGTTCAGTTTGTGAAGACTTCCATTTTGAATTACACATACTAATGTTGAGTTCCATGTTTATGCCATCGAGAAAAGAGTCAATTATGGCCGCAAATTTCTTTGGACTGGTAGTTTTCTGTGTGATGATTTGGTCATCGAAATGTCTAGCTGCAAGTTTGGCGTCAGAATCAACTACTAGACAGTTAGAATGCATTTTTAGATCATCTGATGTCTCTCTGGATTCGAACAATCCATATTACGTAGATATATTTCCAGTAGTACCACCCAAAGATGGGGAACCACCAATTACGATTGTCCCCGACGGACAATTCATAGGTGAGTTACTAAAACTAACTTTCAAATGACTGGAATGTGGGGAAGAAGGACACATTAAAATAGGCCTTTCATTGAAGGGCCAGGCCAGTTCTCGTGTCAATGTTGACAAAAATATATGCAATACAATTCAACGTTTCTGATTGGCAGATCATGTTTCCACGAATACTGACCGTAGACAATCAAAACCACAGCGGAAATGACGTCGCATGGTATGTAGCAGATTTACTGGTGCTGTGTCGACATTCCCTCTTTAATTGTCAAACAAAGTTGTGACATGTTTAGAACTCTATATCACTGTCCTAAGAATAACGTCTATTCGTACGCGAGCATTCTAATATGTCACATTGATCATTTTTTTCTTCTTCAGTACTTCCATAATGACGCTTGTCTAATATTTTGAAAGTGAAAAGGAAAATAAAGAAAAGTTCCTACCAATGCTCTGGTGATGTTTCATTTCATGGTACTTTACGAAATTATAGTGACGGGTCTGGTATGTCCAAATCTAAATAAAAGGAATAGTATTGTTACGATGAGATAGCATCATTTCTCATGAACTTTCTTTATCATTATTTACGTATAAGTCTCCATAATATTTCTGATTATATAACTTTCATGGAATATCTAAATCACTTTTATTTTGCTACGGTTTGCACATTTATAAGAGGCTAGACCTTTGCTCTATTGTCATTAAATCTCTGGACCTTGGATAACGTCATCGCCTTTCTCGCTATTGGTAATTTGAGGGCGTTTAGTCATTGTCTTGGTTGGAGGTTTTCTTAGATGTAGAACTTTCAAATCATGAGTGAGATGATTTTCCATGAAGTCTTATGACGTGCTTCCTTTTGTATTTAAACTAAAAGGTTCCTTTATATTTGAATTACATAAATAAAGTGAAAATTGTTAATGAGAAGAAATCAGATAAAGGCTAGAAACAGTTGCAAACTGTTAGATGGAGTCTGTTAGTTAGATATAGCAAGAGAAATTTATAGTCATAGTCGGAGTTGGTGTATAAATGACTTTACAATATATTTCAGAAGCTTTATTAATACTGTGCGTTCCGTCTCTTCTTTTTGTGCCTTGCGCTACATTCTTTATGTTCTTTCATCGATAATAACACTGGACGGAACAGTATGCAAGAGAAACTCAAAAGGGAAGAATGGTGAAGAAACTATTTCAATATCTTATTTCTGTCAAGTTAAAAGTTTTG